>OX103971.1:67425033-67658981 GCA_944470395.2 Schistosoma turkestanicum
TTCTATGGCAGTGTTTGTCATTGAAAGATGCACCAGAGAAGTACATTAACCTTATACAAGCTCTACTTGGACGCCACTGGTCGATATGCTTTTAGAGATGAGACTTTCTTCATCTAACTTTTCAGGACTTGAGCTTTTACCAGGAGATTCATTGGTTGACTTAAATATGCCGATAGCGTAGTTCTGTTAGGTGAAGACACTGATAAAATGCAGTAAGAGTAGAGGATATTCGTAGGTTACTGGTTTTTGATCATCAGTGTCTCAGAAGTATTGCTTGTATTTCGTGGGACAACCGAGTACGCAATGCTGTCGTTTTAAACTGGTACTAGATAAGGTTGGCAAATCAATAGATGATGTAGTGAATGTCCAGTCGAAGTGGTTGGGACATATGGTACGTTTTCCTTGTCACCGACTGCCTAGACGAGTGATGTTATTTGATATAGGGGTAAACTGTAAGAAAACTAGGCGTAGCTGTAAGCTGCAAACAAATACACGGTCGTACTAGAGCACGATCTGAGTCTAAACATGTGCCTTAGAAATAGCGTCATTCTTCTATCGAGCCTCCATTGGTGGCTGATTGCAATGTTATCTAGTTGGGTTCAACGTTTAGACAAATTTGGGGGTCGCCATGTGAAAATTTGTACATCCTTGTACTTAAAGTTAGTATTTACTAGAAATAAGAGGTCATCTGAACATAGCTTCAGCAGAAGGTCGCTATTATCTGTCCTTTGAGCCGCGACAACATACGATCCACCCAGGTGTCTTTCCTTTTCACTTAGTCTACCTACTTGGGCATTTAAGTTACCGGCCCCTTTTACTATATCAGACAGCATAACTCTTTGGAGGAGGTCCGGAAGCTTCCTGTCAAGCTAATCTTTTACCTCCTCTTAACTGCAGTCAGTCGGGGTGTAGGCAGATACGACGAGGAGGCTACGGCGAGTGTCCCTATCCATCCTAGTCCTTACTGTTCCGTTTAGTCGGACAGCATACCAGCGACTTTCAACTGAGATCCAGTCTAAGAGAGCTAATTCTGCGCTAGGACTCTTTGCTATACCTACACCAGTGAGGCCCCGGGAAGCAGCGGCAGGGCTTCCAGATACACGAAGAGTAGATCGAGCTGGTTCCTTATATTGACAATGTGAGGTCAAATGAATGACTCCACTCGGTTCCCGTATGCGCGTTTTGGAGACGCAACATACATCAATGGCGCTAGATTCTAAAGTCCTATCTAAGGAAGCCTGTTGTCCTATTTGACTCAATGTTCGTACATTAAGAGCTCCAACATGTAATTTAGAACGGGGTTTCAAGAGACTAGGGATCACGTTTCGTGTACTCGAATCGTTTTCATTAGCGGGGCAGGATGATAAAGGAATGTGAGAAGGGTGAGTCGTGGCGATAAGACAAGTGTTAGGGGATGTAGTAAGGATTCGATTGTGACCGATTTGGTCTCGTGTGTTGTTACGGGTATGAGGGCGGATGTTACTTCACAGCTGCTCACACTGTGGAAGGGTGTTTCTTGAGGAACTTGAAAAAGAAGTTGGATTAGTGCTGGTCTTAGAGGCGTGAGAGCGTGACGGCAGAGCCCGAAGGACGGAAATCCGTGAGGTAAGGTGAGGTGTGACATTTTTAGGGTCAACCTTTTCTAACCCCTTCCTTGTTAGAAGGCAGTATCGCTGCAGATGCTGGTTGTCGGAAGGAAGAACCTTACTGCTGTCACACACCTCTACAGTCAGCATAACGACTTCGCCCTCAGACCTTGAGTAGCTGTTTTTAGTTTCACCATTCTCCAATCAACCTGCCTAGCATGGTAGAACCTAGAGGAACATATGTTCCAGCCATTATAACTCTGTTCGGTCATCACGATAGGCAAGCCCGACCATCACGTCTAGGTAGCAGCTACGGTCGGGCTAAACATGTCACAAATCCATGAAGTCACTGAAAACTGGAGTGAGCCATGTTAGTAGGTGTAGACTACCTGGTTTGGATCTGCAAGCAATGGTAACCAATGGTTAGAGATTGAACGGTATGACTCAAAATCATTTGCAATGGCTCAAATGCATACAGTCTTTGTCTTCTCTCAAATCCTTAGCTTTAGAATTCCCCATAATTTTATTTTCTTTAAATTAATTTAACTGGTCCATGTTTGCTTGATTCTTATTTTCGATCCCTAATCTTTCCGATAACTGCTGATCCTCCTACTACCTCTAGTTCTATAGGATTTGAATTGAAAATCCGATCTCTTTGCCAGTGTGGTATGGCAACTTTAATTGATGTGCGTACGTAGTAAGTCATACTTTGTAGCTGACTGACTGACTGGTTGCTTAATAACTGAAGGGATCGGTTTGATTTGATATCCCTTAATAATTACACTAGTTGAACACTATTATTTTAAGCGATTTATTCCACTGATATCATTTCACATTTTGTTGTAACTAAAACGAAACTGAAATGTTCACTCATTTGTTCCAATCAGTTATTTATATGCAATGGTTCAGCTGCTCGATCTTCAGCCATTAGATGGTGAATTAAAATCAATGAGCTAACGGAACCCCAGTGTGGGATGAATTACTAGTTTTGTAAATGCTTACACCAGACGTGGAGGTCACAGATATATATCATTGGTTACTGAGTTTTATGTTACCTAGGTGGTGTATTTTTAAAACATTTACAAAGTAATTTGTTTTTAATCCCTATTTCTGTATCAATGAGTGTCATGTTCTTACTTCCAACTTTGCAGATGCCTATGCATATTTAGAATGCTCTGCTAAAACAAAAGAAGGTGTTCGTAAAGTTTTTGAAACAGCTACACGTGCCGCTTTATCTACTAAACGTAAAGGAAAGAGAACATGTGAACTTGTTTAAGAAAAAAGGGAAGTTATCTTTTAAATTTTGATTGTTGAGAGATGATAGAATACTACTGGGTTTGTAGAGTTGATTTAATGTACTCTGTGTATCATCTCATTTCTATATATACATACATTCTATACTACTTGTGTCTGTTTTCAACAATTTTACTTCTGATTTATTCCTATTTGTCTGTTCCTTTGTGTGTACTCTTCAGCGTGCTGTTTTCGTGCTAGAGGATTATATGTCTTGTACTTCATGCATTTATGTTTACACAATTTGTTCATTGTTGTGTAATCTCTATCCCTGATCTATGAGTCTATCGTTTCTTTACTTCCTCGTCTTTGTATTCTTTTATAACTGTTATTTGTCATCCCCATTCATTGATATAAGTGAATCGTAAAGTTTTCAAAATGTTTATGGAATTATGAAATTATAATTCATTATAAGTAGTTGTTTTGATCAAGTAAATTTACGAAGTGTTTTTGTGCAATAAAAGAAGAATATGCATTCTTTTTGGTTAGTCGATTTCAGATTGGTGATCGAACTATCTATCCTCCTTATTATTGAATTCTCATTAATTCCCGTAAAGCGGTTTTTTTCAAAAAAAGATTTTTGTTTCGTTGCCCAATATTATAGTCTTCCATTTTTCTGTTTGTTTGGTTAAATGTTATATTCTCGGCATTGAACAGTTAGCTATTGTTTCGATTGTGACTGTTTGGATGGAACAACTACACTTGTTTATCTGTTCGTTTTATTTTGAAAAGTATATGCTGCATTTTAAAACCTTTCTAAAGAATATACGCATACATATGACTATTTGTTATGTAATGTCATCTATACGATTACATTAATTTGTAAATGCATGTGCTATCCACCGTTGTGCCTCGGCACATTTATTATAGTTTTTTTGTCTTCTATAAATCAACGTTTTAAATTTACATAATATAATTGATAAGTATTCTTGAAATAGTTTAGTTATTTTCATAGATAGAATTATAGACTGGTGACAGGTTTTTAGTAGTTTATCCTCTAAATATTCCCTATATTTCGTATACAAATTGTTCGGATAATTGTTATTAGATAATTTTCTAGTAGTTTATACATTTCAGAAGACAGTACTAAGCAATGATTACAGCATAAATCAAACAGCCACAAAACATACATTGTGAGTATGTTTTAGTGAAAGATTGTGAATTTAGAAACATGCGAATGAGTTATCGGGCGTTTCAAGTAACCGACACTTCAACTAGTAAAAGCTGGCCGTCATACATGACAATCATTCATGATCATACAAACGTGGGAATAATAATAACAAGACAGGCAGATTGTTGCCGATATAAATGATTCTGTCCATCAAACGGGATTATTGAGTAGTTTAATGAACTTCTTTTGTCCGCAAATATAGTACTTAGTGGAAATATGAGTTGTATTACTAACCAATCTGGTTATAGAATTCCTAAGTTGGAGTATATAGTGAAGTAAATTGTATCGATCTTCAGTTATAACTATATTAGAAGGCCGTACATTAAGAACCTTGAATTAGACTCAGTCAGAGTTGTAGCTCTTGGTTTATTGAAATAGAACTGATTTTCCGCTCTAAAGTTAGAGGACTTTATTCGTTGAGACGTCTAGGAGACATATTGTTTCCTTCATTATGGATGGGTGGCGAAACAAAGATATGTCAATGAATACAGAGAATTGCCGAATATAACTTAAGTGGCCTCAGTGTAGCTAATAGATGCTTGATCTCAGCTAAAATATTTTCACAGTAAAGTTTGCAAATGCATCTTAACAACTTTTAACAGGGCTTTTTTTAGCGTTTATCTCTGTAAGTGCTACTGATATTCATTACAATACATAATGACTAACTATTACTGGATTCGATTAAATCAGTCAATGAACATATTCGCAATCGAGGTTTGTACTATATTTGGTTGGTTCCTGTTATTATGACCATTAAGCGAAATGAACGAGGATTTATTTGTTGCCACTCCTGATGATATCGAGGAAAAATGTAATGTTATTTAGTGAGTTATGTAGTGTAGCTTTGCTTATCAGGCTCAAAAAATTCAGTTTTAAGAGGTTAAGTTCGAAGTTCTGCTGGGTGTTTAGAGTTCCTAAAATGAATACCTAGAAATCCTAATTTGGTCGAAGTTTTACGACGACGGTCGACAAGTTTACCTTGATGATGATAAAGGTCCAACTGTCTATTACTTTGAATATGTTTAATTGTGAGCCGAAATCCGGTCATAACTACCCAATTCTTAAGTATTAGTTCAATATTGTCAAATAATGAATCTCAGTTTTTAACGACTAGGCCATCTGCTTTTCATCAGGTTAAGTTTTCTCTAGTTTATCGCTCAAAATAGCATTCTATACAGTTGTACTCACAATCTTATCATGACCATTTTAAAATTATGTATTTTAAAATCTATATAATACTAATTTATGGGTGTGACGTGGTATAACATAATTGAACGATGATGACTTTTAGAACGAATGAATTAACGTGCTTATAAAGTTTACTGATATCTTTCGATTAGCTGACAATAAAAATGGCTGAACTATTAGTCACAATCGTATTTTGATGGAGAAAGATAAATCGTTTACTACTCAGTGATTAACTGGTGCTACTGGCGATCACTTGTGTCCGAAAGGGCTCAATGGTGATGTTTGAAACTTTGGAAATTTGTGATGGGTTCGAATCACGCAGAGAGCATAAGTTGCTTCAGGATTACAGTTAGATCTTGCTCAAAGGTAGCAACTGGCAAGTTCATGGTTTTCTGTCAGCTACTTTCAAAATGTTTAAGCAGACATAGTCAGCATTTAGAAAACATATAGCCTGTTAGCAGTTCATAATCGTTAAACATCAGTGGACATCAAATAAATTTAAAACTTTAGATGATGGTTAGGTTCTTATCTGTTATGTCAGATGATTAGGCTATTACCTATCAGAACGTAATTTATGACAGCGGAGATCTTGTTTTGCTTATTATTTGCTCAACACGATCTCAGAGTACCACGATTATCATATTAAATCTCAGTAAGAAATTTGAAAACTGTCCTATAATACTCGATGTTTTTGGAGATTGACAGTCTGACGACTAAGCAATATATACTTTTTTATGAGAACTTACGTTTAAATTGGAGCAAATGATTAAACACCAAGTGTATGGAAAACATATTTGCAAATCTCCATTTAAAAACAACAACATTCTGTTCTGCACTTTAATCTGAATCTTTATCACAAATTTATTGTCTCTATGTTGAGGTATTGTTTTCTGAGCTGGATGGATTGCCCATGGAGCTTTCATTGCTTTTCTGAGTAATATCAGCACAAACTCGAGGTAGAAGTGAGGTATTCGAACACTTGATGATAGCTTAGCTAAGAATATTAGGAATCCGACTGTTAGCGAGACTATCTCTGAAAAGGCTGGGCTTATTATTCATCCTCAATTAAGGAGATGGATCGATGTGTAGAACACTTTAAGGATCGGTTCAACTGGCCTTCAACCACACTTGGGATACCCACGGTTTCCAGTCAACCTGAGTGGCAAGTCGATTTAAGTCCTCTGACCCTTAGTGAAATTGAAAAGGCTATAGGAAATCTAAGGAGAAGGAGAGCGGCAGGTCCTGACAGGCTTACTTCTGAAACAGTTAAGGATGGTGGTCAAGTTTTTACAGTAATATTGAGTGAGATCTTAGGTAGAATCAGGGAAGTGAGTATAATCCCATTTGAGTGGTCTCAGTCTATAAAAATGAACAAAGGTCCTCTTGTGACATTTACAGAGGAACCAGTTTAACTAATATAGTATCTAAAATATTGGCTTCAATAATCTTTCGACGCCTAACTAGAGCTCGTGAAGAGCAGACTCGAGAAAACCAGGCTGGTTTCAGGTCTGGACGTGGACATATAGACCGCATCTTCACACCTCTTCAGGTCTTAGAACATGGACACAAGTTCAGACGTCCCACAATAGTTATCTTCCTGAACCTTAAGGCGGCAAGCTCTCTCCTCGAACTCCACTGGTCGAGTGAGAGCTTATGGCGAACTGTCATCAGAATTGATTACATCAAGTGGTATCTATCAGGGTTGTCCACTCTTCCCATTCTTGTCTAACTTTGTCGTAGATATGCCTTTTCAGGAGTAGACCTTCTACCAGGAGATTTATTGGTTGACTTAGAATATGCCGATGATATAGTTCTATTCAGTGAAGATACTGACAAAATGCAGAGTCTTCTGACTACCATAAGCAACAATTCAAGCATGTTCGGCATGCGGTTCTCCCCCGTCGAAATGCAAAATGTTGCTTCAAGATTGGGTTGCGTCGGCACCTGAACTAGTGATAGGGAGTGAAGTAGTTGAGTGTGTAGACCGCTTCACTTATCTGGGGAGTCTCATCAGTGCTGATGGCCTGGTGACAGACGAAATCTCAGCACGGATACAGAAAGCTCGATTGGCTTTTGCCAACCTGCGTCACTTATGGCGTAGGCGAGATATCCGTTTGCTAACCAAAGGACGAGTGTACTGTGCAGTAGTTCACTTAGTCCTACTTTATGGCTTTGAAACATTGTCGGTAAGAGTTGAGGATATTTGTAGGTTATTAGTATCCAATATAGATGTCTTCTAAGCATTGCTCATATATCCTGGGACAACCGGGTAAGCGATGCTGTCGTCAAGAAGCGAGTACTAGGTACGGATAGAAAATCAATAAATGAAATAGTGAAATTTCATCATTCGAAGTGGTTGGGACATGTGATACGTTTGCCTTGTCACCGACTGCCTCGACGCCCTGTTTTGTGGTGTAACGGTAGGTTGAAAGAAAGTTAAGACTGGCCAAACCAAAACATGTCACAAATCCATAAAGACAGTGACAACCAGACTAAGTCATTTTGGTAGATGTAGGCTACCTGGTCGGGGTCCGCAAGATGATAGTAATCGGCGGTTAGAGATCTTGAATGACATGGCCCAAAGTCGTTTGCAAAGGCGCCCGTGCATCTATTTTTTGTGTTCTCTCAATTTCTGATCTGAATTCCTCATCACCTTCATCTTTCTCTTTTTAAGTTTATTTCACTAGATTTTACTTTTTGAGTGATATCTTCGAACCCTAATCTTCTCCATTTCCGCTAATACTTCTACTACCTCTACCAATATGCATGTCTGAGCTAATGTGGTTGTAACTGACTGACTGTAAGAGACCATTTTATAATTGGCAAATTACGTACTATCAGAATCGGAAAATCTTGTTAAAGAGGTTAAAAATTAAGAGTATTCGCTAAACGAAAAAGAAACAAACACTAAAAGTGAAACGATAACAGATGAAATATCGACGAGATGTTAGATGAATGCATATGGTTATATTGACGATCAGCTTTATGAAAATAAATTAAAAGCTTGATTAAGATTGTTCTCAGGCAGTTAAAAATAAATCTTGAAAGAGTTAATTTTACGTCGTTTTTCAGGAAAACCAAAGCACCCAAGCCCTTATACTACTACTTGAACATTTCAACTTGATCCTCTGATATCGTTGATAAACAGAGAGGCTCTGTTGTAGATTTGAAGGCATGAATTAGTAAAGAAAGGTCAGCCTTCCCAAAATTGATAAATATCTGCAATTTTAAAACAACTGTTACACAACACCCAAGTCAGAATTCTCGATATAAACGTAAACACAGTTCTACACTATGAGGCTGAAACTTAAAACACGACCTAACCATTATCAAAACCGTAGACAACTTTGTAAACACTTGTCAATACAAAGTACTACATATTAGTCGGTCAGACAGCATCAGCAACAACCAACTGTGTCATAGAATAAACCAGGTGAGATAAAATTAGTGAAAGATGCCGGAGGTGGTAGGGCACACATTGAGGAAATAATCGTAATTGGTTGCAAAGTAATTCATCACTCAATAACTTCAAGGGCAAGGGAAGAGAGGCAAATGAACGAACACATGATTCGAGGATAGGAGTGAGATATCAGCAAACAGAGTAGAACTTGTGAAGATTTGGAAATGTAGAGTGAGGAGTGTTTTTTTTCCGGCCTCTTACCTACAAAAGGTAGCATGCATAAATAGGACAGATCCACACATAAACTATGTAATACAATAAGTCACTCGATTAGTTTTATGCAGTTTGTTTGAAATCCAATATCAATTAAGTAAATATTTTTGTCGTTTTCGAACGTTTGTATTGATAATTTTTCTAAAAATAAATAAATAAATTATATATATATATATATATATATATATATATATATATATATATATAGTTAAAACACAAAGTACCACGCCTAATGATTATTACATAGTTTTGTTTATGTAACATGATATATAAGATAAGTTTATACCAGTGAATGATGGATTTATTATGCTCTATTTCTCAAAATATACGTTAAGTTAAATCTTAATGACATTTACTTCTTATTCGATTGTTTAACCATTTGACTAGTTTCTCTGAATTCCTATTCAACAACAAAGTATCAGTTAAAGATACCATTTTGTTTTAAATCAATATTCATTTATAGGGTATTTGAACTTAGGGAAAGTAATGTAAAGATTATTTCCATTCTAATTTGGCAGTACTATTATGTAGATATTCTTGTTTTAGTAAAAATTATCGAATGACTCGTCTAACAAATAATTAACATAATTTACATGGCAGTAATTGAGTTTCAGATGATTTATTGATTAATCAATCATGTTTGTTTAGTTGATAATTGTATTTTATTTTCATATTTCACCGTTATTTTTTGAAACTCTGTGCAGAGAACAATTCTCTTTATTCTAGTCAACATGATTAGTTATATGTATATATATATTTACATATATACTTATTTGTTGGTTGTGAATTACTTTGTTGACATAAATAAGCATGCATGTCATAAACCATCTGTCATACATTAATTGGTCACTTTTTCTTTATTCTGTTCTCTATCTCTCTCTTTTCTGGATTTAAACAAATCATTCAAGATTGAATAATGCACAGATTTGATTTCCTATTGAAAATATGTAGAAATTATTGTTTTTAATTCTCAAACTTTTTGTTTCATTTTACTGAATCAAAAATCACAAACTTGGAAGAAGTTTTAAAGTATTCATGTCGATTTATAGAGGTATATATATATATATATATATATATATATGCATACAAATCTCTCACTGACCTAACATATGAATTGTAATCAGCCAATTACAGTCCACTTTTCAAGGTTGATATTGCATAAATTTAAAATTCCTAGTGAAAACAAAACGTTATTATCAGTATGTTAATTTTTATTCATTTGTTTTGTTGTTGTTGCTGCCAAAAGACAATCAATCTATGTAAAATTAACCATAAAGACTCAATTGTTTATAACCGCTTCGATCTTTATTTTTCAAAATTGCTTATTCATTTATTGAAGTAAAGAAATTCTATTAGTTCTGTGAAAAAAATAAAAATTGTCATCTTGTAGTATAGAAAGTAAAAAAGCGGCTCTTAAATCAATTTATAATATTCTGACTCATTTAAAACTAATATTATTTTTATATTTTTGCATTTTGATTATCATAAATGTAAATGATTCAAGTTTATTTTCCTTTTCTATATACATTTTTATTTGAAAATATGTTAACTTCGCATACATATACTTCATACGCATGCATACACATACTTCATAAACATATCGATTGATTAAGATATACCATACTACTGATTTATGTGTTCTTACTTTACAATGTAGGATATTTGGTAGTATTAACAAATCGTTATGATACTAGATTGTTATTATTAGCCATTTTGATAGAATGATTATAATCTATGAATTATATGTATATATGACTAGATTGATCTATACAGTGTTTTTACTGAAGATTAACAAATATAATAGTGCGTTTGAATTATCATTTACGTTAATGAGACTGACAGATTAACTCTTTGTGTCATAAACAGAATTGTATCAGTAAAGACTAGCCTAAAGTGTGTTAGTTATGTATCAAACTAACAAAACCAGGTTATTTGAAATACGACAGTATTAGAAGTGATGTTTTAGTTATAAGGTGGTTCAATAGCATCGAATCCTTTTATTTATTGTACACTAATCAGGAATTCAACTTAAAAACGGACTTAAGGTCAACAGCAAACAATCAAGAACGAGCTTAACAGAACAGGCTACGGGCCGAACATGGGGAAATTCGAATACTTCACTTCTATCTGAAGTTTGTACTGATAATGTTGTTCAGAAGAACAATGAAAGCTTCACAACCAAAATATCCATTGTGGTGGTGTTTCGTTCTCTGAGCTGGTTCTTTTGGTTGTGAAGCTTTCATTGTTCTTCTTCAGCACAAACTTCAGAACAATGAAAGCTTCACAACCAAAAGAACCAGCTCAGACAACGAAACACCATCACAATCATCCACCTGAGCTACAAGTTTTCTCCACCATCTCAAAATATCCATCGCAGAGAACGAAACACCACCATAAAAACTGATGTATTATAGTGTAGTCAGTGAATTCTCCCTTTTTAGGATTAACCATATATTTCATTATAATTGTGGTAATAGGTTAATTGATAATAGAATAATATTGAAGATCGTTCTAACCTTGAAATGGTATCATCTAATTTACCAATGAATTTATAGAACACTTGAATATGAATCTTTTCTAGTTTTGAATGTCTAAGTAAAATCCGGCTTGACTTACTTACTTACGCTTGTCTTGTGACGCTTTTCGGTGCATTTCGTAGTTTGTGTCCTATACACTGCCACCGATTCTTCCTGATTTTCTCCTCCGCTGAAATCTGGTTTGTTCTCTCCCACAGTACGTTGTGACTGATCGTGTCTGGCCAACGAATCCGAAGTATTTTGCGAAGGCAACTGTTCATAAATACTTGTAACTTCTGGAAAAATCCGGCTCCAACGTCCTGTGAAATTGAAATAAGGTCATTATCACACAAACGGTCAACCGTTAACTTGCTAATAAGTCGTATACAATTCAAAAATTCAGTCCAACAAAAATATATCAAGATACTTATATTATCTTATATTTAAGAGTGCACTATTTTTTTGAATCTGATTTCCTCCATAGGTTTTAGTTTGTTGTATAGTTTCATTCTTTGAGCTGGATAGTTTGATCATAGAGCTTTCATTGTTTTAGTTTGTAACGATGATTTCAGAATATCTGTAACGATGTAAATCAATAATTAAGATTGACAAATTAGGTCAATAATTCATAAAAAATTTTTTTAAAGTGTATACTAATTCCACAGTTTATATCAAATGGTGATATAAAATTAAAACAATATCTACCTTCTTCTAATCTTCAAAGAAAAAAAGCACACAACTTAAATGAACATAGATTTTAAATGAGAAAGAGTAATTCAGAAAGAATAATTACTTTTTATCTGAATTAAGAGGAAATACACTTTCCGATGTATACAGTAATCACGATACTACTAGATAATCTGTAGTGTCAAATTTAAACACTGTATAAAAGACTATTTATTACAACTCTTTTTGGATTGATGTTATGTACGAATTTTGTTTTTTTTTATTTTAAGGTTATTCATTTTCTCGTTTTGAAATTAGTCTTGATAACCCAATAAATGTTTTTTAACTATTTATCTAATTAATATTAATTGAGTGGTTTATAATGGATTAGTAAATTTCAGAGTGATAAGTCAAGATTTATGAAGTGTTCTAAATTTCGTATGGTTCATGTATTTCTTCACTGAAGTATATTTTTGAGGTAACGTAAAGTTGGATTCAATGATTGATAATCTATTGTCACCAATCTTAGAGCTACGATGATTTCTGAGCTGATATCATATAATTTGTTAATCAAAAGTGCCAAATTTTATATGTTTATAGGAATATAGCTGTACACTATTAGTTTGAATTACTTAGAAGTGAAGGTTTAATAAAGCGAAACTAATGAATTATTTAAAGATGTTATTGGGGTAAGAGGGTTTTCATCCGATCAAGTAGTGCTCATCTATATCTGTATTTACAACTGAACTTGAAGTTGTTTCCGTTCACTTGGTATGCCGATGGGTTATACATTGAACTATTGAATGAAACCTAACAGATGTTAACTTATCTGTAGAGCGCAGTTCTTATATTGTTATTAGTGAGTTTTTGTAAGATCAAATTACTTTTATCCACATTTTAATCATTATTTTCTGTTTCTTGTTTTCAGTGTATGCATGCACTTATTTGAACTTGACGGTGATGATCTGCATCAAACAATTTTAATTGGTTTATTAATTTGATCTATAAAAATGTTTTGATTTTGGAAAAAATTACCATTTTTATATTATACATTATTCTAGTTACAAATAATTAACATCAACTAGAAAATTATAAGATAAAATTGGGAATATAAGAATATGTTCACTTAAATATGAACAATTTTAAAATTGTAAAGAATTCATGATTTACTTTGATTAATATACTCTGCACAATAAAGCATCATTTCATCCTAAAGTGTATGAAGAAACATTTAAATCATTAGCTGAAGTTGATTTTCCACTCTCGCTAATGGACAGCAAGTAGGAAAAGAAATATGAAAAAACCTATAAACTCGTGATAAACAAATTATTCTGGGTCAGTAGTCAAGAATGTAAAGCTATCACACTTGACACCCAAAGGTCCTGCATTTGATTCCCGTTCGTGTGGTTGTGGATGCTCACTGCTGAGGAGTCCCATTACTAGAACAAAACAGCCATCCGGGTTGCCAGTGAAGATCTACTAGCATTAACTGATACATAATTTCAATGTATCTCTTAAGTAACTGGATTCTTCACAAAAACAAGTTTCACATTTTTGAAACCATGAATCGATCAACGTTAGACCACCCTTAGAAACCTGGAAGCACTGGATGGTGGTCTAACGTTGATCGATTCACAGTTTCGAAAATGTGAAACTTAACAATCTTCACAACCCCATAATGCAAAAACAAGTTTGTTTGTACAAGTCAGTCAGTCAGTCAGTTGCAACGTAGAACTTCGTACGTATGTACATAAGTTCATGTTGCCATACCACGGCACAGAGACGCAAATGCCAAATCAAATCCCATAGTGATAAAGATAGTAGAGGTATTAATGTTAATAAAGAAGACTAGGGTTCGAAGATATTATTCAAGAAATATAATTCAGTGAGATAATGTTAGAAAGACAAAGGTAGAGGTGCTGATGAATCCAGAAGTTTAGGATTTGAGAGAGCTCAAAGAGTGGATGCACCTGCTCCATTGCAAACGATTTTGAGCCATGTCATTCAAGGTCTCTATCCATTGATGACTTTCGTCTCGCGGACCCCAACCAGGTAGTCTACATCTACCAACATGACTCAGTCCACTTGTCAGTGACTTCATGGATTTCTGCCATGTTTTGGTCTGGCCGCCCCTAGCTTTCTTCCAACCTACTCCTACACCACAAAACATAGCTCGTCGAGGCAGTCGGTGGTTAAGCATTCGAAACACATGTCCCAACCACCTCAACTGATGAAGTTTCAATACTTCATCTATTGGTTTGCCATCCTTACCTAGCACCCGCTTCCTAACGACAGCATTGCTTACTCGGCTGTCCCACGATATACGAGCAATGCTTCTTAAACATCTATGATCGAATACTAGTAACCTACGAACATCTTCTACTGTTAACGGCCATGTTTCACAGCCATATAAGAGAACGGAACGAACTGCTGCGCAGTACACCCGCCCTTTGGTTAGCGAACGGATATCAGGCCTACCCCGTAAGTGACGCAGGTTGGCAAAAGCCAATCGAGCATTCTGTATCCGTGCTGAGATTTCGTCAGTCACCAGGCCATCGGCACTGATGAGACTCCCTAGATAAAAGAAGCGGTCTACACGCTCGAATACTTCACTCCCTATCACTAGTTCAGGTGCCGAAGCAACCCAGTCTTGAAGCAACATCCTGCAGTTCGAGGGTGAGAACCGCATCCCGAACATGCTTGCATTGTTGCTTAGGGTGGTCAGAAGACTCTGCATTTTGTCAGCGTCTTCACCGAATAGAACTATGTCATCGGCATATTCTAAGTCAATAAGCGACTTTCCTGGTAGAAGGTCAACCCCTGAAAAATCTGACGAGCTTAATGTTAACCCTAAGAGGATATCTACGACAAAGTTAGACAAGAATGGAGAGAGTGGACAGCCCTGACGGACACCACTTGATGTAGAGAATTCCGGTGACAGTTCGCCATATGCTCTCACCCGACCAGTGGTGTTCCAGTAGAGTGCTTGTATAAGGTTAATGTACTTCTTTGGTACACCTTTCAATGACAGACACTGCCACACAACCTCACGATCGATTGAGTCAAATGCCGCTTTTAGGTCCAAGAACAGGATTATTGTCGGACGTCTAAATGTGTGTCTGTATTCCAGGACCTGTCGTAGTGTGAAGATGTGGTCTATACAACCACGTCCAGGTCGAAAACCAGATTGGTTTTCTCGAGTCTGCTCTTCACGAGCTCTAGTTAGACGTTTAAGTATAATCGAGGCTAACAATTTAGCAACTATATTAGTTAGACTTATTCTCCTGTGATTGTCACAAGAGGACTTTTGTCCTTTCTTATAGATTGGGACAATTAGCGACTGAGACCAGTCGGATGGGATTACGTCCAGTTCCCAGATTCTACCTAGGATCTCGGTCAGTCTAACCGTTAAAACTGGACCACCATCCTTAAACATCTCGGGGTGGTGGTCCAGTTTGTACAAGACGTTCAGTATTGGATTTCAAATTTTTCTACATAATTCTCTGTTAAAATCACATTTGAAGATAAAGAGGACTGTTAAACTATTTATACTTGGTAACACAGTGTTTAAAATTAGTTGAGAATTAAAAAGTATTGCCATGACTTTAAAAATTATTGAATGAAACCAAAAATGACATTTTTGTATTTTCCTACTCTTAGATGTATTGCGGGGTTAGGGCGGTTAGGGCGTTCGCACACAATACCAAAGGTCCTGGGTTCGAATTCTGCGGGGTGCAGCAGTCGTGGATGCGCACTGCTGATGAGTCCGTCCAGTGCTTCCAGGTTTCGAATGGTGGTCTAACATTAATCGATTCATGGTTACAAATAAAATCTTAGATGTATATTATTTTGATAAAATGACACTGGTCTAACCTTATTCAGAGTATTTTAGAGATTGCTTCCACATATATTCGACATTATTTTTATGATGAAATGTAACAAGACCAAAATGTTTTATCAGATCTTATCGATATTGATTACATATGGGAAGTAAACTCAGATTGCGCTCAGTTATCTACTATATATCTTTAGGTTTTCTTAAAAAAAACATTCGATCTCATTCCAATCAGAGGGAATTAAAATATTTGTGTTTGAAAGAAATTTATTGTAGCGTTAACTGTCTGATAAGACTAAATGGCTTATTTGTACTAATTCCTGACATTATTTGTTTGTTTGTTTGTTTTACTTAATCCTTTTCATTTCTCTCCTTTAATAGTTTTTATATTTACACTAACCATGTTTCTCATAACTTAACATTTGATGAATATGATTTTTAAAATGTTTAATTAGTTTTTTCTCAAGTACTGACCTATTTCCAATGTTTTAAATATTGAAAAGAGTTTCTTTGATTATTCTCTCTTATCATTACTAGTCCAACTGTCATCTTATTATCAGTTTGTGTTTTATTTTATTCTTTGTAATTAACTTGATAATCTATTTAGTTATGAACAATAACTTATATATAGATAATGTTCATTGATTTGTGTTATTCAAATATTCACATATATATTTTATTGTATATTAAAATAAAGTCTATTAGAAGTTGTAATTGAAAACAATATTAGTTTATAGATTTGTGATGATTATTGTATTTTATAATTTACTTTATGAACTAATTTTAGACAAGCATTAAAAACCATCAATGTGTACAACCATTTCATTTTCCGTTCATTTATTAATAGAATTATTTCAAGTGTTCAATATACTATACTCCATGAAAAAAGGGGTTGATTGTTTATATGGTCTAAATGGTGATACAGTTAGTTAATGATCATATTTTTTTCCCTCTTTCTTTTGTATGAATTAATCTATTGTACAACAGTAGCTTAGATTTTCATTAACCCAAGGTACATTTATCTGTTAGAGTTATTGTCAGTTGTTGTAGTTCAGAATATTTTGATTAGGTATTAATGACTATGGGTATTTAAAGAAAAATATTTATTTTGTTAGTTTTATCATAAATCATTTTCAATATTTATCTGATTAATAATTTGATTTCATTCAAAAACGAAGTAACTTATATTATTAAATATTAGACTTAATTCTGAAATACTGGATAAAAATTTCAAATGAAACTCCTGCTTCTATTTATGGTTAGAGCTTTTTATCGAGTTAGTTTTCCACGGGTTGAAGTTGCTAACCTCATGACTAAGCCCTCCTCCTCTGTTCGGACTTGGGACTGGAAGTAACTACACATAGGCTCCAGGCGAAGTGGAGCAGTTAATTGAATGGAATTCACTATTGCACATCAACTTCATTGACTACGAGAAAGCATTTGATGGTGTGGACAGAACAATATTATGGACGCTTCTACGATACTACGACGTGACTGAACTTACGGAGTCTCACGATGAATTAAACTGTAAAAGCATGCACAAACAACTGCTCACAGATTTGTTCCGAATGGAGACTGGTGTAAACCAAGGTTGCTTACTCTGTCTCTCATCCACATTCTATTTCTTCTGGTGGTCGACTAGAGATTATGAAAACGTGAAGATTTGGAGGGAAGCACGGAATACAGTGGACAACCGGGATGCAGCTGGATGATCTGGATTTCGCAGATGATCTAGCTCTTCCACCACACACGCAACAATAAATGCAAGAGATGACAACCAGTGTAGCCACAGCCTCAGTAGCAGTAGGTCTCAAATTACACAAAGGAAAAAGCAAGATCCGTAGATACAACATAACATGCGCCAACTAAATCACTCTTGATGGAGATGCCTTGAAGGACGTAAAAGCTTTTTCATAACTGGGTAGGATTATTGACGGGCAAGGTGGATCCGGTGCAGATGTGAATGCGCGTATTAGCAGAGCGAGGGCTGCATTTCTTCGATTGATGAACAACATCTGGAACTCAAAACAAACATGGATTTGACTCCACTGAGAAAGATATTTCACTAGAACCCCAGGAATATATCTTGGAACCAGTCATAGGCGAGCACACGATAACTGTCATTATAGGCCTGAAGTGAGGCAATAATACCGTTAGATACTGACTCATTGGTCAAAAGGGAAAGAGTTCGCACTTCAAACCCGAAGGTACTGAGTTCGATTATCATCCATAAGTTAGTGGATACGCGCTAATGAGGACTAAATAGTCATCCAGTACTTTTAGATTACCAATAGTATAGTAGTTATTAATGTGTTTTGCATTATCAGAATTACAAGTAATTTTCATCATAATTATTTACAAGACAATATTATTTATCAATGATAATAATAACTGTAAACTTATTTCAACTGGTGTTATCACTGAAAATCAAGGAACATTGAAAAATAGCTTTTTCATCCATGCTTGAAATTTTGTTTAACAGTTATAGTCGTCATAAGACGACTTCATCACTAGAAATGAAAATTTGCAATTTAAATGCCTAACGTTTAGTCTATTATTATCATCATTAAAACCTATCAAGTTTACATTGTATTGTAAATATTTTTTAGTGCTATAATGTTTAATGAATTAATTTATGCATTAATAATTTTATGTACTGTAAATTATTATTCTATACCAATTATTATTATTATTATTATTAGTATTATTATTCAGTATTTTAGATTACTCATTGATGATAGGATAATATTGATGATAATATTGAATTTCCGTTTCTTTCTTTTCATAGAAAACAAACTCATTAAGTTTCTCCTATTCCATTCAAATATGTATAGAATGTTTGAAATGAAAGCAAAACTAAACTACAACTTTTCTCTCTCGGTGTGTGTGCGTGTGCTTGTATGTATGTAAGTTTTGATCTCTACTACTTACTGAATTCTGTTTCAGTGTATGCTGTATTTTGAGAAGCGAAAAAAAAAACTCAACTTGATTGATAGTCAATTTCCGTGATCCACTAACTAATTTATCATTGAGCATCATATCACATTGTTACTAATATTATTATTATTATTACTATTATTATTATTACTATTATAACCGTTATGAGAACTATATTGTATTGTGTTATATTGTATTCAGTATCATTATTTCGATATAAAATCAAATCGGAATATTTATTACACTGTAGATACTTTTTTTTCAATTAATGTTGCATTGAGAAAAGTGGCAAAAGGCAGTTGATTTTTCGTGTTTACCTGAAATTTGTATTCATCTTATGGTTATGATAATAATTCACTAATTGAATGCATCACATGGTTTATATATTAATGCTTAAGTATAAAATAGGATTTATTTATTTATATTCTTCTTTTTCTTCTTCTTATGCCTGTTAACCCGCAATGGAGCATATGGCCGGCGACTAGAATTCTGTAACCTATTCTGTCCTCTGCTTCCGTTTCAATTTCTGTCCAATTTTTGTTCATTCTTCTCATACCTTCCTCTATTTCTTGGCGTAATGTGTTCTTTGGCCTTCCACTTTTCCTTTTACTTTGAGGGGTTCATGTGAGGGCTTGTCTTGTGATGCGATTGGGTGCTTTCCGCAGTATGTGTCATATCCACTTGCAGCGCTTCTTCATGATTTCCTCCTCCGATGAAATCTGATTTGTTCTCTCCCATAGTAGGTTTTTGCTGATGGTATCCCACCGACGGATCCAAAGTATTTTGTGTGTGAAACAGTTAATGAATAATTGTATCTTCTGGATGATAGCTTTTTCACTTCCCCAAGTTTCCGCTCCATACAGTAGAACTGTCTAGACATTTGTATTGAAAATCCTGATGTTGTTGTTGATTGATAGTTATTTGGAGGTCCAGGTGTTTTTCAATTATAGGAATGCAGCCGTTGCTTTGCCGACCCACACCCTCATATCTGCATCGGATCTACCTTGATTGTCGATGACGCCTTTTACATCCTCCAAGGCATCTCCGTCCACAGTGATTTGATTAGCGCATGTTGTGTCGTATCAAAGAATCTTGCTTTACTCTTCGAGTGTTTTGAGACCTATTGTTACTGAGGCTGCTGCTACACTGGTCTTCTTCTCTTGCATTGGTTGTTGCGTATGTGGTGCAAGATCATCTGTGAAGTCCAGATAGTCCAGCTGCATCCTGGCTGTCCATTGTATTCCGTGCTTCTTTCCAGATATTGACGTCTTCATGATCTAGTCGACCACCAGAAGAAAGAAAATGTATTAGAGATAGTATGTGGTGAGTCGTTTTATTGCGTGTTAATAAGGTGTGTTTATAAATCAGAACATGAACTCGTATTGATGAATACGTTTATTCGGGACACACTACAAAGCGAAGCGGAGAAGCAGTGCATAAGACGAATGAATCGAATGGATAGGCGAAGCGCGTTGGAGAAGGCAAAGAGCTGGTGGAGAAAATTTGTAGCTCAGGTGGATGATTGTGGTGGTGTTTCGTTCTCTGAGCTGGTTGTTTTGGTTGTGGAGCTTTCATTGTTCTTCTGAACAACATCATCAGCACGAACTTCAGAGTTGTTGCCGTACAAATGGCTTGGTTAAATAAATTAGTCGAAAGGGCTTAACCAAGTTAGATGTAAGCGAACTGGAATATATGTGGAGGCACTACAAGTACGCAACCTTGGTTGACACGAGTTTGCATTCGGAACGAGTCTGTGAGCAGTTTTTTGTGCACGATTTTGCAGTTTTATTCGTCATAAGAATTCCGTATGTTGGTGACTATGTTTTCAGTCATGTCGTAGTGTCGCAGAATCATCCATGATGTTGTCCTGTCCGCATTGTCAAATGCTTTTTCCTTGATAATGAAGTTGATGTACAGTGGTGAGTTCCATTCAATTGATTGTTCCACAATGATTCGTAATGTAGCAATTTGGTCAGTACACGATCGATCCTTACGAAATCCAGCCTGTTGATCTCGAAGTTGGGCGTCTACGAAGTCCTTCATTCTGTTTAACAATACCCTGTTGAAGACTTTGCCTGGTATTGAAAGAAGAGTGATGCCTCTGTAGTTCTCACACTTGCTGAGATCGCCTTTCTTTATTATTCTGATGAGGTATCCTTGTTCTTAGTCCGTTGGTACTTGTTCCTCATCCCAAATCTTCTTGAAGATGATGTGAAATATTTTCGCAGTTGCTTCTACATCTGCTTTCATTGCCTCTGCTGGAATGTTGTCTGGTCCTGCTGCTTTGCAGCTCTTGATTTGTCTGATGGCCATACTGATCTCTTCAATTGTTGGTGGGCACACATCCATTGGGAGGTCCGTGGATGCTACTTCGATGTTGCGTGTGTCCAGTGGAGCTGGTCGATTCAAGAGTTCCTGAAAGTGCATACCCACCTATTTCTCTGTTGTTCAGTGTTGCTGATTACTTTGCCTTCCTTGCTTTTTACTGGTCGTTCTGGTTTACGATAGTTTCCGGCCAGCTTCTTTGTTGTATCGTACAATTGTCTCGAGTTTCCTTCTCTTGCAGCCTTTTCCTCCGTCACTGCTAGATCCTCCACATATTTTCGTTTGTCAGCTATGATGCTCTTCTTCACTACCCTATTTGCTTCTGTGTATCCAGCTTGTGCGTTAAGGTTCTCTGCTGTTGTTCGGCTGACATTGATTGCTGCCTTCTTGTTCCTCCTTTCTTCAATTTTTGCAAGAGTACCAACAGACATCCAATCCTTGTGATGGTTTATTTATACGCCCATCTTTTAGTGTAAGTAAGTAATCAGATATTTGAAATGACCATATAATATAAATATGGATATTGTTTCATGTCATTCATGAGTGTGTACAGGAATTCTTTTAAACCAAAACAACTGACCTTTACAACCGTATTTACGTGATTATAAGGTCAAGCATTCCTTACAACTAACCAGAATTTTTCGTTGTTATTGCCGTTAATATTGTTTTTATTTCACCATCTCATTTGTAGTTCTTTTAGTTAGGTAAGTCGAAAATTAGTCGGCTTTTGCAATATATATATATGAATATCGTTAAGCTTGATTAAGTTTGAATTAGTAACCTTGTTAGTTTTTATCCATATTCTTTGGAAAGTTGTTATCAACATATTATTATTATTATTATTATTATTATTATTATTATTAGTATGGGGGCAAAATCTAGCTTGCGCCCCCTGGGTAGCGGAGACCAACCTGCCTACGAGCTAGTGCAAGTGACCAGGAGGAGATTAGGCTATTCCTCCACTCTTTCTAAACTTTGGGTTACGGAAAAGAGACAAGCTGTAAGTTAAATTAGGCGGTTTATTTAGAGAAATCTTCATTTGAGACTGTTGGAATTCGGACTTTCAGACCCAGCTGGGGCGGGCCAGAGCGATGATCACAAACTGTGTCGTAATCAATACTTTAGAGTCGATACGAAACTTATTGTGGAATGAGAGTGAGGGAGTATATCATCAGCTGACGACTTATTTGCCAAGCTGATTTAACTACTCGACAGTCATTCAGTACAACTGATACCATTGGACTACGGGCTGGGGTAAACGTATCTATACCCACGTACTTATGAGAATGTATGAACTATGGTCAGTGCAGTCTAAATATGCATATGACGTATACTTGCATGAGGACACTTCTATGCCTAAATACATTTGAAAAATAAGTAGACCTTGTCTAAACATTCAATATTTGTTTATAACGCATTCTAGCGACTGCACCCATCTATGTTTGTAAGCATGTCGCTGGTATACATATCTCTCTTACGGGTGTGTACTTACTACATGTGCGCATAAAGCATATATATATATATATATATATATATCTGATGTTTGTGCAGATGATGTTCAGAAGAACAATGAAAGCTCCACAACCATAACATCCAGCTCAGAGAACCAAACACCACCACAAAATATATATATATATATATATATATATATATCCTTATTAATTAATGAGTAACTGAACTTAGATTATTCTTCTAGATGATAAAAAAATTTCATCCTAGAATCTATTAACAGTTGAACTCAAATAGTTCAATTCTTAAGACTAGTGTTCGATTTTCCAATAACTGACTTAATATCTAGTCGTTTATATTTCTAACTACTGTAATCAAATTTTCATCAGTGATATTTTTCTTAAATCATACTCACAGTACTAGTGGATTTTAAGTTATGAGTGATAGATTTGCTTTCTTTTTCTATTTCAACTAATTTAAACACCTATTCAAACAAAAGGCTATCCAAATTCCTAATAAATCAAATTACTATTATTTAATTCAATTAAGAAGTTAAGCCGGTTTCATGACATCATGTACTTGAAATGATGAAAAGATTAGTTAAAAGAAGGATTTTTTTTTAAAAAAATAAGATAAATTTAGATAATAATAATTGACATGTACCAAATAATGAATAATACTAAATACATTATTTTTTAAGAAAAAATTAAATTATTCAACTCTTATTTCATTTTTTATTCTTTCTTTTTTTTCCTTACCTTTTTCATTAAAAACTGTAAATTTGAGAATAGTTAATATTCAATGAGTAAATTGTTAGTATTATTCAAATCACAGTCGAATAGGCTTAATGAATATAACTGGAAAAAAAAAAAGAAAAAAAAGTAATAGAGATAAATTATCAATGTCATTCTAAGGACATGAAATATGAATATTTAAATTTTCTTATTGTTTTATTTTTTTAAAGACAATTACAGAAGAAGGATATTTAATAATTGAAATAAAAAAAAGAACTTTATTTATTATTCGTATTATTTCCATATTATTATTATTATTATTATTATTATTATTATTATTATTATTATACTTCACTCTAAGCCCAAACTATCTGTTAATTAGCTTAAACTTTTATTTATTAATTTGTTTTAATGGATGCATGAATGGATGAATGAATGAACGAATGTAAACTATTGAAACGATAGGTTGATACATAGATAGATAGATAGATAGACAGACAGAGAGATAGACAGATAGACAGAGAGATAGATAGATAGACAGCTGTATGAATAAATAGATAGATAGATAAACAAAAGCCAATTGATATAGACTCACAAACTGACTACTACTGATTGATAATGAACAATGTAGTTAGTTAGTTAGTAGTTAGACGAGAAAGAAAATTATTATAACTTAAGTAATTCAATTCTTTTTAAATAAAAAAAAATTTTCATTCTAATAAGAGTAAATCTCTTAAACAGAAATAAATAAAAAAATATTTTTCACCATATTTTTCGTGTCTGTCAATTTATTCTCTAAGAAGTAAAACTAATAAACATGAATCAGAAGTTTTACAAAAATGATAGATTTTACAATTGATTACTATTGTTTCTTGGGTTGATAGCATTCTGTGATAATTAACTTCGTGATACTTACTTAATGTTGTATTGAAAATTTGTGACCAATAATGTTAGACTGAATTGAGATTAAAACAATTGCTCCTTTATTGGTTAATAGTTAAACAACATTATAAATGAACTCAACTTGAAAATATAGTGAGTTTAGTTCTGATTCAATTTTATCTCAAGTTATTATGGATATCATTATAATTAAAGTTTCTCCATTTGAGTTTGTTTGAGATTGTTGTTGGCAGTCTAATCGTTAGATACAAACAAGGATGAAACAATTTTTTTGTGATTGACGGTTCATATTATTTCTTCAGTTACTACGATTGTATTCTAAAGATTAATTTCACACTGGATAAATCTTAAAGATTTTCATATTTTTAACTATGATACCCACAATTCTGTCAAAGTTCAGATCATAGACTTTCATGTCTGAAACACAATCCTGTTACTTTTGGTGTTTTTAAAGCTTTTATCAAGTAAAATAAATCGCATACCTAAAAAAGCATAATTTCCTAATGACAAATGACAGTAGGGTGTTATTATTGATTTACACATTCCTAACGAAATTATCGTCTGATTACTAAATTCATTATGTGGAATTCTAATGGGAATAAGATGAAAGAAATTCATATAAATATAATGACACAGTATCTATTCATGAAGACACTTTGATTTTTGCTTGAAATATTTCTGCAGGATCGGGTATCTTGCTTCGAGCCAGTGAAGTAATACTAAGCAGCAGCTGAAAATATTAAGTGATATGGTTAGAAACAAGTCATGACAATCCAGTTGCACTCAGTTTATTTTTTTTCTTTAAGATTTTGAGTTTGCACATCATTTGTAAAGTTTAAATTTTCTAATTTGATTCTCTCTTTTTCTGAGCCTTATCCTCTATATTTACTATCTATCATTCATGCTTCTTTTCTTATCATGTATTATGCCCTGTCAATGTGCTGTACATCATTCTCACTCTGAAATAGTAATAACTAATGGATTGTGTTTGAAGAAAATATGTTTATACAGGGTTTTAGATTTTTAATAAAAGGCGTATCACTAATCTTCAATGGTAAAAAGCTATTTAGTCTAGGTTTTACAGCAGGTACATGGCGTCATACATAACGCTAACACATATAGAAATCATCATCAAATTATGATGATTTGGATGGATGCGGTTTCGACTTAATGTTTTTTGACAAACGATGTCTGATATTCATGTTTGTCGATGCAGCTTACTATGTATGAACTCAGCATTCTTCGCTTTCTCCATAATTGTCATATGGACAATCATCTCTCTTATGTCCGACATTTAAATTATTCTCATTCTTCAATTCTTTTTACTTCTCATTTGTTTAAGTAACCTCATTTTACAATTGAAATAACACCCTTCCATATACAAAGTATTATAACATTTATATTCCCTACTAGGAACCCTTTGATAATCTTGACTGTATGAATGAACACCACTTCATTTTCATTGAATAAATTTGACTGTTGTCGATAATTTTGTAAAACTCCTTTATTTTACTATACACTACTACGTGAAAAATTAACTATCAGTACGACTGAACAGCTCCAGAAAATGATATCGTCGAACAGAAGGTTTTCATCATTGAATTCTCTTCATTTTTAAATAAGATAGAGCTTTTGTAAGAAGCCTGTTTGAAATTTATCCAGTTGAGTGATAATGGAAGTCACTACTGTTTGTGAAATCATATATTTCTGATCTTTATGGGGAAAAAATCAGTGAAAAGCGTTTAAATGCGATGATAATTAATAATATTAATAATAATGTTACACAAAGAAATAATGATTACCTTTTCATAATAATTCTATGCTGTTTAGGGTAATGATCTGTATTGGTTGCAGTGGTAAAATTACGAAAGAAGTAGGCACCTTTCATACCATTGAAAACCCACGAGTACTGTATAGATCTTTATTCTTTGTAAGAGACTATTTAGCAATGAACACATGCAACCTCGTCTGAGTTGGAACCCGTAACCATACTGTATTAGGTAGAAGGTCTGAACATTATAATTATTGATTCAATACCAACGAGATCAATCGTCGACAAATAAAGTTGACGCGTTCAGCTAATCTTCGCAAAACTTCTTCGTTTGTTTGCACATATTATACCTGTTATCCCTTTCTGATGCAGCGCTCGTTCTGCTGATCCGCGCATTCACACTTGCATCCGATCCAACTTGATTGTCGATGGCGCTTTTTACGTCCTCCGAGGCGTCTGCATCAAGAGTGATTTGATTAGCGCATGTTGTGTTGTATCGGAAAACCTTGCTTTTCCCTCAGTGCTGCTACACTGGTCGTCTTCTCTGGCATTTGTTGTTGTGTGTGGTGGAAGAGCCAGATCATCTAGCAGTCCAGATCGTCCAGCTGCATCCTAGCTGTCCACTGTATTCTGTGTTTCCCTATAGATATTGACATCTACATAATCTGGTCGACCACCAGAAGAAAGAGGCTGTGTGAGAGAGAGTAAGCAACCTTTTCTGAGACCAGTCTCCATTCGGAACGAGTCTGTAAGCAGTTGTTTGTGCATGGTTTTACAGTTTAATCCATCGTGAGACTCTGTATGTTGATGACTATGTTGTCAGTCACGTCGTAGAAGCGTCCATGGTGTTGCACCGTTCATACTATCAAATGCTTTTCGTCGTCAATGAAGTTGATGTGCAACAGTGAATTCTATTCAACTGATTGCTCCAGTCCGCCTGGAGCCTTTCTAGGGTTACCACGGAGTTTCACGACGGACTAAACTGCGAAATCGTGCATGAACGACTGCTCACAGACTCGTTCTGAATGCAGACCAGTGTCAACCACGGTTGCTTACTCTCTCTCTCTCTCACTCCAAACATTATCTTTCTTCTGGTGCTCGACCAGATTATGAAGATATAAATATCTACAAGGGAGCACAGACCTAAGTGGACAACCGGGATACAGCTGGATGATCTGGACTTCCAAATGATCTGGCTATTCCACCGCACACATAACAACAAATGCAAGAGAAGACGACCATTGTGGCAGCAGCCTCTGCAGGAGTAGGTCTCAACACACTCGAAGGGAAAAAACAATTCTTTCCGATACAACACAACAAGCACAAGCCAAAACACACTTGATGGTGAAGCTTCGGATAATGTAGAAATCTTCACATACCTGGACAGCATCATTCACGAGCAAGGTGGATCGATGCAGATGTGAATGCACGGGTTAGCAGAGCGAGGGCTGCATTTCTACAGTTGACGATCACCTGGAACTCAAAACAACCCTCAACAAACACCAAAGGCAGAATATTCACTACATATGTCAAGACAATTCTACTGTATGGGGCACGAAATTGCAGAAATACGAAAGCCATGATCCAGAAGATACAAGTATTTATTAACACTTGTCTACGCAAAATACTTCGGATCCGTTGGCTAGACATCATCAGCAACAACCTACTGTGGGAGAGAACAAACCAGATTCCAGAGGATGAGGAAATCAGGAACAGGCGCTGGAAGTGGATAGGACACACATTGAGGAAAGCACTCAACAGACCATCAAGATAGGCCTTCACCTGCAGTGATCATGACAAGAGGAAAAGAAGAAGGTGAAAGAGCATATTACGCCGCGAAGTAGAGACAGACATGAGAAGGATGGCCAACAATTGGACACAAGTTGTAAGAGAATCCAAGGACAGAATAGGTTGGAGAATAGTGATTTGTAGTCTATGCTCCATTATGGGTAACAAGCATAGGTCGTTAAGTAATCATATGAAAAATCTCACAGTACCGGTAACTGAGAATATGATTTCTTTTGTGTGATATGCTCAGATCGCTGTTATGATTGTCATCTTATATATTATGCACCTTGTTAGAAAGTAAATAATTAGTTATGACTCTAATCGAATTTAGTAGGGCACATTTTGCTTTTCATGCTATTTCTTTTCTATCTGTGACTTTTAATACAGAACTTGGCAGAGAGATCTTTATTTCTTAGAGGATGTGTATATATTGATTAGCATTTCTAAAACTGAATGAAACAGTTTCGATGCTTCTTGACATTTGAAATTCTATTATTCAGCTGATATTTAATCTTGTTGAAAATGAACTTAAATTATCATTATCGTTTTCATCACGAATTATGTTTCCAATTTTCTTTAAAAATATTCATTTAGACAATAAATAGGGAAATTGTTCATAATCTGTCCACTTATTGATTTATTGAACAGAAATTTTATTTTCTACACTGGTTGCATGCATACAAAGGAATTTCACCATAAAACAGATGCGTAATAGGAGTTTGTGCACTAACATGTTTAGAAACTTGCGCTATATGTACGTGCACAAGAAACACTGCACCATTATTATTCGAATACATGCATAGATGATGAGGGAAAATTGAAGACACACAATAAACAGCTTGTGATATTAATCAATATTCTAATGAATAAATACAATCAGATGTGATAATATGGCAGCACAAACTTACATTCTTCTGCCTAATATAAAACAGTAATCCATAGTTCTCCCCAGGTTTTACATTCAATCAATCAATGAATAGATAGTGAAATAGAATATTTTGTAGGGATAATAAATTCACTTAGAAAGAGAAATATGAAAATTGCTTTCGCAACACTAGGCCACACTCTATGTCAGGCAAATCACTGTTTACCAATCAATGTCTGTTAAGGAAATTTCAGAATAACCGACTTACAGAAACTTGATTTTTTTTCTGCCAACCCACCATTGTTAACGTTTATCTTTCTATCTACCTAAGAAAAAAGCGAAATGTTTGGTTGGTTGGTTGAGGATTTCTTCTGGTTTGTTGTAGTTATATTAGACTATGTTTGTGCGGACAGGCTGTAAACAAATATGCTTTAACACATTTTATTTTGGGGCTAACTGTTATATACATTAAAAGGTGATTGATGAAGTTATCAGTTAGCTTAGTAATTAGTAGGGTCAAATATAAACAAACAAATTTTACTAGTCAAAATAGTAATTTATCATAGAGTACTAGGTCAGATAGTCAGTTATAAATATATATTAATGATAAAGTAATATTTCCCATCGAAAATTTCAGTTATTTTTCATGAAAGTAGACTATATGTAACCGGTTCATTTAAAGGTTAACAATGAATACTCAAGGACAAGATTATATTACTGTAATTTGAATTGTATGTTTGAAAAAGTAAATTTTCATTATCATCTGGCAATAAAGTGAGTAATAGTTGGCTCTCTATTTCAATTTGTAAATTTACTTTTGTGTGTTTGATTCAAATCAAGAAAAAAACACAAGATGAAACAGACTGGATTGTAAAGTATCGTTAATTCGATTCCTGGGTCTGATAAATCATAAGCAAATCAACATTTTGTTAACAATTGAGCGTCAATTTTCAACATAATCTACACAAATATAAAATCGAGTCAATTATTTTAATGGTTAAAATAAAAAAAAGCTTAACTATTTTCTCCTACTTAATTAACATCATAATATAATGTACGCCATGTCAAATCACACAGATTATTGGTTATGCTGGAAATGTATCAATCGAAATTAATAGGCATTAAAGACTAGGTAATATTGATATTGGTCTGTGACAAATCAATGCCCGATCGATTTGTTTCTGTTCTACAGACATTCAATATCAACAATATAAAAATGAAATAAATCTAAAGTTTATTCAACCGTTAATCAAGTGAAACAATTAATTAATTAATTAATTAACCAGTTCATTAATTAATTAGTTAATTAATGTATCTATTTAATTATAAAAACAAACTAATGACTTGTTGAATTGTTTTAAGTATTGTGATACATATTTTGAGTAACAAAGAAGAATAACATCTTACTCTTTGACTCCAAATATGAATTACATGAATGCATCAATGTTAATTTTTCTCAAGTCTCATAATGTTAATAGTTGTAAATTCCATTTTGAATGGCTTATCAAGTTAGTGAATATGGAGAATTTATATGAATAACGTTTTTTAGCAATTAGGATATGTAGACTTTCTTGCTGATTCATACCATGTTTCGGATTTGATAGTCTTTAGAAAATAAGAAAGATTTAGTCCTTTCGCTTTATTAAAATGTATATATATATATATATATATATATATATATATATATATTAATCCGCCTGTAGAATTTCTAGTTTCACTGCCGTTCTAAAGTTCCGGACAAAGAAGGAGGGTTGGAAATGAGTGAGCAACCCCATCTCGTTGAAAACAAACTTGCTAAAAAATCACGTTAAATAGAAAATAAAATTCAAAGCAATTAAACTCCACCTTGAGAGGGGTAAAGTCTTCATTTAGAGGAGTTATCGCGCCTCGTGGTGAAGGTCGAGATTCTCTGGAGGTCACAACCAGAACAACTATCAATATGGGTACATGGAATATTCGTACAAAGGAAGAGACTTGGAGGACTATTAGAGTTGTTGAGAAAATGAAAATATGTAACCTAGAGTACTTGAAATTAGTGAACACACTGGACAGAAGTTAGACAGAAAGGATTAGCTGCAGCAGAGATAATGTCGTACTCCGGCCATGAAGTAGGAGATTCCTCACACACACAAGGAATTGCACCGATGCCGTTCAAACAAGCAAGAAACCAGAGAAAACGATGGAGACAATAAAGGTGAATTTTGTGAGAGGCTGTACCCAATCGTAGAGAAATGCTCTGTCACCTACCTGACCATTCTGATTTGAGCACTAGGGCTGATAAATGGAAATACATGAGAAACCTATTTGGACAGCGGAGAAGGCTGAATGAGGAGGAAACATGAGATGCCAACATGATACAACGAAGCAGCTCGCCGGAAAGTTTAGTAAGCCAGCACGAAAAGTCTAGAACAACGAAGGCAAAGCAATCACCAACATCAAAACTGGTGGGTAGAGCACTTTGAAGAATGTATGAAAATAAACCAGAACCAATGAACTCATCTAAAATCGAAGCAGCATTGAAAATTAAATCTTTTTGAACACTTACTTTTTGATTAGTAAGATCATTTTTTTGTGTTGTCAATCTAAAAATTCCTCACAGCTCAGAAGCGAAGTCCATTTTCTTGTCAAATAACTTACACTTAAATAACCGAATTAACTGTCTATGTTCATCGCCCAGCGCAACGAGTTAGCAGAAATCGGAAATCGGAATCATGAAATTATGAACTAGATGTCAAAGGGCTTAAATTAGTCAAGAAGTGTTTATGAATGAAAGTGTAGAACAGCTGTTCACTATTGAAAAAAATATGCTGTTGTTGTTTACATTCTTTGAATTTATGAATCAAATGGATGTTGAATAAGAACTCATTTCCATACAACGTAATTTTTCTGATAATTTTTAACAGTAAAGTGATTATTGTAACAGGCGCATTACTGTTACTGATTTCGAATTCCATTTATTCTGTGTTCCACCTTGTGGTAATATTGGATGGTGTTCCAGATGAATAAGGTCAATGCTGTGCTCTGATTAACTTAAATATACAAAAATAATTATATTCTAAATATTGTATAATTTTTTTGTTTAACTTTATTAAATATAATTACTTTTGGTTTAATTAATCAGATTTTGGATTCAATTTATTCATTAATCATATTTAATTAAGTAATAATACAATCTCAAATCCTTATAAACTCAACAGAACTCAAATGTACACCTGAGAGAAATTGAAATCAATAGCCAACAGATCTGTAATTGTCCTTGATTAAGTAAATCAGTTTTATTGTCAAAGTGGATTGAACTGAATAGAATAAATAAAGAATTCTTATTTCTGAATTCATCCAGTTGTATACATAAATATTTCTGTGTCTATTATAATGTACTTTTTTAGGCGATATTTGTCATGCATTGACAACAATGTTCTTAATGGTAATATTCATCTTTGACTTCTTCAGTGTAATACAGAGTAAGCAAAAGTTTACAAAAGATGGAAAGTTGTAATTATTTGGAAACTTCACATCTGAACAAATTTCAAATTTAAAAAGAGATATTTACACACAAATCATTATTACCTACAGTCGATTTTTTAACTAACTATAATCAGCTTGAGTATAATCAGTATGCAGCCAACATATACATTTTCCTTCTATTTTGTGCTTGTTCGTTGGATACATTCATACATTATGCAAATGTAATCTGCTCAGAACAAACATAAAACAGTAAAGATTGATCATTCACAGTATTGCATATCAACAGAAAGAAATTATAAACTCTTACAAATTAATGTAAACTAATTTCAATTAATCGAGATGTTAAAAGTTACACTGAAAGTGAATTTATCATTTTTCTATTAACTTAAGCTTGTAAATATCTACAAATCTACTTGCATTTCTAAGTTTAGTTTGTGTTTCAAAAAAAAAAGAAAATGTACATAGATAAATATGTATAGAAATCTGATCAGTTTCAAGTGAATAAGGACATACTGTAAGATCCATTTTTGAAGGCTTTGTTTGTGAAAATCCCTCCATGTATACATTTGTAATTTGTCCTTATTGATTCCTTCAGTTGTACATTTTGTCAATCTATTCGATTCCATTTTGAGATGATAATATTTGTATTTTAGTATAGTTTCTATTTTTGCGCCTTTACTGAGTTTCTATGTTTCTTTCTGAACTGCATTATGTTGTTGAAGCTGATAATTAGTTATGGTGACAGCTATATTGATTTGTTCCTCTTTTGATTGGATTGCTTGATTTGACTGGAATTGTGCACTTTGATCGTGAATTGAAGCACTCTTCCAGAGTTGGAAACACTGTGTTATAAGGCAACCATATATTATCTGTCGAACGAATCTGATCTATCCAGGAGGGATAGAATAACATTTATTTGTGCTGTTGGTTTGATTAATTGAACAACTGTTGAGGGAATAACTAAGTGGTAATATATGTTTAGGTAATAATGTACAAGTTATTTACCCAAATAACTTGTTTTGGATTTAAACTGGGCAAGACGCTTATCTAAACTACCTAGCCAGTTATTCCTCAATCCAAACCTCATTTTGGATCGTACACATACCTACATATTGAAACTCACTATTAGTTATCACTCATTACGTTATCAACAATAGTATTCATACTAAGAATATCTGTACACTTATATAGAGTGATTTGATTGAGTTAATATTTCACCTATTTTACTATGTCTACAACAAAGCATATTGATAATAAATACCATTGTAAGGTGAGAAAATATCAAAGAGAATATATGAAGTGATGCAAACGAAAGATAAAAAGAAATTTATCAGAGGTTAAAATGGTTTGACTTTATAAAATTTCTTATTTTTCAGGATTTTCCAAAAAATGAATGTATTTATATCGATCTATTTATAGATCACTAACTTAGGGTGATCTGTGTAAATGTCTCTAGTCTGCTTGGAATGGACGGGAATTATGTGGTATCTTAAATAATGTCAAGGTCACACCTTGCGGTTAATACCTAACATGCCTTTTTCCTTTGTGATATTCAAGTGTTGAGGATAATTTGATGACTGTATAGAACAAACATGACATTATTGAAGAAACAGATTACGACCACAAGCCATTTCATGGGGTGTGATTGATTGATACGTGTTGGATGTCCTTGTTACTGACGAAAATTGGTCAACTGTTTAACGTTCAGTGATCTTGTTGCAGGATGAATTGGCTAGGGTTCAGATTTTATTTATTTGAAGATTGGTCTTGAATTTAAGTTGTATTTTGATAAATATCCAATAAAATAAAACATGTGTTTGATATTTCTTGAAATTAGTCATTTTACATTTTTGAATAATACTATCAAATAACAATGTTGTTAACAATGTGAGAAAGTAACATTTGACTAAAATAAAATATTGAAAGTAGTTCACAGAGAAGAAAAACATGCATGAACAGAATGTTGAAATTGTTTCTTTTAAGAATTCCCATCTTCATCAATTATTATCTGCCTTGATGATTTAATGAAGAATGACATTGTCATCAAACTCGTACTCTCTTAGTTTTTCACCATCATTTATATGCTCATATTATCTGTTATTGTTATTCGTGGGTTTTTTTCATTGCAAAGATTTATATATATATATATATGTATAATCCATTAGTTACTATTGGGAATACATTATATTATTTTCTTCTATCTTTTCTACACCACTTTCAACTTAGAAACTTTTCATCTAATCACATATAGTCTAGAAATTATGTAATGAGTATAATTTCAAACTACAAAATAAGATTCTATCTTCACTTTCTAGTGAATCTTCAATCTTCACTATTTACAGCATAATGTTTTAGTTTTATTTAACTGTTAGTATCTTTTCATTTCTTCAGCAACTGGAATTAGTGTTCCAGTCTCCTACATTGTTCGAACATTTCATGTATCTAAAAAGAATGGTTGGTCTGGTTTTGAGAAGGGGCATCGGCCTCATGACTTCCGACGGAACTCGGCTTTCATCATGAGACGTCATAATTCTACTGAAAGAAGACCTTCTAAGTTGTAGAACAGACTTTATCTGGTCTTAACGAGTTGATTTTCAACGGAGTATGTATTGTAATCCCATGTCCCACGCTCATCCTTCATCCGGGCTAGGGACATGTAGTAGCCCTAGAGGTGCTCCAGGTTGAGTTCTATGCCCATCAAACGAAATAATATGTGTTATCCGAATTTTTATTAGGAGAACTAATGGCAGAAGATCTACTGCCTAGGCTAATTAATTAATGAACATATTTATGAATAATAAAGACATTTACGTTTTAGAGTATTCTAGAAATTTTTATTATGGAAAAAGATGAGAAAAAAGCTGTTAATGCTCCTTAATTACTTATTCACCATTGTTTTACATTAATATATTTTAAATCAAGGTAAAGATCATAAAATTTTCAAGATAAAATAAATTTAATGCATTTTAAAACTTCTCATGAGTTGTACATGGCTTGACGTTAACAGTTAGTTTTTCATGTCTTAATCGATGAAGTTGAATTCTAAAAAAACACATAAGAAAACATTAGAAATGAAAAAAAGATTCGTGATAAAATTACGTAAAGAACAGTGTGATAACATAAGAAAAATTAAGGGACAGACTAAAAAAGAATTGCAACCAGTAAACAAGTCACGCGAATTTACTGACATGTATACTTAAATCTGCTACTTTTTTCAGGGCATAGGCTGTCAACTCTGCCCTGGACTTTCCTTCCAATTTGTTTTATAGTACCATTCGTATTCTTGGTGCTTACCTTCAATTCCAGACATCACTTGTTTTCTGGTCTGTCTCCTTACCATTCAGATTCAGGAGTCTGATTTTGGGCCTGCCATTAGATTCTGTATGATGGTTTCCATAAAGCTATTTTCTATCCACTTTGAACGACGTTTGAAAATTCTTCTGCAACTGGCACATGCTTTGTTCTCTACCAGTGTAGATTATTTCTGATGGTCTCTGACTAACAGATTGGGAGTATCTTACAAAGACGAATATTATAAATATCTGCAATTTAGTAGTTGTGCTAGTGGCAGTAATATACTGTTCGGCTCCGAACAACAGAACTATCATAAAGTTTGTAATGAAAATTATGACCATGGTCGTTGGCGACAGCATCTTAATTTCCAATTGTTAGAATGTTGTTCTCACTTTACCGATTTATGCATTCACATCTACACCAAATCCTCCGTGATTAACCGTTAGGTTTTTTTACCCACGCTAGCGAATGGTGTCTCACAAGCAAGTCTGAATAGTTGTGGCTTCCATTTAACTGGTTCCTCAACAGTCATTCATAGGATCATTAACACATTTGGAAGTTTTGCCTAGTGCAGTCATTAATGAGATCAATCTCCAATTCTCACTTTTACTGAGATCTCCTTTTTGGTACTTTTATGAGGTATGTTTCTTTCTAATTTGTCGGTACTTGTTCTGCCTCTCAAATCATTCTGAACAGAGCCAACAATTCTCTTAGTCGCTCTTATAACCAACGTTATTTAGCGCTTCAGCAGGTTCGTAGTCTGATTCTGTTGACTTGCCATTCTCGGTCTGTCACATAACCCATTCGCATTCTTCTATCATTATTGTGATAGTACCTAGAGATATTTCATTGTTCTATTTCTCGCTGTTCAATAGGTTAGGGGGTTGGTTTATTTATGAACTTTTCACAGTGCTTCACCTAATAGTTCTGTTACTCTTAAACCTCGATGGTTGATTTACCTTCGTAGTTTCTGAGAGGTTTCTCTGATTTCTAATACATACGTGCTAACGTTTTTGTTGTGTCATTTGGGTATTTCATATTTCTTCCTTTTTAAGCTCTTTCTGCAGTAGTTGCTAGGTCCCCTACTTATTTATGATTGTCAGCTTAATTGTTCTTCTTGTCTTGTTGTATAGTCAGTGAACGTTTTGGATTTTTTCTAGCTGAAGTTGGTTACTGCTGCTGTCCAGGATATCTATAGAGATTCAGTGTTTATTTAAGTGCTTCTTGAGGCCTAGCTCATCCTGGGGTTTTTGAAATTATTGCTGCTCAAGAATTTGGTTGTCTTCCGTAGTAGTTCTTTCACCTAATTTATCTTGTAAAATCAGATCACATGTTTGGAAAAAGACTAGGATTAAGAAAGTATATGAATGCCAAGAGAACGCAAAATATTATATGGTGTTTAGTCCAACGACGTTGGGTGTCAGACAGTTATTGCTTATTTTCGTGAATTAATTGAATTTAGACATTAACACCGTTGTATGCCGGCTCAGTAAACTAGGGGTTATAGTTTTACGCTCAATAAAAAGGGTCCTGGGCTCGGTTCCGTGACTCAGGATCGTGGATACGAACTACTTTAGTGTCCCTTACTATAATGAAACGACCTCTCAATTCCTTACTGGTTATGCAGTAATCGAACTTATATCATTTGAACGAGGCAGGCAGAGTTATCAAGTATCATTTCTCCGTAAAATATCTTAATTTGAAATTGCTCGATGGCAAGGCTTCTATAAGTTGGAGTAAGAAAAAGGAATAAAGGCTTTTAAATTATTTTGAATAGATTTTCGCTATTCACGTTATGTCAATTTTCCATTAAATATCAAGTGATTGCATTGGTATACACTTGCATTCACATACAGCTTTCGAAAGGTATTATAAAAAATCCGTAAACATACTCCTCTATGAGGAATTAATTTGTACTTGTTACCGTAAGTCCATGCAAGTCCATACACAACTTTGAAAGTAACATTGGAAGGCACTGGTCCCCTTTTAGTTAATTTAAGGAAAATTCCGTTTTACATTAAAGTAGTGTGAGTTAACGGAAGCCACATTTTCGCACTGCTTTAATCCTTTCATTAACTCTATCTGAATTTTCATCAGTAAGATATCTATCGTTGAGACAGAAAGCATCAATTCACTCTTATCAATTTGACCTAATTAACCAATCGTGGCTGAGTGACTAGATTCTGTGACTTTTATACAAAAGTTTCTTAACAGAGAATCACAGTTCATGATTCATGACAAACAGAAAGCAGTATGTTTTTAAGGAATTTAAGGGACTCCAAATTAAAAAAAATACTAAAATGCGTAAATTACTACAATAGTATAGCATTGTTCAGTCAGGTTATTGATGGAGTACATTTGTTCCTCAGTATATTTAAAATAATTCCTTAACGTATATCGATTTTATGGTTTGTCTGCTACCCAAGCACTGAAAGATTTATACTGATCTAATTCACTGCATTATATAAGACAAAATCTGTAACGGTGATTTTCCTTTCTTGGAAATACCATAACATAAAAAATTTAGAAAATCCATCCACGCTTGGCCTGATGATACACATCGTTCGAAGCTCGCTGGAGAATATAGTAAATCAGCTTGACTAGTAAAGAACAAGGAAGGCAAATTTATCATCAACATTACAGAAGATCAAAACAGGTGAGTGGAGTACTTCGAAGAATGTAAGAAAATAGACCAGCACCACTGAGTCCATCTAAAATCAAAGTAGCACCTACAGACCATTAAGTTGAAGATAACTCACCAACACTCGGAACAATCAGCATGGCCATCGGACAAATCAGGAAAGGAAAAACAACGGGACCAGACAGCATATTAGGAAATCAGGAAGAAGCGGTGGAAGTGGATAGAATACACACTACGAAAAGCACCTACCTGTGTCACAAGACAAGCCCTCACATGGAACCCTCAAGGTCAAAGTAAAAGAGGAAGGCCAAGGAACACATTACGCCGAGAAATAGAGAAAGATATGAGAAGAATTAACAAAAATTAGAAAGAACTAGAAATGGAAGACCAGGACAGAGTTGGTTGGAGAAGACTGGTGGACGGCCTATGCTCCATTGGGGGTAAGAGGCGTAAGTAAGTAAGTATGTAAGACAACATATTAGTTGAGGCACTGAGAACAGATAACGAAGTAATTGCAAACTTGCATCACTCTGCTCTCGAATCCAGGAAAAGTCTTCAACAGACTGTTGTTAACCCGAACGAAGGATTCAATACGCACTGAACTTCGAGATCAGTAATTTGAATTTCGTGCGGATCGATCGTGTACTGACCGAATGGTGACACGACGGATAGCTGTCGAAGAAACGGTTGAATGGAACGCATCACTATGTATCGAATTATTTGATTCTGATAAGGTAGTTGACAGTTTATAGAAAATGACATTATTGAGCCTTGTTGGACACTATGGTGTAAGTGAGAATATTGTCAACAACGCGCAGAATTCTTATAAGGGCTAACGGGCGTTAGCAAATTTTAAGTAGTTATCGTTTAAATTTTCACTATGCAATTTAATGATACAGTTTATATGCAGTTAAATTGAAATAGGATAAGTAGAGTTATCTAAATAAGTACTGCTTCTCTAGTGTCTTACAAAGAAATGGAAATTTTTTTCAAATTTAATGGTTCTACAACTCTTCTGCCATTTGTCATTATACATAGGTTGATAAGTGGGTTATCTTTTTTCGAAATACGGTTTTGATCAGATAATGCATATATCTGTTGGTCTCTTGTGGTTTAAAGCAGTATTTTCACACCTTTGACTGTCACCATTTACGAAAGTGTATATCGATGATTGTATTTATTGATAAGAAATGATTAATCGAACATTAACTCATATTCGATAAATCACAAGTGTTTTAATTAGCAATAAAATAGTTGAATTAAAAACGGTTACTTTAATAAAATTTAAGTAGTACATTTTCTCTCTAGAAATTTCATCACCACATTGTCAAATAAAGTTAGTTCAAAAAGATATCAGAAATTTAACTAGTGTTATACGGAGTATGAGTATGTTTATTTCTTATGAATAGAAGTGGTTATATTGTGAAATACAACTTATCAACTATCATCGGAAGTACTGAGAGATCAAAACTACAATAAAAACTTTAATGAAGAATAACTGTAAGAATTGGTGAAATGGAGATTTTACCTTTGTGATCCAGTAAAAGATTTATATCGATGATAGTGTTGAATATACAATGCTAAACACCAAAATATAAAAACAAACTTAAATTTTAGAAGAAACTCTGTTTAACTAACAATAATATAAGTTTACAAAGAAAGATATGAAAAGCATTGATAGATAAAATGTTCATAGTACTACTACTACTACTACTTTACTACTAAGATTCTGTATAATTTCAGAATATTGGTATTCGGTTACGCATAAGTCCTTCTGATGAAAATAAAGATTTCACTTAATTATACTTGAGATTAGTAAATTAAATCATCGAATGACATTTCATTCATTTAGGGGAAAAAATGAAATATTGACAATCTCATTCAAAACTGATAACATACGACTATCAAGCATTCATATATGTTAATGTTAGAAAATAAATTATGTCTACAGGTTTTTGTTGCACTCGTCTCTAGATATGCTTAAACTATTACGAGTTCACCTTAGTCGAACAGCGAGAACAAAACAATGAACCAGCGTCCAGGTAGGCTACTGTGATCCCTTGACCAAAAGGAATCAGCAAGAAGTCTTGATATAGCGTAGAAATTGTATTCTACAAACACCCAGCCAGTACACAATGAATCCAAGCACTCAAATTGCGTTTATTTATACTCTATAGAGACGTCCTTGGGACAGTCACAAAAATAGCACACTAAAATGACACAGTAACCAATCACAACCAAGGATTTTCCTGGTGGGAAATGTGATCTCAAAGTCAACTGATCGGTCCATGATATAAATCCGAAATAAAGATATTTATCAAGCTAGTTCTGGGGATCTAACATCCCCAACAGATTCGTTGTGGTTTACATTATGTTCTGAATAACAATGGCCTATTCCAACTAGTCATGAACCTTATGTATAAGAAATAAACTTTAGCATAAGTAGTTCTATGAAACGTGAATCGTCTGTAGTTGAAAGTATGGATTTCTAGCTGCCAGATCACTATTATAAAGAAAACGCTTTCAGCACTTAACTTAATTATCCTAAATTTAACCCTTGAAGATGTTATGTGTGACCAAGTTTGAGAGATGAAATAATAGGAAGAAACGGTGGTTAGTTCAAGTTATTTTTTAACACAAATTATTCTTAAAACGTATAATCATTACAAGCTCTCTATTCTGAAAACAACCAATAAATGAGATGAAAACACATTTGTTTATTGTATTGATCCTTAAATTATTTGAAAAGCACCAATTATAACTGTAAGTTGTGTATTTTGTTAATTAAAACTTCTATCATTATCTCTAGCACATTAAGCATGGTTTTATAAATATTTTATTGGAGAAAAAAAATAATTAGTTACAAATAATTCAGAAGTGAAAAAAAATTAGTATTTTCAGTGTTGTTACATTTTATCACTGAGAAAAAAGAAATACAATATATCTCCAGTTACAAAATTCAATAAATATGTGCAAAATTATGTAAAACAACACATGTTTTCACAGTGAATTAATAATGAACTTTGAAATCGTGTAAATATACAATAATTATCTATGATATGTAATCATATTTGAGATATATTTAATTATCATATGGGATGATTAATCATACCGTAGCATTAATTGTCAATCGATTAATATATATCAATCAAGATTCATGTAAAGTTTAAAATTGTATAATTAACTATTCTTATTATCATTCAAATAATGAAATAACTCATATTGTAAATATATATGTATACATAATAACGAATTACTCAATATTTCAATGTCAATTGAAATCTTGTTCAATAAATAAAAATTTGTTGTCTTATCGTTAGATTTAAGTAACTTTACCATTTCGATAATACTATTTACTTATGTAAAGAAAGACCTAAGTTCGATTAATCCGTTTGTGTAATTTATCATAAACCGATGAACAACGTAATTTAGACAAAAATGATTTTTAATGATTGTAAAAACTAACCTATATACTTATGCTTATTACTCTTGATGAATAATAGATTGATGACTAACAATCTCCAACCTACATTGTTCTAAACTCTCCATCCCACTACTTTACTAATGCTCTTCAGGTATGTAAACATTTCTATATCTGCCACAGCCTCATATCAAGTCTGATTTGCTTAGTTCATGTTGTGTTGTATTGAGGGATCTTGCTTTTTCTTTTGTGTATGTTGAAACCTAATTCTGTAGAGGCTTCTGTTACACTGTCTCCTTATTTATACCGTATGGTCGAAGAAGCCTCGATAGTGTCATCTTCACGAAGTTAAATGCTTTCTCATAGTAAAAGAAGTCGATGTATAATTCCAAACGTCCTTAAAATTAAAGTATAAACATCAGAACTTGATAGCAATTAAATTTATGTGATCTGTTGATAATAGAAAGCAACAGATGATGTGGTTTTTAAACTTGTCAACTGAATTCTTACTAAGTGATAGTAATCTATAAAGGCTATAGGAAATTTGAATCGAGAGAGAGCAGCAGGACCCGATAGATTGACTCCTGAGATATTTAAGGATGGTGGTCCAGTTTTAGCAGCTTGATTGACTGAAATCTCAAGTAGAATCCGGCAACTGGACGTAATCCCATCCGACTGGTCTCCATTCCTGATTGTCCCAATTTGTAAGAAAAAAAATTCTTCTTGTGACAATCACAGGGGAATAAGTCTAACTAATATAGTTTCTAAATTGTTAGCCTCGATAATACTTAGACGCCTAACTAGAGTTCGTGAAGAGCAGACTCGAGAAAACCAGTCTGGTTTTCGACCTGGACGTGGTTGTATAGACCACATCTTCACACTACGACAGGTCCTGGAACACAGATACACATTTAGACGTCCGACAATAGTCGTGTTCCTGGACCTTAAGGCGGCATTCGACTCAGTGGATCGTGAGGTTCTGTGGCAGTGTCTGTCATTGAAAGGTGTACCAAAGAAGTACATTAACCTTATACAAGCACTCTACTCGAACACCACTGGTCGGGTGAGAGCATATGGCGAACTGTCATCTGAATTCTCTACATCAAGTGGTGTCCGTCAGGGCCGTCCACTCTCTCCATTCTTGTTTAACTTTGTCGTAGACATCCTCTTAGAGTTAACATTAAGCTCGTCAGATTTCTCAGGGGTTGATCTTCTACCAGGAAAGTCGCTTACTGATCTAGAATATGCCGATGACATTGTCCTACTTGGTGAAAATGCTGACAAAGTGCAGAGTCTTCTGACTACCCTGAGCAGCAATGCACACATGTTCGGGATGCGGTTTTCCCCTTTGAAATGTCAAAAGTTGCTACAAGATTGGGTCGCTCAGGTACCTGAACTAGTGATAGGGAGAGAAGTAGTTGAGTGTGCAGACCGCTTCACTTACTTTGGGAGTCTCATCAGTGCCGATGGCCTGGTGACAGACGAAATCTCAGCACGGATGATACAGAAAGCTTGATTAGCTTTTGCCAAGTGCGTCACCTATGGCGCAGACGAGAAATCCACCTGCTAACCGAAGGACGAGTGTACTGTGTAGCAGTTCGCTCCGTCCTACTATACGGATGCAAAACATGACCATTAAGAGTAGAGGACTTTTCGATCATCGGTGTTTCCTAAACACTGCTCGTGTTTCGTGGGACAACGGTAAATCAATACTGTAGTTAGGAAACGAGTACTAGGTAAGGATGGCAAATCAATAGATGAAGTATTGAAACTTCATCAGTTGAGGTGGTTGGGACATGTGATACGTATGCCTAACCACCGACTGCCTCGACGAGCTATGTTTTGTGGTGTAGGAGTAGGTTGGAAGAAAGCTAGGGGCGGTCAAACCAAAACATGGGAGAAATCCATGAAGTCACTGACAAGTGGACTGAGTCATGTTGGTAGATGTAGGCTATCTGGTTGGGGTCCGCGAGACGAAAATCCCCAGTGGTTAGAGACCTTGAATGACATGTCTCAGAATCGTTTGCAATGGCGCAGGTGCATCCACTGTTTGTGTTGTCTCTAATTCTGAACTGCTGAATTAATCATAATCTCTATCTTTCTCCTTCTAAATTTATCTCACTGAATTATACTTCTCGAATCATATCTTCGCTCCCTAATCTTCTCCATTACTGCTAATATTTCTACTATCACTATCACTCTTGGATTTGAACTGACAGTTGCGTCTCTGTGGTGATGTGGTATGGCAACCTGAACTGATGTACTTACATACGAAGTTCTACGTTGTGTCTGTCTGTCTGATAGTAATCTATGATGAGCTTTTGAATGAAGTTTAGATTCATTTGCCTATTTATTTGTTTTACCTTGTATAAACATTTAAATCCCTGTTTAATGACATCAGCAATAGCGATAGAAGTAACTGTAGCAGTATTAATACGTTTTGAATGAGATCATTTTATTCACATCAATATAGAGTTGAGTCATTTAAGCTGTTCAATATAATTACTATTGTGATTTTAAGATCTACCATTATCTTCCTTTTTTATCAAATATTCCTTTATGCAACAAGAAATCATCTAAATAACTATTTTTAACTAATTCCAACCCGTAGTATTCATCTCAGAAATCCTCTCGGTACACCATGTGACCAAATATTTCCGATCCAAGTATATTCAGTGCTTTCTTTACCTGTCTTGTCTTGTAAGCATTTATATTGATGGAATTTATTATGTTTGTGTGTAGAGTATATCTTTATATTTTATTAAGCCTTTGCCATTGAAATTCAAATATCACATGTTTCGTCTACGAATTAGGTTCGGCATAGTACTACGGTAGTTGCTTATTACATAATAACAGAGATTCTTCTAATCAGAACACTACAAATGAGAATGTTTTAAAACTACAAAATAATAATTCACACTCTAACTTAAGGTGGAAATGATAGGATTTTAAATATAACTTTATATTCCAAACAGAAGTTGAATACTGGAATGAAACAACTCTGTTTATATAGTTAGGTTCAATGGATTTTGGATATACCAGATTAGTAAACTAGAAATGAAAACAGTTAACTGAATAATAACAAAATTTTTCAGGGAAATATGAATTAGAAACCTGTTAATAAAGCTATTTCGATGCACTTAATATGTTACTTCTTCATCCTATGCTTTGACAATTCCACAAGTCATATATCTTCATTGTAACACTCTTGATAATTCATTACGATAAAAGATTATTATGAAATTGTATTGATTGATTATATAACCTCATTCAAAGTAGACCAAAACAGTTGTGGAGATGTTATTATTTGTCATGCAGGATTTTTGAACTAATGAATCGATCAATGTAAGGCAACCATTAGAAACATGGAGACACTGGACGACGATTTTGTCCTGCTATGAGACTTATTAGCAATGTGCATTCACGACTCCCGCTACTTGTGGGGATTGAAACCGGGACCTTCGGTCTTGCGCGCGAACCTTTAGTCTCTGGATCTTTTGAGCCGGCATCTAACGGTATTAGTGTCTAGCTTCTATCAATCCAAAGTCTTCGGTGGGCACTGCTTTACATTTGAACAAGGTGGAACTACACCGAGTCCCATACCAGGACGAAACGGTCGTCCAGTGCTTTCAGGTTTCTTATGGTGGTCTAACACTGACCGATCCATGATTTCAACAATCCCACAACCCCATAATAAAAAGTAAGATTTTGTAGTATACAAACAACCTACTGTCTTTTGTAACATAATCAAACAAAAATGAAAACGTTGAGTTTTATTTATTTTACTGAAACAGATTTTCAATACATTTACCTTCAGTCTAGTGATTTTTCATTTATAAATGCAATGGCATATGAACACTGAATTCATCAAGGCATGAAAGATTTTTGTTTGATTATGATTATGAATTGATCTAAGTTAGACAACCATTATAAATATGAAAGCTTTAAATGGCTGTTACATTTTCAGTAGTGCGTATCAACGAACTCGCAATCAGTAGTTGAACTCAGGACATTTGTTTTTATTTGTGAACCCTTAACCTCTAAACCACTGGGCTGCGATCCAATGGTGTACAAGTCTAACTTCAATCAATGCATGATGTTATATGGAGTTTTATTTAATCTGATTATTGATTTACTTTATTAACATTAATTATTCTAGATTCTTCCAAGTCGATGAATGTGATGGAAAATGCAGTCATCGGTTTTTCAATGTACTATATATTTTCAGTTTGTTCCACTGACAATCAAAGAGTTGGTTATGAGTTCAAGACAAAATAAAAAAACAGCTATCCACTTCCAGTTCTCTTTTTTCATCAATACTCCGGCTAGTTTCAGTTGGTACTAAAAATTTTAAATTATAATAAAAATGTAACTAATTAACCTATGTGTTTATTAGTGAGCTATCTCTCGGTCAAATATTGTACTTTTCTGCTTTTGTTGTTGTCAATAGATCATTTTTTGTTTGCTTTGAATATTCTATCACTTATTGATTGATTCAATTTCATAAGCAGTTAGGCTGATACATCACTTTATCCATCTAACTAATTATCGATAAGTCTTCATTGAATAGACAGTTAGTTTTATTTCACGTACACTTTACACACACACACACACACACGCAAATGCACCCACTAGGCACAAACAAAAATAATTAGTCCATTTAAAATATAAAATCCTTTGATAAATTACTATTAAACAATGTTAACATATAAATGTACATACACTTACACATTGGTGCACAATGAGTCCATTTATCTATCTTACTCTATTATTAAATGCACAATTTCTATGCTCTAAACACATTGAACACAAATACTTGCGTTGTTGTATACACCTATACATCGATTGTATGTTTGTCTTTATTTTTCTATTTTAAAAATGACCTCAAATAGACCTATTAGGTATTCAGATTTAGCCAACACTAAGAAAAAACCTCTACACAATATGCAAATTATGATTAATGTCTAGAATGATATAAATATGTATTTATGAGAGCACTGCATTGAATTAGAATAATTTTTTTTGTTGACAATAAGAAAATTCTAAATTTCAGATTTGATATTTTTCTGAAATTTCAACGTTAGAATGCTGGAAGAATTTATCAAAGCATATATTCATATTTGTTCTGATGGTGATCTAGTTGCTGATCGTCAAGAACTAGTGGATTATTGTAAGAAAAAAAATCTTGATCAAACGTTGGTTGAGGTAAATACTATGAAATATATATATTTATATCTATATGTATGCATACACTTAGTCACATAACACTGAGCTTACTTCTTTGTATTGACAATATCATCTTCCAGCTTAATGTTGTCCACTTAAAGTTTTGAATAACACCAGAATATGTTATAATTACAATGAGCAGAATGTTGTTTGATAGATGATGATAAAGAATAATACTAACAGTTACTTCAACAGATCGAATTCCTAATGTGTAACTTCTTCACCTTGTAAAGTCACATAATAACGAATGTTATCAATTATCATCCCGATTCCCGATAGCTGTTGAATACACATAGTGTAGTAATGAATTAATCCATCACTGATTGTGAGTGAGATCAGATTATAAAAGTTAACATTTTGGCAGACAGCTGATTTTCATCAATCCAATTTAACAACAGAATGGGTAATCAGTTATACCTGTCGAGATTTGTAACAGTTGGAATATAACAGAAATGTAATCAAGTCAGTAATAATAATAAAGTGTTATTTAGAAAATTAAACAAAGTTTCCAGTAAAATAACCATTGAATATTATTATTTTCATTCTGTTTCTTGTTTCACAGAACTGGATCAATCTTTTTGATGTTGACAAAGATGACCAGATAACAATGGAAGAATTTTGCCGAGCATTAGGCTTAGATCAATCAGAAATGTAAGTAGCTTATGAAAGCGCAGTTATAGTTTGATTTGATGTTTATTTTAAAAATTCATATATATATATATATATATATATATAAACACACTACGGTTGTGTTGTGATTGTTATGACTATGCTTAAAGTAAAAGATTATTGCATTTGCGTATTGTGAGTGCACACGGTTGAGTGGTTACATCCTGGAAGAAATAGTTATTCAATAGTTCCTGGCTTCTAATGGATTTTTCATGAAGGTCATTCCTTGATGTAAAACTACTTTATGTAAGTAAAGTGTTAGTGATTCTATGCATAGGTTCAAAGGTATATTGAGAATTTCCTAATTTAATCGTATAATAATAATGATAATAATAATAATAATAATAACGGTCATCTAACATTTTGAAAAATCCATCATACAGTTTAAAAGAAGGCTTTTAAATATTTCCTCCAATTCGTTACTTTCAATATGAAATAAAATTTAATTGTATAAAACATTGTCATATTATTTTTTAAATTATGCACACCACTTTTTCAATCGTCAGTCACTTCACATTTTAAGATTTCTTGTCATTTGGCGGTGATATGTTGTCTGGCATTAAATGGGAAAGGTAGTTCTAATAAATAATTGACATTTTATTGAAGATATTTTTATACATGAAAAAATGAATTCTTCATATACATATTAGAAAGTCGGTTAAGTTAACAAACATATACTTCTCGATGCTATCAGTCATGCTGTACAAATGCAAATTTGTACAAATTTGTGTAATTAAATTTGTCAGGTAAAAAATATTTAATAAATATGAATTTTGTAAGCGTCAAAATTACTGTCTCATCACTAATATTATTCGATACAACTTAATCTATTGATAAATTTAAACAAAACCAACAATATAAAATGTATCGAATGAAATGAATTCCTTATATCTTGATGCTTCTCGTCGTTTGTAAATGGCTTAAAGTTGCAACATGGTGCTATTAGTGTAGATAGAGTATATCATACCTTATTTAATAAAGTTGAATGACAAACAATATAGAAGAACACTCGAAAATTAGGAGAAGGTAAAACATATTTAACGTATGAATTATTAACTATTGGAAATGAAGTTATATGAAGAAGAAGAAAAAGAAGAGGATTTTAATCGTGATTATGATGTAATTGTATCAGGGATTGTTTGTAGCCTGAGTGAATTTGTAGCACGATATCGTATTCAGTGTTGTGAAGAAGCTTTACAGTTGTGAATCCAAAACTTGAATAGTTCTTATAAATTGCACTCAAATGCCTTGGTACGGCTGTGCGTGAAAAGAGTTGCTTTATGGATTAAACTTTTAGGTCAAAGGGTCAGGGTGTTGTCCCTTTAGAAAACCACCTGTTTTGATTTGGGCCCACTCACAAATATGTAGGTACCCCTTTGTACCAAAGTTTAAGAAATAACAACTGTATCACTTAATAATCATAGCAAGCGCAAACAATCATAGTGTGATCGCTGCGATTCGCGAATCGTTACATATAGTAGTTACAAATTTACTTTATATAGTAATAAAGAAATACTTGTTTTCACATATGGAACTTTTTTATTGTTTTAACCAGATTTTAATCAGATCTATTACTTTTCATGAACAAACTTATTAATAGCAATCATTAATGCCAACATTTTTAGATTTCGGTTAAGTAGTCATTAAGGTTAGAAATTGTATCATTGGATTACTGGCCCTAACATTTGCGAGTGGACGTTTGCATATCAATTTTTCATTGTTATTGTAGAATTTAAAAGTTACAATACATTGTTTTAAATCTATTTATATAATTAATTAATTAATTTATTTATTTATTTATTTATTTATTTAAAGGTATACAGAAAAAGTTCAACGTAGCAAAGTCAATGTTGCTAACACACCAAAAGTTTCAGCTGACTTTGAAATAATTCTGTCAAAAATGTCACCACAAGCTGAATATGATATTACTGAACGTGTTCGTGAACTTGTAGGTGACATAAAAGCATTGAAAGAGTCGGAAATCACTGGATTATCAGATAAAATTAAAAAATACTTAGATGAAACCTACGGTCGTGTATGGCAAGTACTCATAATACGTGGATCATATTGGATGAATTTTTCACATGAACCATTTAAATCATTTCAATTCAAATATGGACAATATATTTTTTTATTATGGAGAACACCATGCGGTTAAAATATATTTCAACATTGTTATCAATACAGTAAAACAAATAATGGCACAAAAATAAAATTGAGAAAAAAATTGAACTTAGCGGTTTATGTTATTTAGTTATTTACTATGTTCAACAATTATGATGTTTGTTATTTTGAATTATGTAATCTTGTATCACAAAGAAATATATATATATTTTTAATTTAATAGAAAGAATCCTTTTATATTTCTTAATAATGTGCAATTACAGTTGGTTATAAGTGTTTTAGCGAAACTATAACTATTCGAAAACTTTAGAATTTGATAATTAGGGAGGGTCCAGAACGAATAAAGTTTATGGAAATTGTTCAGTTTGTACGTTATATCAAGGACAAATATGAAGTAGAATGAAATATATGTCCAATTAAGTAACTGTAGCTAATCGCTTATGTACACAGCAGGTTCTGAAGGTTGTTTATTTAAGACGATAGATTCTGTAGGGAAAACTTTTAGTTGAGTGCACCAGCGCATATTTAATAATGATTAGTTCTAATGGTGAACATTTTTAGTGTAATTCCTGATGTAGATACACCTTTCGTGTTACACTCATAGTTCTGAGTACGATATTTAGGCATTAATAAGAACAGCTGAATAAAAAATTTGTGATATTATGTCACAGATGGTTGAAGGCAGCCAGCAGCAAACCTTGGATCATAAACTTTATGCCACTTATCATGACTGTGTATCCTCAATCTAGAGTTAGCTGAAACTTTCCATGTTTCAAATCCACGTTATTGGACACTGAACTATTCAGGCAGAAAATCACTACCTTAGTACTGTCAATATTTGACGCTAGACCCTGTTTGTACGAAGAGATCTGAAATGTAATATTTTAAAACTAGATCATTAACTCAAGTTATCAGCATAATTGTTTTCGATCATGTTGGACCACTCACGTGAATAATTCCGATGTAGACTACACTGTACTATAGAATTGTGATAAATCCGCTAACAAACAAAGTTAACGTTATAAACTGTAGTAGATATAATGCATGCAAAATGCATACAACTGAAAGACATGCAAATTGTATCAGTTTATAATGTCATTAATTGTTAGTTCGAGTCATGTAGACAACAGTAAGCATCGTGATTGAAATTAGATCAAAGGAATTTGTCATTCGAAGTTCATTTTCAGATTACATTAATGCTTATTTTTACAGAGGTATTGGTGAATGATGTAAGGTCCTCTTTGAGGAAACGGTGACTTATAATGTTACTACACATGCACCAAATCATAGACATTTATGTGACCTGTGCAATTCCGCTAAATAGTATCATTGGAGTAGTAGCAATGCATTCGTTTAGATATTACAGAGATGTAGGCTTTGAAAAAATATTCGTAGGATGCTATGCATTGATTAGAAAAGATAATAATAACTAACTTCACCTTAATTAATATTCTCAAGAGTACATAAATTGAAATTAATAAGAATAGATTTTTTTCAACTGAACTTACTTCGATTTCAACAACCTTTGACTAACCCTAATTCATTAACAAAAAAATAAGAAATATATGTGTTTTATGTTTTTTTTATTAAAAATTATTCACTACTACTGTTCATTGTCGGATTAATTTAATAGAAAAGTTCAAGTGTCTCCTATAATTATCACATTGAATTTTCTTAACAAGTTTAAATTCGTTTTGAGCTTACCTCAACACTGATGGTATGATTTAATTTTAAAGTGTATGAAACTACAACTATTCAAATATTAACTTCATCATTTGAAAATAATTTATTTATTCTTTTTATTTATTTAAAATTTATTTATTTAAAATTTTACATTAAAAACAAAGAAAATATATCAATAATAATATTTACTTACTTACTTACGCCTCTTACCCCCAATCGAGCAAAGGCCGCCCACCAGTTTTCTCCAACCAACTCTGTCCTGGGCTTCCCTCTCCAGTTCTGTCCAATGTTTGTTCATTCCTCTAATATCTTTCTCTATTTCTCTGCGTAGTGTGTTCCTTGGCATTCCTCTTTTACTTTTGCCTTGAGGGTTCCATGTGAGGGCTTGTCTTGTGACGCAGTTAGGTGCTTTTCGTAGTGTGTGTCCAATCCACTTCCACCGCTTCTTCCTGATTTCCTCATCCACTGGAATCTGGTTTGTTCTCTCCTACAGTAAGTTGTTGCTGATGGTGTCTGGCCAACGAATACGAAGCATTTTGCGTAGACAGCTGCTAATAAACACTTGTATCTTCTGAATGATGGCTTTCGCAGTTCTGCAAGTTTCCGCTCCATACAGTAGAACTGTCTTGACATTTGTATTGAAAATTCTGATTTTGGTTTTGGTTGAAAGTTGTTTGGAGTTCCAGATATTTTTCAACTGTAGAAATGCAGCCCTCGCTTTGCCAATCCGCGCCCTCACATCTGCATCGGATCCACCTTGGTTGTCGATGATGCTGTCCAGATATGTAAAGGTGTTAACGTCCTCCAAGGCATCTCCATCAAGAGTGATTTGGTTGGTGCATGTTGTGTTGCATCGGAGAATTTTGCTATTTCCTTTATATATGTTGAGACCTACTGCTGCAGAGGCTGCTGCTATACTGGTCGTCTTCTCTTGCATTTGTTGTTGCGTGTGCGATGGAAGAGCCAAGTCATCTGCGAAGTCCAGATCGTCCAGCTGCGTCCTAACTGTCCAGTTGATACCGTGCTTCCCTCCAGACGTCGACGTCTTCATAATCCAGTCGATCACCAGGAGAAAGAGAAAGGGTGAGAGTAAGCAACCTTGCCTGACACTGGTCTTCACCTCGAAAGAGTCTGTCAGTTGTCCTCCGTGCACGATTTTGCAGTTGAATCCATCATAAGAATTCCGTATGATGTTGACTATTTTCTCAGGCACCCCGTAGTGTCGAAGAAGCCTCCACAGTGTTTTCCTATCCACGCTATCGAATGCTTTCTCGTAGTCGATGAGGTTGATGTAGAGTGGTGAGTTCCATTCAATTGATTGTTCCAGAATGATCCGTAATATAGCAATTTGACCAGTACACGATCGATCCTTACGAAATCCAGTTTGTTGATCTCGAAGTTGGGCGTCTACGAAGTCCTTCACTCTGTTTAACAATACCCTGTTGAAGACTTTGCCTGGTATTGAAAGAAGAGTGATGCCTCTGTAGTTCTCACACTTGCTGAGATCGTCTTTCTTTGATATTTTGATGAGGTATCCTTCTTTCCAATCTGATGATACTTGTTCCTCATCCCAAATCTTCTAGAAGAGAAGAGAGATACTTTCGCAGTTGCTTCCACATCTGCTTTCATTGCCTCTGCTGGAATGTTTTCTGGTCCTGCTGCTTTGCCGCTCTTGATTTGTCTGTTGGCCATACTGATCTCTTCAATTGTAGGTGGAGCAACATCGATTGGGAGGTCCGTGGATGCTGCTTCGATGTTGGGTGGATTCAGTGGAGCTGGTTGATTCAGGAGTTCCTTAAAGTGCTCTACCCATCTATTTCGTTGTTCTTTAGTGTTGCTGATTACTTTGCCTTCCTTGCTTTTCACTGGTCGTTCTGCTTTACGATAGTTCCCAACGAGCTTCTTTGTTGTTTCGTACAATTGTCTCAAGTTTCCGTCTCTTGCAGCCTTTTCCTCCGTCATTGCTAGATCTTCCACATATTTTCGTTTGTCAGCTCTGATGCTCTTCTTCACTACCCTGTTTGCTTCTGTGTATGCAGCTTGTGCGGTAACTTTCTCCGCTCTTGTTCGGCTGACATTGATTACTGCCTTCTTGTTCCTCCTTTCTTCAATTTCTGAAAGAGTATCAACAGACATCCAATCCTTGTGATGGTACTTCTTGTGACCCAGAACTTCATGACATATTGAAATGATTGCCTCCTCGATCCCTTTCCAATTGTTCTCCAATGTTGCGTCCTCTCTATTGAGTAGATCCTGAAAGGCCTGGAACCTATTGGTGAGGGCTATCCTGAATTCGTTGGGCTTTACAGTATCCCGAAGAAAGGTTGTATTAGACTTGTGTGATGTTATCTGTCCAGTTATCCAGTGCTTCTTCATTTTGGCGATCAGCAAATGGTGATCTGAGGCTATATCAGCTCCTATCTTGGTTCTCACATCCTCCATAGTCCTTCTGAACGTTTTGTTGATACAGATATGATCAATCTGGTTTTGAGTAGTGTGATCCGGTGAAATCCATGTGGCTTTGTGAATGAGTTTGTGTGGGAATATTGTGCCACCGATGACCAGCTTGTTGAAGGCACATAGGTTTGCAAATCTCTCACCATTTTCGTTTCTTTCTCCCGATGCATGTCGCCCGATGATGTCTTCATATCCAGTGTTTTCCATGCCAACCTTGGCATTCAGGTCTCCCATGAAGATGGTCGAATTCTTCGATGAGCATCTGTTGACGATTGACTGCAGCTTTTCGTAGAATTGATCTTTAACGTCGTCATTGTAGTCATTGGTAGGTGCATAACATTGGATGACGTTCATTGTAATGTCCGCTTTATTTGTTCTGAAGGATGCTTTAATGATCCTGGGTCCATGAAATTCCCATCCTATCAGTGCCTTTTGTGCATGTTTGGACAGCATCAGTGCAACTCCTTGTGTATGTGAAGCATTTTCCTCTTCATGATCAGAGTATAACAGCAGTTCTTCTGAAGCTAGTCTCAGTTGTCCTACCTGTGTCCAATGCGTTTTACTGATGCCGAGCACCTCGAGGTTGTATCTTTTCATTTCTGCCGCAACTTGAAATAGTCTTCCAGTCTCCCACAATGTTCGAACGTTCCATGTACCTAAAAAATGGTTGCTCTGGTTGTCAGACGAGGCATCAGCCCCGTGACTTCCGAGGGAACTCGGCTTTCATCACGAGACGTCATAATTCTTTTTCCAACTCCCAGGGCAGAGTTAAAATGGTTTGAATTATTTTTTCTGATTAGCGTTCTTTTGGCAAGTTAGATTTCGACGGAGTGGGGTCGCCAACCCCATGTCCAACCCTCCTCCTTTACCCGGGCTTGGGACCGGCAGTAGCCCCGAAGGTTCTACTGGCGGAGTTATCAAGGATAATAATAATAATAATATTAATAATAATAATTTCTTGTAAGTGCAATAATCGTAATCATGAAATCGTTTGTTGCACATAGAAATGATAAGTCCATCACTGCTGGACCACCATTAAAAAACATGGAAGCACTGAACGGCCGTTTCGTCCTGGTATGGGACTCATTGGCAGTGCGCATCCACGACCTCTGCACCTCACAGGATACGAACCCGTCGGCCTTCGGTCTTGCGCGCAAACGCCTAAACTCTGGACCACTGGGTCAGCATCCAACAGTTTTAATGTCTGACTCTGATCAGTCTACAGATTTCGCGCGACCTCATACATCTGTCTTTGGTAGTTACTGCCTACAATCGACAGGACTGAACTCCACTTGTTACATCTTGTCACTAGAACTCCAAGAATTTTCTATCGTAAATGCAAGAGTCATGGATGCGCACTGCTGATGAGTCCTATACCAGGACGAAATGACCGTCCAGTGCTTCCAGATTTCTAATAGTGGTGGCCTAACAATGATTGATTGATTGATTGATTGATGATTTCAATGTACAACAAACACTAATCTCTATAACTCTAATTGAGACAATGGTTCAGTCTGAACTTGTTATACAACAACAATTTCTAATCAAGTCATATTTTTGTTAACACAAAATTTCGAATAGAGACAGTAAGCAATAATCCAATTGTTACACAATAATCAGTAGATTTATGCAAAATACAAAGTGTGTAGTAGACCTTATAAGTTCATTTGTGTGGTTTCGTTTTTTTTTATTATCAATTTTACTTCTTTTTTTTCTCAAATAATGTTTGTTCTTTTAAAAAAAAAAAAAGGTTAACAATTTAATAAAATAATAAAAAAGATTAACAATCTTTTCATTGTCTAATTAATTTTTTTTTCTTTTATTTGAATAATGAAGTCGAAAAAAACTTTCACTTTCAAGTTTTAAGTCAAATAACAATGATAATAATAATAATAATGATAATAATAGTATTAATATTCTTTTATTATTCTGTCAAATTATTCTAATTAGTTTGGGTTACTGAAATGTACTTTATCACATCACAGAACAATTAAATATGATGATAAATTACACTGTTTTTCATTTACACATCTTTTATATCAATTCAATGCTTATCATAATTTTGATGATTGTTTGTCAATTCAATTGTCATTATTCATTGTGAATAACAAGTAAAAGGTTTAATTGAGTCACATTATTTTTTTTGTATGTACTAACAAATCTAACTTACAATTGAAATAGAAAGTAGGTTTTGAACTTTTCTTCTAACTAGGTAGAATAAGAAAGTCTTTTAATCACTTAATTCGACAACTACTTATGACTATCTCTACAAATATTTGGACCATCTTTTTCCTTATGGCGGGAAAATATTTCATTTACTGTTTCAGATTTATGTGAACTGAATTACTATGGATTTTAAATGGGTTTATTCATGTAGTATGATTATCAACTTACAATTTGTCGTGGTGCTAAATACTTAAAACCACAAACTGAAATACTGCACCTGCTGAAATATTCTCCTCCTTACCTATCATTTAGAAAAAACCGATAGAAGAATATGTTGGATGGACGAATGTGCCACATATACCAACAACCACTTCAACAGATGAACATTTACTACCTCATCAACTTACTTGCTATCCTTATATAGTACATTACCATATTCCTAACACCAGCATTGCCTACTCGATGGTTTCAGGATACAAAAGCAATCACTTGAAGACACCTATAATCAAATACCAGCAACGTACAAATATTATCTACTCTTAGTGGCCTTGTAGCTGCTACCTTGACGTAGTGGTCGGGATTGCCTCCTGTGATGGTTGAACTGAGCTACTTGGCCGGAAAAAATATTACTTCACATCCTACCAAGCCAGGCAGGTAGGTTGAGGAACGGTAAGATGTAAAGCAGGAACTTAAGCTGTGAGGGCGAAATTGTACTGTTGAAAGTAGAGTGGTGTAGCAGCATTAAGGTTTTTTCTTCGGACAACCTTCATCTGCAGTGATGCCGCCTCCTCAAAACGGAAGGAGTTGGAAAAGGTTTATCCTAAAATCACTGCACTTCCTCACCCTACTTAACAGATTTCTGTCTCCGTCAGTAAGGCCTTTCGAGCAACGAAGCTGATACATCAGACGTCTTATAAAAAGGCCGTGCGTGATGGGTCTTAAGCAGTTGTCCCTTGCACTCTGTGGTCACTCTCCCAGGTCACTAAGACCAACGCTAGCCTAGCTTCCTTTCAGATCCCTCGTAGAAGAAATATCGTTCAACAGTGTGGGCAGTTGTGAAAGTTACAACTGCTCTCATAACCCTGACAGCATACGAGATCAACTTGCTCACGATCGTATCCTTCCATCACCTTTTAATAACTCTCTTTCCTCTACAACTAACGCTTCTCTTATACCTTTACCAACTCGTGCCACTAGTGCTAATAATTTCAGTACATGAAATGTCATCACTAGTCTCCTGAAACCCTACTCTGAGATGCATGTTGAAGCTTTTAGTGTACGGACCTTGTGCCAAATAGGACAGCAGATTTTTCTCGCTAGAACCTTAAAATCTCGTGCCAGCCATGTGTGCCGTGTCGCCAAAATGCACATACACGATCCGAGTGTAGTCATTCATTTGAATCCACTAAGTGTATCCGGAGACTCCATTGCTGTTACTCGTGGCGTGGATCGTGTAGGTATAAGTCGGGATTTAAAAACAGAACTAACTCTCTTAGACCAGAATGATGTAGATAGTCTCTCGTGTGCTTTCTAACTGGGTGGGACAGTAGGAACTCAAAAAGATAGAGACGATTGCCACTGCATCTTCGTTGTTACTGCCTACACTTCTACTGAGTGCAGCTCGGATAAGTTAAACGATGAATTATGCGGAAAGTTTCTCGACCTCCTTTTAAAGCTTAAGCAGGTAGGTTAAGCGAAATCGAAAGACATCTGGATGGGTTTTATGGTGTCTTGGCTTATCTAACATGTCTTGTTTAAAACGATCATGATAAAGTATGAATTCCTGACAGTTTCTTCATAAAGCAAAGCAAGTCAAGAAGTGGCTGATATATGGATACCATTGATCACTAGTTTCATCAATATGCTGTGAAAAAGAGAGACTGTTGCTTATAGGACTTCCGACAACCGTATTTATTTAAAAATTCAATTGCAAATCCGTAAAGGGAACTTCGAGCACACCCAATACATGTTATTCGTGATTGGGATAACCTGAATTGGCAAATTGTCTTTAAATCAGCGCTGACCATTACTACTAGTAAAGATGTTTAGAGTTTTGTAGTTTAGGTCAGTCTGTTAACGAAATTCTAATGAAGAATAACTACAGATCTTTGAGTTGATAAATAACTACTTCTTACTGAGATGAATAAAATTCGGTTTTAGAATTTTCAAGAAAAGTGTTTCTGAACATCATTATTGAGTCAAAACATTTTTTAAGATGAATCTAGTGTACTGGATGCTTAGATAACATGTTATTTTTTACTGAAGAAATGATGTTCACACTAGTTTTGTGTAGACAAATTATTTCACTACTTCATATGGATTAAAAGAGAGTTTAAATTAACTGACAACGACGTGCGGTGAACTAGTAATAGTTTTAGGCATATAATAAAATGACGAGCATATCATTTACCAAGATGGAATTTGATAGGACGTTACTTATACCAAACCATTCTTAATCGCTTTTAAGCTCGCATGAGAGAACTACATGTTTCATATATACTACACTGAGTTACTGATTCATTTTACTTAAAAACAATTTTATGAATCAACATTATCACACGTTGTACACATTTTGACGGCACGTTATGTGCATTCTCCATTTTTTTAAAAATGCCCAAAGAAATGGAGTAAAATCTGATTCGGTGAACTATTTTACGACATATATTTTGGGGACAAAGTCCACAACTCAGATGGTCACCTGTTAAGTTTTTTGAATTACCGATTGTTCGCAAGTTATTTTATTTTATCACCAATACTGATATGCTTGAAACCTTTACGATTTTGCCTTTCTCAGTAAACGGAACGAAGATGAGCGATACATTGACACGATAGGCTACCCCGATACGATTGTCTCAGACCCATTAATTAGATCAAGAAGTCTTGATAAGACGTAGGAAATATATTCTATAGACACCGTGAAAACACGAAGTTATCAAGCACACAATTCAAGCCTATTTATACAATGATAAAACGCCCTTAGTGAGAGCCACAAAAAAGTTTACTAAAATAATCAATCAACCACTAAAAGTCAAGGATTTTCCGAAAGGGGATTGTAAGCTGAAGGTCAACTAGGCGTTTTTGGCGCGAAAACATAGAAATTCAAAATTTCAGAAAGAAATTACAAAATCAGAAACTTTTCCAAGTGAGTTATGGAGACTTAATGTCCCCAACAAATACTCTCATCGCTATTAAGTTAACTGATTTGTTATTCATGTTGAAGTTCAACTATGATTAATAATCTACATTCACTATAACAAAGAGCTTTAACAAATTAGTTTGAAGATTATTAATATCAAGATCATATATTATCTTAACAGTTGTAAATACTTGTAAGAATTCAGAAATGCTTTTCATTCACCATTACTGAAAGAAAGCATCTGATTCACAAAGGAAATATCGATTGTTAAAAATAAGGTACATAAGTCAAAAGTGAAGAGTAATTGACTACTTTTCTCTTGATTTTAATTGAAAACCTACTTTCAATCCTATCAGTTTGATTGAATAGATAAGTACATTCCCAATCAATGGGCTAGTGGTTTTCTCTTTCTGAAACCTAGTAAATTAGAGCTTGTGGTTAGATCTCTTGAGTGAACGGTTCTTTCTACTGGACCATTTATACTAGTACTCTTTTCTTCAGTTTGATAAATGTATCTATAACCCAAGTACTTGAATTTCACTGTACTCCGTTAACAGTAAGTTGATTATTCAAAAGAATTGCAATTTTAGAGCACATTTTGTTTTTGTTTTTTTTGAAGATAATGATTTATTAATATTTCAAAGTACATTTTAAAGTTAGTATTGTATTGATAAATGCTTGTAGTTAAACTGATCATAAAAATTAAAAATATACATTATTTATTTATAACATGAGTATGATTTAAGTTTATTGATAATTAATAGTACACATTAAAATGGTCATTTAGTTATTTAAAAAAAATAAGAATAGGTCAACTCACTTAAAGTCAGTAAGTACTTTTACTAAATATTTTTGGTATTTAATGTATTTCTGTTTGTTTTTTTTTAGAAAAAAGTTTATCAGTTAGATATTCATGAGCAATCTAGATCCTAGTAAAAATATGCATCAGCTCAAATTGTCACATTAATTCAGCACAAAGAGATGAAATTCTAAAATCAAACGCTATAATTGTAAAAGTAGTAACAATAATATTAGTCATAGGAAATACTATGCAAAGATATAATAGTTCGAGAAACATGAGATCGGAGGAATAAAAAGTATGAAGTGAAGGAAAATGAAGAGTTTTTCTTTTGATTTGTTGTTGAACATTGATTAAACTTACGTTCATGATGATCAGATTGAGTTAATGACAGAAAGATGAGACTTATGATCAAAAAATTGAATGATAAAGTATTGAAACAAGTCGGTTTGGTATTTTTTTTATAAAGAAACTTATCCTAAGATCATAGCTGGACAGATACCAAATAATAATAATTCTACTAACCTAATGAGTAAGGCTATTCTGGAAAGTAAAAGTATCATCCGTGTACAAAACATTTATTCAATGATGATGTGGTTATGAGTTGCATGGTGTATAATAAATAGGGTTAAAAATGATCACCAAGTTAACAAAAGAATCAGCAATCCATCATGTCTAATTGTTCTGCTGAACCATTTGACAATTAATAAACCAAGATAGAAAGAAGAGTTTGAATTATGTTGGATAATAATTGAAGTCTTAAAAAGATTGATCGTCACATAGTGATGAATCAATGTGTGTTTAAAATCCATTTTAGAAATAACTATTTACCTTAGAATGTGTTAAATGGAACAGAAGGTTATTTTGTAGTTAAAAGTTTGATTGGATGGTACTTTTGTTTCTATTAAATATGATTCAAAGATACTGTTATTGTGGTGGTGTTTCGCCCTCTCTACCAGTTTAACTATTAGCGTATGTGCACAAGTGGAGAATGCTACTGTTTAGTTTTGGGAAACATGAATTTCAAACGAGATCATCTGTTTGTTTTTTTCAATTTCTGTTTTGTGAACTGGCACCATAATGGTTTTCATGCATTTTTTCTCATAAATTGCAACCTGTATTTGTGTATGTGAATACTAAATAAAATTAAGAATGAAATATCTCAGCTCTTAACAGTAAACATTCAGATTAAAAACATATGTTTAATAGTTCACATGACGTCAAACTGATTAAAACCTGTTGAGGAAAGTGTCTCTTTTTTCAGTTTATGGTGTGCAGTCTGAGAGAAATATGCAACTATGAATAAATCAAAGCATTTAAAATAGTTGAAATCTTGTATGTAAATTTCTATTACAATTTTTATGAAGAAACTGAAATGACAGAACGGTAATTTTCATTTTACTCGTTTATACTACTTTATAAAAACAAGTAGCTAAAATATAAATTCAACAATAAATGTTATTTACTATTCAAATATCATTCACACGATAACGGAATTCTAGCAACCTGTTTAGTTAGCAAACTAGCCCCAGATTGAACTTAAAATGATGTAGAAAAAATTGAACTCGCTTGTGAAACTCCAGTTGACTTTATTTTCGAAACTATAGTATTCAGATGCTTATACTTCTGAATTAGCAAGCCTCGATAATTACCGGTGTGTCACACTCATATGCAAGATGCAACGGGTACACTGTTTTCACTGTCCATTACACTGATTTAGTTTTATATCCGTAAATCACTGGGTTCAAAATCCTATATGTGTATGAAATTCCTCCAGGTTACCAGATTGACATGAATTGATAGTGTATAACATGTTTCTTTTGTCATACTATTCTATCGAAACGTTTTTGAAAGTCATAAATTATTATAAAATAGTAAAGTCTGACATTACTGAGTCGAATTTCTGTGACAGTTCGTTTACATCAAATGAGATAACAAGGAATCGTTTAACTTTACATTTTATTTGCACAAAAATTCCACCAAAAATTTTCTCAAACGAAGTGAACAGCTGTTCAATTTTAAATTTGCTAATTATTAGCAGTATGCATTTTATACTACGTCCTAAAAGTGATCAAATAATAGGTTATTAGATCTATTGACAAATGTTGTACCATTAATTTCATTATGCCAACTTGATATGTGTAGGACGATTCTCACATTAAAATGATGATACAAATTTTAATGAATTATATAATTGATATCTAATAAAATGCATGAATTTCTTGAACATCATATTGTAAAAGTATTATACTTAAAGTCTAATAAAATTCGAACTTTAACAGTAATCAGTTTTTACAATTAAAACTGTAAAAAGATTCGTAATCCTTTGCTCAACGGTGTCCATCCAGCTTTATTTAGATTTTGTTCTGAAGTTCAACTGTGAACTAGTCACTAGAAGAATCTTTTATGTGTTTTACTAACTAATCCTAATTTATGAAGTCAATCATTTAAATAATAGCTACATTGTTCTATGCAATCTGAATAAAATGAAGCGCCGTTTTATGATGTAATTACTTGGAATTACTATACATGAACTGTCGATCGGTTATTTTAGGAAAATCAATTTTATTGATTAGATTGAATTGGTACTTTATATTCAGAATGTTATGTAGAGAAATTATTATTCATGTAAAACAGTACAAGCTTTCATTTTTGAATTCAACTGGATTTTCAGATAAATTCAACGGTGAAGGCTCATACGCTAAAATGCGAGTAACTGGGTTTCTACTCAGTGGTTTATAAGATTGATGCTGATCAGGGAACTAAGTCTTCTGTGATTTAATGTATGGATAAGGAGAAAAGAGTTTTTAATTAGAATAGAACAGCTATCCAGTGGGTTATCTAATTTAACTCATGAAAACTTTATTGAAGACTTCACTTTAAGTGTATTTGAAGTATCATATGTTGGGTAGTTAAAATTCCGTTTTTTAGAAACGAAGATCACTTTGTCAATAAAATTCTAACTTTCTTTGATAATTCTCTCTTTGTTATCTTTGTTATTTATGTAATTGTGTAAAGTTTTTTTTGTTTTATTTAGTTTTTACTAATCAAATTGAATGAGGATTTGTTTTTAACTTAAGTGAAGTCTAGACAACACCTTTAAATGACACTGTAATTTATGATAATGTTAATTTTTGAAATTGTTACATTTTTGTCAGTGTATAAATCAGTGCAATCAAAGATGAATCAAATCATCATGGAATGTGTGTGTGTGTGTGTATAGTTAACAGCTTCGTTCTTTCATTCATCATATTCACAAAACAAGTATCAGAATAAAATGAAAATTTTTTGGAAAACATTTTTTTAACAAACGATTAGCTAGCATAATAAGCGAATGTTTCTTAGATGAAACTGATCATAGAAGTCTGTGGAACAAGTTAAAACAACAAGATTAACTATGAATTTTTAAGCAACTTTTCTCTAAAAACTGCTATTCTTGGATTGTTAGTTAAGAAGCGACATAGTAATTGTAATCGTGACATATCGTCTCAGAAACCCAATGAATATAATATTCAATACCGGAATAAATGTTTCTTAGCTGTTTGGTCAAACAGTATTGATTTTATAAAATGGGGATAAACGGGTAAGTTCTGACATTTTCATATACACTTATCAGTTTAGTTGCTTCTATGGAAACAGTTTCATTGAGCTTACGCCTAGGAATGTTCATCAAGGTACCTTGGAACAGAAACTCATCATGGTTAGGTAAGGAACAAAGGAGAACAATGAAGAAGCTCTGGTTTACACAATCGACACCGACTATCAGATCGATGAAGATACACGATTCAAAGTGATAGATTGAATTTCACCTAAATATATCTTATACTTCTAGATATCATCTCTTAGAAACAAAGCAAGTCATAGTAACAAACATGAAAAATGATAATCTTTGTGTTCAGTAAACATTTTTTTCGGTATGATTCTTTATTCTCTTACCATTTGACTCATTTCAAAATTACCTGTTTAATTTTTAATCTTTAAACTTATAATTATCTGACCATTTAATCCAATGTCGCAATCGTTTCACTTTTTTTAAAAATCTTTGTCACCTTTACTCTTATGTGATCAGTTTCAATAATTTAGCAACTTGTAAGATTAGTTTCTAATCCTTCTATTTGAAGTAGTCAATTTCAAAAATCGATTAATGTGCGTTACGACTATTATTCGTATTATTATCGGTACAGGGAGAGGGAATTTGTGGAAATTATAGAATTTTTACAGTTGGAATCATGATCTGATCTCCGATAGACCATCAGTGAAAGCCAGGAAGCTTTGGACGGTCATTTTGTTCTACTATGGAATTCTTAAACAATTCAAACTCACGACTCAGCGCCTGGACATCTAGCCTAGGGAGTTCACTTTTGTGTGCAAATACTTATCATCTGATATCAGTTCTTAACTTCAACTGCTCCACAGTATTATGGTACCTTTAAGTATCGACTATGGTGAGTAACTGTTTCTCAATTAACTCGGCTGAAATCCACTAGTTATGGTTTCTCATTAGAACTCCAGGATATGCATTATGAAGTTATGCAGTAGTTTTCACATCACTATTTACATGACGTTAATTTTTATACCGAAATATAAAACCATTTATTTACGACCAGACATGATGTGGTGCAAAGCGAAAACAATCATTTCATCAGTCCAGTTATATTATTAATGATTTTAAAAATATAAAGCAAGCAATTATCAATAATTCATTGGAAATCAATATGAAATTTGACATAGATCACGATCGCTGCTGGGTGCCACGCTTATTTACTCATATTGTTATTTGGAAAAATGAAACAGGAAAATAAATTCAATGATAGTTACAATGATACAATCGAAGATAAAAATTTAAACTGAAAGTCGAAATGTTTGATATCATATCGGTTTTATGCTTGATTTTAAAAATTAAATCAGCATAATAGTTACGTAATAAGTTTAATGTTACGTTAAGTATTTAGATATAAGATGTTTTAAGTTAAGTAGACCGTGATTACGAAACTTATTATGTAGCGGAATAGATACTTTTTGTGAATCTATGATTCAAAGTTTCCTGACGTGTTGTTTTTCCAAGAAACAAATGAATTTATACCCATTTTAAGCAACAGTGTAAAGCTAGTGGTGTGCATAACATTGATAGAAGTTTATATGGTGTGATTTTTAAACTATTTCCTTTCACATTCTTATTAGTTGTTGTTCTGCTACCAACAATGTCATTGAACATTTTTATTTGTTCAGTCGAGCCATAGTAAATGAACTATCTTGAGTAACTCATAAATTATGAATATCTTTATAACGTCAAAAAACTGTATTTATTGGCTACGCTTTTCTAGAGCAAATAATTATATACTTAAACATGGGTTAGGTATTTCACCAACCATCTAGTATGTGAAAGTTTTTCAGGAATTCATTTATAGTGCAATAACTTGGGAATTACATACTTTATGCTTTTCTGTTTAAGTGAATGACCACTTTATAGAGAATTCATATTCTGGTAATTTAATACACTATAATCTATCAAGTAAAATGGAGTTTAAAAGAAGTAAATAGAAGGTTTTTCTGTGCATGTTGTATCAATATAGACCAAGAAATATGGTGATCACTCGATTTCACTCATATCAAGAAGTTAAGCCAAGAAATACAGAACAGAAGTACGGTTTCAGTAGTCTATATTGAGGAATTATAGTAAAGATCTTCATCATAAACGATCAGGTTTGTTAGAAGTCGGAGAACTATTGTCAAAATATCACATTATTACCAAAAACCTGTTCAAGATTTAGTTGTAGTTTGATGAGCGATGATCAGGGATTTAAACACAGATTGCCTAAAAGTGTTTTATTACTTTTTGACTTCATTTATTGAGCTGTATATCAATATAAATTTCCATTCTTGATTACTTATTTAATTAGGTCTGCTACCCGCAGCGTAGCATAGACAGCTGATCAATAACATTTTTATTCTTAATTTCATTAATTTAAAGGAATCGAACTACTAACCAGCTTCACCTGAAAAATTCTTCATATTTGAAGATTAGTGATATAGTAAGTTTAGAAAGTTTGGTTATTTCAAATACAGCTCAGCAGTTTCAAATTAAACCTACATTCATATTTAGTTCATGGTGTTCACTAGTTAAACTATGTAGTTTGAACTGTGGTCTTCATAGTTAAATCTCACCAGTTGAAAAAATTTAAACTTCAAATTTTTTAGTAATAATAAATGTTTACTACTTTTGAGTAGGTTAAGATGTTAAACTAAAAATGTTTGAAATGGAATATGACATGTCTACCGCAGTCCACATTTGAAAGCTAAAAGACGAATTTTGTAGAGTTCAGTATAGAGACAGTTCTGATTCACTTAATTTATTAAGTTTAATCAAATACTTTCCACATGTGATAGTTTAAAATTGTAGAGTGAATTAGGACATGTACTAAGTTTTGTTTTGAATTTCCAGTTTAAAGAATTTTTGTATTACTGATGAAATGGTTCTGATATTTACGTTTTGACACAGCAAAAATATAATAAGTTAAACCTTGAAAGTGAATATGTTAAAAGATCGAAAACCCACAGAAGAAACAGAATTAGTGTATAAACATAAATTTATATGCTCACTTGGAATGCATTTGAAAATAATAATGCGCAGTGAGATAGAGAGCGACAAATCGAATTACTCAGTTCCTAATATCATTTTTATGAATCTACAAGCGTTTTCGGCTAGTTTTAATCATGCATATTCCGGAAACATTTTTAAAACTTTTATTTATTGAATAAACAAAATTATTTAATTAAAATTAATATAAAATAAGAAATTTTATTGTGAAATTCTCAAGACTGTTAAGTGGGTGGCACAAAAGTTTGGCCTGAATTTCAGTAGATAACAAGCCACATAATCAATAATATATAAGCTATAGCATATGTTTGGTAAAAGTTTTAACGAAGATACGACCGGGTCTTGTGAACAGATTGAAATTGTGGTTTACTGAAAACTCATATCATGAATATTGATTGAGATAAATGCAACAAATTTTCAGTACACTGTTATATATTCAAAAATATTTTTGAGACAAAATAGATTTAATTTGAGCGAACCTACAACTCAAACAACACTACGAAATTTAAACAACATTATTAAGCACGATAGTTAAACTAACTGAAAATGGTTTATTATTCTGATTCTCATTTCAAAGGTTACTTATTGTTATGAAAGTGATTGCCTGAACAGTCAAAAAAAATAAAAACATTCACTTTGAAATAACCATCGAAAATGGAAAGGGTGATATATACAATGAAACTATTGCAGCACGCACGACAAACTATAAATTAAAGTTGTAGTTTAATTGTGCAAACTGTACATGGAATCAAGCCACATAGAAATATGGCTTGGTTGTGTAAAATGGAGCCCATAGGAAAAGCACTTAATTACGAAAACATCTGTGTGCCAGTGCGTAATTTAGAACACGTTCAAATCGGGATTTACAGTAAAGTGAAAAATAGAATTCTTTGTTTTTTCTTCCAATCAACCAATCATACATGAGTTCAGTTTATTTAGTTTGGTTCTCGTCACCTAATTGTACCCTGTAATATCTAAAATGAGAGTTAGAAATTGCATTCAGATTACTCACAAGAAAGAGTTTAGTCGGAAGTTGTTGTGATTATTAAGCAATATAGTATGACTAGAGTGTAAATGATTTCAAAAGACTGAATAAAAGATTGTATATAAATATACTCTCTGTAGAAGAACATTCTACAACATCGATAATAAAAGATTTTAAAGTGAGAGGAGCCAGTAGTTGCGTTATGAGTAAACGGTGATAATAAGTAAGAATAAAACGAGTAAAGTTCAGTTAGTTTAAGCAAGAATAACAATCTAGAAGATGGTTAAAATAATAAGACGATGATATAATAGTATTTTCAATCAAGTGTAAGAATTTATCAGTCTAAATCACATTGTTTTTTGATAGATTTTAGACAAATTAAAAACTGGCTTCCTCATTTCAAGTGATTTAAACTAATGTAAACTTAAAGCTTAATTTTACTGTCGATTGATATCAATTAGATAATTTCCTAAAAGCATAAAAAACTACAGTCTTTGAGTTTTAGTTTGGGGTTGGTTAGAAATGTTTATAGGAAGTTTATTAAAGATTGAGTCCATTTAAACAAAACAACATATTGAAACCACTATGTTTGTATAAAATGACCAAAATGTTCAACATAAACCAGTTTTTAGTAAATCTGAAACCACATACCATACCACTGTTTAGTGAAGACCTTTTTTCAACTTAGTTAATTTTATTAATCACACTTTCAGAATAAAACTTTCAAGTTTACCTTGAATAAGAATTGGATTTCTCATGAAAAGTGACAATGTAAGAGAAAAATGTCTGTTGTATTAAATCTCAATCTTTTAGTATTCACAAGTACCTGATAGATTTATATTTCATTAGATCGTATTATGTTAGAAATTATTTGATTCGAGGTCTGTTTGAAATACAGACTAACTTCAACTGAGAAAAACCAAATTTATTCATGATATTTTCGTTGAATATTGAGCGAAAACCGTGGATAGTCGAGTTAGAAAGGATGAGTGAGATTATCTGGCTGTGATTTTGTGATGAATTTAACAGTTTTATTGGTTTGATGTGCAAATTAAGCTTAACAAATAATTTTTTTAAATGATGTTCCAGCTAATTTAAAATATCGTTTAATTTACCTACAAATTGAACAAAAATTGTTGAATGCGTTAAATTAGTGGAGATTAACTTTATAACGCCAGTATTTTTTTCATTGTCATATTGATTTTCAATGTTTTATCGAATTGCTGTTAGGATCATAATTAAATACTCCATTTTCATGTTTTTTTTTTACTTTTCAAACAAAGCAAAAAAGACTTTAAACAAGACATAAAATTCGACTAAAAACTTATAAAATAGAATTATTTTATGTTAAAAGTTAAATAATATTTGAACTTTTGTCATCTTCACAAATGTAACTAGAAGATTAGTAAAAGGTATGTACACTACTACTACTACTACTACTACTACTACTACTACTACTACCATTATATAAATGAAACCGCCACCACAGTCACTAACAAATGCTATAAATGCACACACAAAACTGAATTTTGATCATGTCCGCTAACCATTGGATTGTTTCATTGATTATTATGCAAAAATAGTTGAGTTGCATTCCTAACAATGATGTTACATAGTCACATTTATTTTCTTCATATTGACAAAAAGGTATAAATAAATAAATAGATATTTTAATAGAAAAGAATTGAGTAGAGAAAAATGAGTCAAAATGTCACTCTGTGTACATACACTATAAGAATAGAGAATAGAGAGCACAAAGATGAATTTATAAATTTATGCATAACTACTTTTTAAAATTTTGTGAATATGTCAGTGTGGAAGTTGAATCAATTCTAAATAGAGAGAATAATCAAGTAAGATTGTTTATTGAATAGATTAAACTATGTGTGCACGTTTCTGTGTATATAAATATATATATATATATATATATATATATATATATATATATATATATATATATATATATATATATATATATATGTTCTCTTGAAAATTTCATTGGTCTACAAATTGAACGTTATAGCAACTTGGTAGAATTTTTATGTTTCTACGAATACATAAGTTATTTCATTCAATCAATAAACATTGTTGGTGACCTTTTTTTTTTGAATAGATAACAATGTATGTAGGATAAGCGTACTTTGAAATTTTTATAAGGTAAATAAATATATATGTGGTATTGTACATAAGCAAGAGCATTGGTAATAAGCAACTTTATTAACTAGGTAACTAGATTCAAAATGAATTTTCAAAATATTTTATTCTTCAAAGCTATGATCTGTGAAATTAGCCAAGTCTAAGGTGAGACTTACTTATATAAATAAAAAATCTGAAGTTTTGAAATCCAACTGTTGTTCATTCTTTTCATCCCTGTCTCCCATTCTCGGCGTAATGTGTACTTTGGCCTGCCTCCTTTCCTTCGGTTTTGAGGAATCCTGGTGAGGACCTGCCTGACGATGCAGTTGAGTGCCTTCCACAATGTGTGCCCTACCCTATTCATAATTTCTCCTTCAGCTGCCATCTAGTTTGTTCTATCCCAAAGTATTTTGTTATTGTTAAAAGTATATGACCAACTGATCTAGAGCATCGTCCTTAGACATGGGCGTCAGGTACCTGTGTGTTCGCGATTTAGGATTGAGCTGTATTGTACAGATTGTAGTGTTAACAACTAGATAGTGTCTGAGTATCCTGAAAGCTAATGTAAAACCACCCTTATCTGTCGCCATATTAAATGACATATACTAAATCGAATGAAAATATTTTAGGTTTTAGAACATTAACACATCTATAAAATGCACATTTAGTAAAATGTTTTAAAAATTACAAACTTTCTAAACAGTTAGAGTACTCTTCTATTCTATTTATAAATGTCACCCAACATTGTCGTCATTAAATGACTGATTTACCCATACTAATGCTGAAGTATTACAGTGAATGGATATCAGGTGGCAAAACAATGGACGAATGAAGATAAATTATTTTTGTAGCAAACATATGCACTTATAAACAGTATTATTTAGCATAAAATGAAAGCGAATAAAATCCATTTAAAAATTCAATGAGTTGATAAATAGTTAACGAACTTGTGCAATAAAGGACTAATCATAGCGATTATTTGTCGCTCGTCATATCAGTATTATTCCATGGCTTTTCTTCACTTCATAATCACTGAGGTGAAGTTTAACTAATGTAAAATACCTCTTAATTCTTGAAAGAAGTTATGTATTGTTGTTGATCATTCTTGTGAACTTGATGCTATCTAGAATGTCTATAAACCGAAACTTACATTTATTTAAGTATTTTTCAGTATTCTCTGTAGATCAAAAGCTGGTACATTTATATTTCGTATGATAATTAATCTAGAGAAAATTTCTGGTAGTTATTTGACTATCTGAAATAATCAATATTCAACTGTTTATTATATCGATTAGTATACATCTAAGTTAATATCCAGTGTAATATTTTAATGGTTTAGACAAAGTATACTAATTAATTTGCTTAGACTGAACTGCACTAGAATATACAATTTTTTAAATGAAATGGAGTATACTAAGAAGAAAAGAACTTCGAAATAATAACTACCGAGTAGATTACCGACAAACTACAGAATTTGCATAAATTTACAGGTATAATCATGTTTAAATGAAATGAGAGGGAACAGCGTAAAAAGTAAGCGTATATTATTTGAACAGACATGAATCATAACTAAGATTTTGTTAACATTTAGCATGGGGTTATCATTAGTGTAAAGTAAAATGCATAGGATAGGATACATATTGCAGAAAGCACACAACTGAGTCATAAGACTATCCCTCAATTTGAGCCCTCTAGGTCAAAGTAAAAGAGGAAGGTCGAGAAACCCATTATGCCAAGAAATGGAGACAGATATGAGAAGAATGGACAACAAATGGACGGAACTGGAAAAGCAAGCTCAGGACAGAGTAGGTTAGAGAATATTGGTCAGTGGCTTATGCTTAATTGGAGGTAACAGGCGTAAGTAAGTAAGTAAAATTCATAACCCAGCCACCTAACATCTATGTATTCAGCTAGTATAAAAATCCATTACTTCTGTAACTTAATATTTGGGATTAAAGAACACATACACGCAAATATAAAAATGTAATTAAAACTTAGATCCGTTTTTTTCAGTGATGCAACAAACTCAAACCAACAATCTGTTTACATATGATTAGTCCAATATGTAATAATATCGGATTTATTTAATAACAGATAATTAGCTAATGAATTTAGTCTAAATCATTATTGTTCTACTTTCACTTTGCTATGAATTCTATGCAAAATGTAAATAAACCTCTATGCTAAATACGCACCACTTATTTGATAAAGTTTGGGTGCTAACAATGATTCTATTTCTAAACAAGAATTATGAAATCCTAATTAACATATCTACTTTTTTTCTGTTTTTGTTTTTAACTTGAAGGTAAAATATTTAAGTGAAGAGATTTATTTGTTGAACTTAAAACACAAGAAGTTGAAATAAAAATCAATTTCATTTTGTTAGCAATACCATAACAGCTTACAATGAGACCACTCTACTGATTACTTAATACAACATCCTCCAAATAATCCAGAAAGTTAATCATTCTCTTTAAATAGAATATTTGTACTTTACGCCTACAGTGGAATCGTGAGATAACTATTCCATGACTAATAACTTGTGTACATAACAAACTGATATTTTTGTCTTGATCAATTGTAAATCGAAACTTCTAGTTTCTGTATCATGGTTTCTGCGATATGGCCTGATATTGATAATTCCATTGGTGTTCCTATCATTTGTTCGTAGATTTTGTTGCTGATTTGGAAGTATGCTGTTAAGTATAAATCAATGAGTTCTAGTAGACGTTGACCCTGAAGTTTTATATACTTTCATAGGTTTGTGTCATTGGTCAGGAGCAGATTAGACAACCAGATTTTAAGGACTCTAAACAAGTTTATCAAAGCAGGATAAATATCAAAACAAGATCACTGAAGAATGAAATCTGATAGACCAGTTATCGCACAGTTCTACAGTAGGCCGAAAGTACACAAACCAATTATTCCACTACTTTCAATTAATTCATCCCTGGAACTCCAAAATACAACTTACCAAGTGAAATTTCAAGGATATTGGAACATTTGGTGGTATTACACAATTACGCCATTAAGTTTATCATTCAATTCTTGGATAAACTAAAGGAGATGCGAATCGACAGCGACGAATAGCTGATATCTTTCAATGTAACAGCCTTATTCATCAGAATCCAAGCAACCTTAGCTAAAAAAGCACTATCCTTGCTCCTAACCAACGACGCAAACCTATGAAAGTATACCTAACTTCAGAGTCAACGTCTACTAGAATTCATTGATTTATGTTTAACAGCATACTTCCAGATCAACAACGAAATCTACGAACAAATGATAGGAACACCAATGGAATTATCAATATCAGGCCATATCGCAGAAACCATGATGCAGAAACTAGAAGTTTCGATTTACTATTGATCAAGACAAAATTTCAGTTTGTTATGTAGACGACACATTAGTCATTATTAAAAGGAACGAGCTGGAGAATAACTACAGTCGGATCGATAACGTCTTTGATGTCATAAAATTCTCAATGGAACAGAAGTCAAACAATCATTCTTAGATGTACTAGCTGTCAGAAATGACACAGGAAAACTGGAGACTTAAGTATTTCGGAAGCCAACTCACACAAACCTAATTCTCAACTGCAGTAGAAACAACCCAAGAACTCACAAAATCAAGTTAGTACCAACGTTGTTCAGGAGATTGAAGAAACATTGCAGCACACATGAAGCATAAAAGAACGAAGAAAAATATCTGATAACTGTCTTCCAAAAGAATGGCTATCCACACAACTTCATCAAAAAATATCAACGGAAACAATCGACAGAAGCCAATTCACGTACAACAACCAATAAATGGATCATCCTACCATACATAAAAGACATATCGGACAACTGCGACCATTCGGAGTCACTTCAATCAGTCTTATGCAGACCAAAGGACTAAGTGACAAAGGAAGAAATACCAAATATCATCTAAAAAATAAATTTCTCAGACTGTGAAAAATACTACATAGGACAAAGTGGACGGCGTCTTCAGCTTCGTTTACGGGAACACCAATCAGCAGACAACCGCCACAACAATTCTTCGCTTATATCAATACACACCGACAATTATGGACACATTCGATTGGAACAATGTGGAAATACTGGATAGAGGGAGGACAAAGAACATTAGAGGATTTTAAGAAGCTTGACACTCAGGTCAATCAGAAATCAACAAACACATCGACATTAACCCACTTTATCAACCAATCAGAAAGATCCTAGGCGACATAGGATCAAGAAACAGATCAAAAGGGAGATACAATCAAAACAAAGGTGCAAACAACGACAGGTTTAAGGTCAGCAGCAACCAATCAAGACCAAGGTCAACAAAAAAACTACGGGTTAAACGTGGGGAAATTCCAGTACTTCACTTCTATCTGAATTTTATGCTGATGATGTTGTTCATAAGAACAACGGAAACTTCACAACTAAAACATCCAGCTCAGAGAACTAAACTCAACCGCTGAAGTAGATTTCACAAAGAAAATGTTTTGACAGAAGTTGATGAAATAGTACTAAACAATAAGTCGACTTTTTTCCATATTACATGAGATTACCGCATAAACCTATATCCAAAAAGATATTTGATTTGAAAACTTATTACAGTTTCACCCATTCATGTTAACGAATAGTGTAAATAGTTATCAGTTCGAATGAATTAAAGAAAAGCGGGCAAATTAACATCTCGCATGCCATAATGAGCACGAAGTCCTTTCAATACATAAATAATTAGCTAAATAATTATCGATTCAATATCTTTTATATTTTAAATCCTAGTTGCGTATTTATGATAAATTCAATGACAAATTTCTATAGGCATGTATTTGTGCATATCATTTTAAACCTATTTTCTGGAAATACTTATGCAAGAAATTGACGTCACCAATATTTTTGATGTGGTCGGTATATCATGTATGTAATGGTATCTGTCAGCTTATATCAAAGTCAAGTTAATGAGAGACTTTATTATATTTGTGTACGCATATATATGACTCCCTGTCAATAGGTATTGGAGAAAATATACATAAGTTTTCATAAAAAGATTTTTCAAAATGAATTTTTGCAAGACACTTTAAACAGATACAATAAATTTCACAATTTTCTTCAACACTTTCAGTCTCAGAATGTGTTTAACACTTTAGATGTGTATTTAATAAATTAAGTATAGTGAAATATTTTTACCGAAACTCATGATTCATAAATAATCCAAATAATTGATACATGCACAGTTAGAAAAGTTTAAAATACTTTCCTTTAAGAAAATTAATTTTAAAAGAAACAGCGTAATTTTATTTGCAAAAAATAATACAGAATTTTAATATCACGTGAGTGAAGTGGTTTTCGAAAAACATTTTGTTCTAACAGCTCTTTATATATTCTTTCAAAAACCGTATGTTGTATGCTCGTCAACTGATATGCTAAGTAAGAAGTCTTGGTAGGGCTTAGAGAATGTATTCTAGAAGCACCAGGTGAATACGAAGTTCGTAAGCACACAAATCAGGCTTATTTGTACAATTATAAAACGCCCTTGGTGTGAGCCGCAAAATAGCTTACTAAAATAATCCATCAATCAAAGACAGTCAGTGATTTTCCGAATGGGAAATGTAAGCTGAAGGTCAACTAAGCGTTTTCGGCACGAAAAAATGGAGTCCCTAACAGTCTGTAAATGATAAAATATAAATTGGTTTCCATGATTGACTAATAGATTGATAATAATAGCAGTAGCTTTGTAATACAGTTACAGAAGTTTCAGAGAGAAATCCCAATTCAATGAAGTTCAGTCATGTTCGAAAGGAAACACATAGTACAAGTGACATTATATATGTTTAGTATGTGAACGAATAATGTTGAACGTTATGGACATTTGATTCCATTAGTATTAAGGTATAATATTGTTAAAATAAAGTTGCTATCATTATTTGTATCGGATATCAATAATTCTCTTTTAATTTTGCCTTGAAATTGCTTGCATTAATGATAGAGCACTTAACTAATGAAACTATACAGATTTAGAATATGTAACCGTTGTTATAATTGAATGTATGCATCAGATAAACCTTTATGTGGATTTTTTATGCTTTTACTATTTTAAAGCTTATATATTACAACCCCTTTACATTATATCTAGTTAATCACAAACTGTACCGTACTTTGTCATTTTCAGGGTCTATATAAATCTAATAGTCTGAATAAGATTTTACAAATCAAGGGTTTGTATGATAGCAGACTTTGTTTTTGAAGTGCTTGTTTTACATTTTTATCTTTTACGTTGTAGATGACTTTTAGTGATCTGTTATAGGACAAGAAATAGATTTTATCCTAGCTATTCATTAGTGAATTTAACATCTAAGTCCTTCTCTTTCCTAAATGCTGCCCAAAATGTTTCCGAATATTATTAGCCTCTTTAAAACAAGCGTTCAACTAAAACAATTTGTAAGTCACATCCTTCGATATATTGTTTACGAAATGCAAAACTGATATTAAGCGTCTGCCTTGTATCATTTTGTAAATCTTATAGATTATTTTTAACAGTTTTTGATGCGAATTCGCTTCAATCTAAACCATCTTTCAAATCTCTAATCTTCGGTAAGAGCATAAGAGTTTGCAATATAAGTTACATACAATTTAACTGTTTTCCATATAATTCATAAACTAACTATTTCATACAGATGAGGTGAGGTTCATTTTTTTCTCTAACATCAATAAGCCAATCGTCTATCTGACCATAGCGATATTAAGACAAATATCAGGAATGACATTAATTGTCACAAGACTATTTTAAAACGTCATCCGAATTAATTGACACTTAGGGTTTTACATTTGTGAACTTTAAATTAGTAGTCCCAATGATAACGTTACCGATGTATGACCCAACATTTCTATGATTGAACTGAAGCAATGCCACTGATACTCACTGCTGGTACGAAACAATTATTCAGTACTCTTTACTTTTGAATGTTAATCTAAATAATGCTAGTCGTCAGCAGAATCTATCAATGAAACATTTGAATTTTCATAGTGATCATTTGTGTGGAATTTCAAAGTTGATATCAACTATCCTAACACTGATAAATCTAATCGGAATGATAAGTCGACAATACATTCAAAATGTAAACAATGTGTATGAAGAGTTTTGTTTTAACTAAATTTATGTTTTTTTAAAATACTTTCATAATATCAAGAACTAGAGAATAGTTTTTTTTTTAAGGATATTTGGAAGAACAAGAAATGTTTTTTTGAAAGATAGAAAAGGGAAAGACAAATATTTTATTCATGATGTCAGTAGAATTGGTAGTGTTGGAATTGTTTAACATCAGTTTTGTTTCTAAATAAAATGTCATCCCTTGTTTAATGTGTCATACTGCATTCTTCTTCTGTTTTTTATCTTAATTACTTGGTGTACGCCAAAGAAGAATGATATTCTTGTCAACTTTGAATTGAATTGATTGGAAGGGTTCATGAGAGAAATTCATCCAGTATGAACCAGTTAAAGTAACCACTTGCCATACACGTTCATAACGTTCTTCTAACTTAAGTTTCAAATCATTTACAACTTTACGCATATCAGGTTCTTTTCCAGCTTTGGCAAGTATATCTTTATATAGTTGTGTTACTTCAATTTGTTTTGGTAACGGCATTGTTGAGGCAATAATTTCTACTCCATCGGGTATTTTCGATACTTTACCTGATTGTACAGCTTTAATGTGATTACGTTCAACGCGCCTAAAATAAAAATAACAAGGCTTTATTGATGATTGCAATGTAATTTTAATGGATAGAAATGCCATCTCTATCATTTTTAATCTTATTGCAAATAAATATCGGTTGACTAATATAAGTAAACGCTTACATATTCGTTTGATTTAATAATTGAAAAGCTGACCAGTATTTTATAACTGCTGCAATACTTATGCTAATAGCATTAAGTGAATATTGCTAGTTAAGAGGTAGAGTTCTGTAGAACTTGAAGCTAATCAAATATCAGTTTATAATAAATGGAAATTTGTTTAGAACTATGCAGTAAGTTCATACTTATCATTTTAAATAATCATTCTTTATCATCAAAGACAGATTGAATTTTTCATGTATTTGTAAGAATACAGTTCAACAGACACTTGTTCTATACAATTTTAGCAGTCCTATTACTGATGCTGTACTTAGATTTTATTAGAATGATGGTACATGTCAAAACTTTTACTCTCATTGTATCAAATTATGAAGTTAAAAAGTAAAAAGTAAAATTGTGAATACAATTAAATGTTACATTTATGTGTTTATATATTGTTTCATGATTTGTTAAATAAAAACTTCACTTTAATTTTATATTGTTGTAAATATAATTGTATAGATGTGGTTTTTGTATTCTTCAAATTATTGTTCACTTTAGCTATAGGTATTTTGTTTTACTGAATCAACAGTTACTTCTTGTACAATATTCAAACTACTAATAGCTACAATAAATGTGGAACTTTATAACTAGGCAAAAGTGAGGACAATCAACCTTCATTGACATTTTCCAGGTGCCAAAATTAATAATACCTATGCATTTAGTAAGACAATTAGATCAAGCAGATTTCAAACTTTTCTGAATTATTAATTTAGAATTTGAATACCGTTTTGCATTCACTAGTAGTCTTTTCTAATGAATACATGTTTCTCGATGTAAAGTGTAATGGTTAATTTACTATTTAAGTTCACTGGTTACATATTTCTCATTTTTATTGTTACTTCAGAATAATCGTAATTAGACCTTATAAAGTTTATTTGTTTTATTGTTTTGAGAATCTCTTCTTAGGTTTTTTTCATATGTCTTATATATTTTACTATAATTCTAAACTACTTGTTAGTGAACTTGAAATTCACTCATGTATAAGTTTGGTTATTTTTTGAATTTCTTAATCAAGGTAAACGCAGTGAAGTTCATCGCTTTCATTTCATTACATACTATCTATGGAAATTAAAGATTGTAATGAATTTACACAGCATTTTAACTGTATGCTTTTGCACTTCTATTACATTTTCACTAGTTAATGATAAATAATTCATCTTAATAATACACAGAGTGAAATGTTATTGTTTTGAAACAACAATGATGAATAGATAGAATCTACATTGAAGGTATATAATAGTAGCCATATTGTTAACATCATTCAGGGATCATTCTTTTCTAGTCAGTCAGTTAATCAGTTACAACGTGGAAATTCGTACATGAGTACAAAAGTTCAGATTGCCATACATCATCAGCACATAGACGCCACTGTCAGTTCAAATCCCATAGGGTTCGAAGATATGATTCGAGAAGTATAATTCAGTGAGATAAATTTAGAAATAGTAAGATAGAGATGATGAGGGATTAATAAGTTCTTATCTAATAGACTCATTTAAACATTATAAGCTCGTTTTATTGATTTCTAGAGTTTTTTATCATGAAAATACTTCGTTTTAAATAGTTTTAAACTGTATACAATCACCGTGAAGTCTACCAAGTAATAATTGTGTTACTTATTATCATAAACAATTAAATTCTATTACTTTATAACCTAGTTTTTACACCAACATATAAGTTTTAACCAATTTATTATGCTTAAACAAGTCATTCTTATTCAAAACTGATCAATACTAATTCAAGTTTTTTTGAAAACTGATTTTCGAAGCAAATATTAAAATGCGACGAATTAACATCAAACAGTTATTTCATTTTATGTGTTTGATTATGATTGATTATGTGGTTGATTCTTATCAAGCATATTGAGTTTTTTGAGAACTTGATTCATATTTAAGTAGTTAGTGTTTACACATTAAGTTATCTCTTTTATTTGAAACGTTTTTTTTAAAAAAGAAGTTCAATATTCATTCAGCTCCTGTCAGTAAATCAAAGGTCTTTTTACTCAAATAAAACCTCTTAATAAAACAACAGTTTGTAAAAGACATTGTTTCTATTGCTGATTATATACAATTAAAATATTTCTATTTAATTCGTATTTCATATGCATATTTCAAGTCCAGTATCTTGATTGCATAAAAATTATTAACATGTTAATTCTTTTTCATTCAAATAACAGTGTCCAATATAATTATGCATAATTTTAAACAAATCAAATGCGTTTGTTTTTTATTTGATAAAATCATTCAAATCAAATTCCAGTTAGACTTACATTTCATTCGTTTTCAATCCTAATCCACGACAAAATTCTTCCATTGTGATTTTATTATCTTTATCCACATCGAATTGTGCCATATATTTCTAAAATTAAATAAAGGAGAAATTGTCCTTCATGTTTTTTTTAAAAACAAGAAAACAAAATGATTGGATTTTATCGAACAATATCTGAGTATGTTTTCGCAAGGAAAACATTATTTTTCGGAATTTTTGTAGAATTATTGACTTAGTCAAATGTAGCACAAAAACCTGGCAATTCTTCTCCGTATATAGAATGTTCAAATGTATTTTCCGGGACGTCTGCAATAATTGGTGTTTAAGATTTTCTATACAAGCGGGATGAGTGAGGAACTAATGTTGTTTACAAATATATATATATATATATATATATATATATATATATCAATGAAACATTTATTTTACAAATAAAACTGAACTTACAGCATCATTGAACAGTACTACTTACATTAATAATTTTCGGATCGATATTTTTCTTTGCACAATAATCAGCAAGTTCATTTTTATCAACAACATCATCGCCATCGCGTATAATGGTTAAATACGCTGTAATAAACTGTTCCATGTCACTGGCCATATTTGATATTTTTGAATTTAAAAAAAAATAATGTAACAGAGAGAATTAAAACAAAATTCAGTGAAATGTATGTCTTTCTTTTTTTTCTTCTTCAAATAGTTTCAATCTGAATTCGTTTAGTCTCCAAGTATTTTTATATTTTTAAACTCTATTTATATTATCGTCAGAATAATTTAGTGATTACGTGTAAGTGTGTATTTCTTCACCGTGTATGATTTTAACTGATCAACATTTTATTGTTGGTGAATTAATAATCTAAAGACTGTGTTTTATCGTTGAGTTGTAGTTGGTGCATAATGTGGCCTCAATATTTAGCTTGCATGTATATTCTAAACTGGTATACACATACACACACACTCACACACAGATACTTTCCGTTGAATACGTGCAGTAATTTACATAAATGTGTGTTTGTGTTATATATATATATGTATATATCTGACATAATTGGATAGCCACAATAAAGACATTTTGGAATTAGATGAGTAAATGTAAGTTAGAGACAAATCAATAAGCTACCAAACTTAATCATTAATGTATGTATATACAACTATGAGATATCTGATTGACTGAACCGATTTCTATGAAACACATGTACTTGTGTTTGATTATTTATGGTTAGTATACAGAAAGCACTATGAATGTAAAATGAAACAAAGATAGTTTCTTTTGTTTCTGGCACTATGTTATACTGATGAAAATGATTCATCGTATTTCAAAATTTCAAATATGCTTAGTTAGTTGAATAATTTATACAGTATTTTTTTTATTCTGGTTGAACATGATGATAATCATTAGATTTTTGTTTTCTGTTTGTAATCGTATGATTGAGAGTTAGCGATTAAGTGAATATGTTTGTTTTATTTAAATGTTATTCTTTTTCTACGATGAAATTAACGGTTTCCAGTGTATCATTTCATTTCAACTCGTATCTAGGCTGAAATACAATATTCATTGTGATGTAAAACAATCGTTGAAAAGATCTTTTATAGCTTCGTGAGGAAATTCTCGGAGTTCTAGTGAGAAGACGTCACCAAAGGAGTTCAATCCTGTCGGGTATAGGCAGTAACTACCAAAGACAAATGGGTGAGGTCGCGCAAAATACCTAGATCAATCAGAGTTAGACATTTAGACCGTTGGATGCCGGCCCAGTGGTCCGATAGTTAGGCGTCCGCTCACAATACCGAAGGTCCTGGGTTCGAATCCTGCGAGGTGCAGGAGTCGTGGGTGCGCACTGCTGATGAGTCCCATACCAGGACGAAACGGCCGTCCAGTGCTTCCAGGTTTCTAATGGTGGTCTAACAATGACTGATTGATGATTTCAAATGTGTAAAAACACAAATCTCCAAAGCTCTAACTGAAAATATAGCACATAACTTGTTGATATGATATTGTGAGATTGCTTTATACCTAAGAATGATTGTAACTGTAAATTAAATTCATTTTCAAATACTTAATCATAGACACACTATATTCTTTCAACAGATGTCTTCACTGAAGTATCCATGTATTTATTTAGTTCATCTTTATTTATTTTTAGAGGATTCCTGTGGACGACGCATTTGACATAGATTTGTCATCTTGTCACTGAGAGGTTAATCTTCGTCATTTTCATGATTAATTTTTGTTATCAGTCAGAAGAGATGAATTTTACCACGAATATATGCAACAATTCCATAGATTTCACAGGTATCATATTTTCATCAGACTTATTAGAAAATTTTAGGTAAGATATCAGTGTTTGTTAGTAAATAGCTGGGCTCGATTCACATAATTCAAAGAGAAAGATCAAATATTTAGGCACTAAAGTTTACGGAGTTCTAGGCTTTGAAAGTAAATTTATTGATATTTAACATACGGAGTAAAAATATATTTGTACTGAGGTTTATAATTTAAAGTAATTTTTAATGTTTGTGAAAGAAGAAAGTCATCAACGACAGTCTTGTAATCATAAAGTTTCGAGTATTTTGTTATAGGTTAATAACTTCGGACTAATAGATAGAAACAAACAACTTTGACTTTACTTATAGTTTTCGTATAATTTTAATCATGTTCTTTGGGGAACATTAAGATCCCTATAAGTGCTTTCCAAAAAAGTTTCCTCTCTTAGCATTTCACTAGGAGCCCGTAGTTTGTAGAGCTCATGAAGTCCACGGTGAAGTAACTAACACCTAACAATCGTCAGTAAAAATCAAGTTGGAGCTGCAGATCAATAAATCTCTCACTCCAGTTCATCTTGCATGGACCAGATGAGAATGAGTTAAGGAACTGGAAACTGAGACAAAGGCTTTTATATATTTTTTTACTTTTATGGTTATGCGACTGACATTTTTATCAAAAATAACTTATTTTCAGAATTATTTCATTTTACAAAGCAATTTATGTTCAAAATAGTTTTGGAAATGATGTACAGGTTATTATTTGTCTGAAGTGGTAGTCATAAAGTTTTTAATCTTTCATTTTTGTCAGTTATCTTTCACAAACTGTTTAAAGTTATCACAGCTGAATCATCAGATATTTTTAAAAATATATATATTCAAAAAAATATTATTGAATCAACTAAATGAAGATAAGTTTCATTTTCATAATATCATATGCTGAAGCTGTAAAATAATATTCATCATAATTCAGCAATTATAAAAGTCAGTAAAGGAATAAAAACTCAACAAATCATGAAGTATTTAAATTAATTTAGGTACTTTCGTAAAGTAAAGCATGAACATATTTCATTATCGTTTTGCTGAGTAGTCTTGTTGCTCATCAATGTTTTATTGTTGAGTTTATTTCAGCTAATATAAGCTCTTGAAAGCAAGTATGATCTTAGCAAAAGAAGTTTAGTGTAGTAAAACATCATAGACCTTGCTCTTTCCATTCAAACAAAAGATATTTTGAATTCATAAAAAATTTAAAACCAGAAAGTATTGAGTATCTGACTGCACTTGCAATTACTGTTTTCTTTTTCAGCGATTATTTATGAACAGTTTTAGTGTAAATTAAGTATATCTGAAAACAGAAAGCTATTGACTTCTCATGTACGACTTGATTTATTTGTCCTTACTTGACGATAAATTAGTTTCTTTTTATAAGTTTATGCATTACATCATTGAGTAGCTAAAAATAGGTCATTCAACGTTATGCATTAAACCTTCATAATGTTTACTACATATCAAAGTAAAATAAAAGAAGGTTTATTCACAGGATGAATAATTTTCATTGTATTTTTGTATTGGCAAACACAGAAACTAGAATCATGTGACACCAGTTACTTAATTTAAATTTAAATTACTTTTGCCTTTGTTTATTGAAACTAGCTTATTGGATATACCTAATAATAGCATTTTCATTTAACTGGAATGTTAGAAAGTTCTTAAAATCCATTGATAAGTTCCATCACGAGATGATGTCACATGGTAGGTATATCATGATAGACTACGTAGTACAGTATATCTGTTTAGTTTTAGCTTGGCACTTGTAAGGAGTGAGCAATTGCTGTTAAACGAAAGATCGGAACTACAGTGTGCAGCTCTTTTGAAAAATAGAACATCTTTTAACCAATGGCTTGAAATTGTTTAGTCTAGCTTTTATAATAATTTAATCGAGTTTTTGATATCGAAAAATTTCCAGTCAATATCTAAAAAATTTCGTATTATATTTAAATCATTAAATTTATTCTCCAGTGTTGATCTTTTATGAAACTGCTGTATATTTTTTGATCGACCAATCATCAGTGTCATTTATTTCAAGTTGTTATGCTCGTCACTTGATGTGTTTGAAACTATTACGAGTTCGATGGACGAGAACAAGACAATGAACCATTGACACAATAGGCTATTCTAATCCGTTGTCCCCGGCCCGGCTAACTATATCAAGAAGTCTTGATATGGCTTAGAAAGAGTATTCTGCAAGCACCCAGCAAATACAATGATCTCAAGCACACAAATCGCGTTTATTTATACATCATAGAGACGTCCTTGGGAGAGTCACAAAAATAATATACTAAATTAACAGAGCAACCAATCACAGCTAAGGATTCTCCCGGTGGAAAGTGTGATATCAAGGTCAACTGGTCAGCCCATGAATAAATCCAGAATTAAGACATTTATCAAGCGACTTCTGGGGATCTAACGTCCCTAACACAATTTCATCCTCAACATAAAATGTTCGTTAGCAAATAGATGGTAAATTTTAGAAATTTGCCCATTCAAATAAAATATCTATGTTTATTTGAAAGGCCATGAAAGAAAGCTTTCCAAAAAATTAAATTTGTTTGTTTCAGAGAAAATGCTGATTAACTGAATATTGCGAAAAGTGCTACTACATCTATCGTCTAGTGAAATGTTAAATTCAATTTATTTGAATCTTAGCTTATTTTTCAAGATTAAAATGGCTGACAAGGGTGAATATTGGCCAGCAAAGAAGTTTAAGACTTACTTTTCATCCTGTTTAAAACTTGTTAGCTAGATTTATATGCATCTCAGTGTGGATGTATGTACTCAAACATGAACTCGATACCTTCCACTTCAAACACCCAACGCATTTTCTAATAAATTATCAAGTCTTGATAATCGCTAGCTTTTGCAGTAAAGATGGTTGGTGGTAATTCATTATTCTAGAAAGCTTCTTATCTTCGCTTTGTTGATGTTAAAGCATGCAGTCAATTTGCCACTTTTGGCTTATGTACTTTCTTACAGATGAGCTTCGAAATTGCGATTGAGTCACAAGTTTTTAGTAAAGTTCGATACATAATAAATAATAATGAATGACTTTTAAATTTTTTTTTTAATAAAAAAAAACATTCTATCAAATTTTACTTTCTATAAAAATATTATCTTCAAAGAAGAATGTACTTGTCTATTGATTTAAAAGATAAATAATAATTGCATTCACATTCCAAACAGACAGAAAAATGTACTGAATTATTTCATATTAAAACATACCACGCTTTGTTTTAATAGTTTCAATAGAAATAAAGTATTTGATTTCTCAATTTTTATCTTAAAATGGATTATTCATTTCACAATTATTTATGATTTATAAAAAAATAAGATAATTACAGAATATTTAGTTTTATATATTAGTTTTAGTATGTGAACACTTTTAAACAAGAAAGAGAGCAGATTTATTAGATGAGAAGACAGTAACAATATTAGAATGCTAAGTCGTAGAATAATAGATTACTATAAACTAGAAAGAAGTTCACCTTTTTGTGTTTTGCTCTCATTACATGTTGTTCATTCAGAATTCTTTTTTATAGAATAGACTACAAGAAATATTGCGTGTAAGTAAACTTGTTCTATTTTATCATAACGAATTACTGTTCACATTTTTTATTGATGAAGAACTAAGAGGAATTTATATGATTCAAATATTGGCAAGTTGTAAATTTTCTACCTTTTTATTAAATCTTACTGAATCCTATTTATTGATGACTTGTAATCGATTACTAACGTAATATCATGTTGATGATATGTGACTTAATGTGGTCTATTAAAGGTATTGCAATTTCAGATTAACAAATTAATGAAAAATATCAATAAGGTTTGATGTAAGGTATAGTTTGCAACAATTACATGAAGAGATTGTAAACTCAATGCAAATTTTGAGTCATTTCAAAATCAAAATATAATCAAAAGCGTTAAACATATTTTCCAGCAACCAGGTGGTTTTAAAACACATCAATAACTAAATTTCTTGTGATATCAACGATTCGTGTTTAAATTTCAAAAGTTATGTGAAACTATTGACTGTGGAAATTAATCATGGCACTAAACGTTCCTCATAGTTCGTTCAAAAAGACAATTACAAAATTTTCCTGCATATATTTACGTATATATATATATTCTATCTTATTCTTTTGGCTATCGCTTGATGTTTCGACTTTTACAAAAACAAACTTTCTTTAGTTTATTCGGTATTTACATCTAGTATTCCCAAAGCCTTTTCCAACATATTTCAGTTGCTATCCATTAACATTTTTTATTTTTTAAAGTTATGTTCATTTTCTCAGTTTTGTTTTGTTTAACGACAAATTAATAGTGTATTAAAAGTTCATTTCTGAAGATTTTGTTGAATTTTTAAATTAAAAACTTTCTTTTATACAAGTCTTTTGTTTGGTGGTTTTTCATGATGAGTAATGTATGATGATAGTTTACAATGTGAGCTGAAATCAACAAGGGAACTTCTGAAATGTCATAGAAATCGATAGATTTTCCAAATCATATGAAGACTTTTTGACACTACATAGTCATAACTGTATTAAGAAGAAACTTTATAGACTATTATTCTTGCAATGAAAATTCAAACCATTGACTTGGGATAAAGCAGTCCTTGATATATTAGTGATGAATCATGAAGATGATACTAAGATATCGGTGAGTAACTATACGACATTCAGGATTTTATAAACTCCGAAAGTCACAACTTTTCACCAGAAATTCTGAATTGTTTTAAAGGTTAGTCACTAGTAAGCATATGATTATGGTTTAGTTAGTCATTGCGTCGTTGTTAGTTAAATTTGAAAATCATCCATTCATATTTTAGGACTGACTGAAATTAAAAATAACAACCAGTATATTACGACTTAGTGAAATTATAGCACTAGATGCAATATTTATGAGTTTCAGTGTTTCATCAAGTGTGATTAAAGGGTATGTACAGTAGAAAAATGAAAAGGCCAGATAAAATATTTTTCTCACCTCCAGTTCTTGATTATCAGCTTTGCTAACTTGATAATGTGAGTTATTTTTGAGTTATAAAACTTTTCTGTTGAATTCATTAAACAATTCAAGTTCAGTATTGATTGAGCTATTATATGTATGTTCAAGTCATTGTTTAATACAATACAGCCTAACTAAGCTTATTTAACTAGAAATTAGTGCGACTATATGGTACTCTTTTTTTTCTCTTATTCATCTAATGAACAAGAGAAAATTTATTATTTGAACATTTTCTAGAGAATTAGTGAATGGTCTATAAGTTCATTTAGTTTAAAATGGAAACGAATTTTTTTCATGCTATATTCAATTTTATTCACTTATTCATTAGATCATTTTGTATTGCCAACAGCATTTATTTATTAACATTATGCTGATCGTTAACATTTACAATAATAGCTTTTTCTAACGAAAAATTTATATTTATATATAGATAAAATATCTAGTAAAATAAACTCGAAAACTATTTACTAATAATCATCATGTTGTAACTGCTGACTGGCTTGGCGAGGAAATTTCCAGAGTTCTAATAAGGAACCACGACCAACCGTGTCAAGTGTGCAGAAGGTGCCTACCGAAAACAATGAAAGATAATGGCGTATTATCATTGCTTAATTGAAATTTGACTTGTACAACATTTAATTCCTGCTAATTTGTCTAGAGGTTAAAGGTTCATGAGTGAGATCCTTTTTCTTCGCTGCTGAGAAACGGGGTTGTGGCTGTTCACCGCTGAGAATTATCACATTAGGACAAAACAGCTACCTAGTACTCAGACCGGTTCGTGACCGCAGTTTAGTTTCAAATCTCTTATTTTAAAGAAATTCATTCTTCATAATTCTTAGAGTTTTTGTGTCCAATCCCTTGTGAGATCTCATTAGTTTTGGTATGCTGCATTAAGACAAAATACTACTGTTTGCTCTCTGATTTTTCAATAAATTGTTTGGCCGATAACATTTCACAACAAAAGCCTACCTCCATGTAAATTCGTTGAAGGAAATCAATTCGAAACTTGAAAATTGAACAATCTACATAGAGTTCACAAAATGACTAGACGGCCCATTTAAAAAAATTAATTATATTACTTTTTGTATTTAGAAAAAATTAATATATATCATATAATACCGAATTTATGGATTCAGGAAACTCATTCCAGTAATCTGAGTGTACGAAAAATTCACTTAAAGAAAACCTAGTTTTACAATTGATTAGACACTTAATAAGTACTAGTATGGTGTGCGCTACTTATAAGTAGTATATGACGCGAGTGAAAACGTAATGTCTGGCAGCAGTAGATGGAGGAAGATCAAGAAAGGAAGAGTTGGAACACAATGGAATTTGTATGAAACGCATGAATAATGAAATGTCAGACAATGGATTGATGATGGATTGAAGATTTGCAAATTAACGGTTACGATATGGTTTTCTATTTTACTCGGTAGCTCTGTAATTTGCGACAAATACAATTCGGTTGACCTCACCTGCGTTCTCCTTCGCTACACTAGTATCATCTTAATCTAGTTTTTTATTCCTGATCTAACAACCGGCTTAAGTTATCAAACATTTTGTGTAGCTTATTGAAAATGAATTCATTTAAGATAACTTTCATTCTATGTTGAGGATTTTCGGTATCCTACACTACTAGTTAAGCATACATTTTGTCAAATATTTTCTTGAAATCAATAATAACCAGATGTTAGTTATTCAGTACAAGAAATAATCGATACCGACGAGTTCAGCATAGGTCAACAATTACTCAAACTCACGAACAAATACAAGCTATTCAAATACTTTCATCACTGAGCAATAAGAAAAACGTATTTGCTTTCCATCAAATCTTTAAAAGTATCGTAGAATATTTTAAAAAATATATTTATTTCATTTGGGGCTACACTGAAGAAAATATACAAGTTAATTGAACTTCACATTAATATTCTCCATGTCATTGATGTTTGTATTCAAATTAACTTGTTCATAGTATTATTCTTTGAGGTACACTTACATTTACATTTATCATTGTGTATTTAATTACAAACGTTGAATAATTATGATAAATGACAAAGGGTTTACGAATGGAATTTATTAAATGCTTACAAATTTTAAAAGGGTATTTCAAAAGTTTCCATGACGTTATTATTTTTTTATATTAATTATTCTACATTATAAAACTATTTGAATTAATCCATAAATGAAACATTAAAAGACAACTAGATTGAAAATGTGATTTTAAGAATTAGATTTAGGACAATCAAGTGAAAGTTTTTTAAATAAACAATTTCAAACTATTAAAATGAATAACTGTTAAGCATAGTCTTGTTAATTTTTTTCTGTTTTTATTTTTTCTCTTCTGGTGGTCGTCTGGATTATGAAGACATCAACATCTTGAGGAAATCATGGGATACAGTGGACGATTAGGACGCAGCTGGATGATTTGGACTCCGCAAATAATGTGACTCTTTTATTGCACACGCAACAACAAATGCACTAGAAGAAGACCAGTGAAGCAGCAGCCTTTGTAACAGTGGGTCTCATCATACGCATAAGAAAAAGCAAGATTTTCATACACAACACAATGTGCACCAAATGTTTTGATCACTCCTAATTCTGAAGTGTTTCGAAATAAACTAAGTTTTATGGTACAACATATGTTGATCACTGAAAAAGCTATTAAAACATACTGTTTAATGAGAAATTTTGCAGTGGACTGAAAACTGGCGCGACTGAGACATTTGCATCTACCTCACAAAGTGTTTCATGTTATCCCATTATTGGAGATATGAAATATGGTACAGAATTTATTTTACTTTTTATAAAATTATAAAACTGTTTGTAATTTTCAGTATTTTTGAGTAGATTTATCCCAACATTTTATCTTTTGATTTCTTGACATTTGAAAATTTTTCTAAACTGGTGTTGAGTGTTTATCCTAGGAAGGTAAATCACGGTGTCATTCTGAATAGGTTTAGTTGGAAACTATAAACACTGAGTCAATAAAGGCTGGATTTAGCATACCAAGCCTGTCTCCTTAACAAAATTATCATCCTGTCTGGGAAAGTTATTTAATCTCAGTTTATATTGTTTGAACCATTCCTTGATGCCCTCAGAAGTCAGCCTCTTCGGCTACCGTGCCGCTTCACGTAGTTCTTAAGACCTAATCTGTCGCGTATGACTATTAGTCAGTTTTCGACGAATGGTTTGACAGAAAGTGAGCTCTAAGTATGCAGAAAATGCATGTAAAATTACATCTAAAATAATCGTGACTGTTGAATTTCAGATAATCCTAACGCTTATCCAGAGCAAACTGGTCACGGTGTTTCCTGAAGAAATAATCATGCAAGACACACCGCTTCACATGATAACAGTTTATATCATCACAACAGGTCAATGACTAACAACTTTGGTAGCTCAGTTTGTATGTTCCTCTTATACACCATTGTACATCGAATTTGATCACATTGAAAATAAATGAAAAGAAATGCATTAAGGTATTCTCAAAAAGTAATCAATAATCTTTTCAAATTACTAATTTCAAGAAATGACCTATTTTATTATGATGACAAGGGCTTGTTAATCAAATTTCAGATATATTGAAAATTCTCGTGAATTATAAATTGCTTTTTTGTTAGAAAACGTTTCATGATATATTAATTGCGAAAAAAAAAATGATAAACTATTCACATGAGTTCGAAGAAACAATATTTCTTAAATTTATGAATTTTTACATTCGTATATAATAAATTAAAACAATGAACTTTTGAATAATGAATAAAAAACTATTTTATTAGAAATAACTAAAATTAATTATTCAATCGTAAATATGTGATATTCATTTTCATAATTATTGTGTAGCTTATAAACTAATAGATGAGTTGTTGGACAATAAATGAATAAAAATTGAAGTTGTAATCAAACACAGATTATCCAATAAAAATCAGTTTGAATATGCAAGATTTAATTGTTTTAGTTAATTGAGAATAATTTATGTTAATTTATTGTCAACTGTTAAGTTTTTTCAAAACTTATCCTGTACACGAACCGACTCTTTATGAAGTTAAAAAGGGTATAGGAAATCTGAAGCGAGAGAGAGCAGCAGGACCCGAAAGATTGAATCCTGAGATTTTTAAGGATGGTGGTCCAGTTTTAGAAGCAAGATTGACTGAAATCTAAGGTAGAATCTGGGAACTGGACGTAATCCCATCTGACTGGTCTCAGTCACTGATTGTCCCAACTTACAAGAAAGGACAAAAGTCTTCTTGTGACAATCACAGGGGAATCAGTCTAACTAATATAGTTTCTAATTGTTAGCCTCCATTATACTTAGAGGTCTTACTATAGCTCGTGAAGAGCAGACTCGAGAAAACCAGTCTGGTTTCAGACCTGAACGTGGCTGTATAGACCACCTCTTCACACAACGACAGGTCCTGGAACACACACATTTAGGCGTCCTACAATAGTTGTGTTCCTGGACCTAAAAGAGGCATTTGACTCAGTGGATCGTGAGGTTGTTTGGCAGTGTCTGTCATTGAAAGGTGTACCAAAGAAGTACATTGACCTTATACAAGCTCTTTACTCGAACACCACTGTTCGAGTGAGACATCATGGCGAACTGTCACTTTCATTGATTACTTCAAGTGGTATCCCTCAGGGATGTCCGCTTTCTCAAATCTTGTTTAATTTTGTCATAGACCTGCTTCTAAGTATAACATTATCCTCGTCTGAATTTTCAGGAGCGGACCTTCTACCAGGAAAATCGGTTGCTGACTTAGACTATGTCGATGACATAGTATTGTTTAGTGAAGACGCTGACAAAATGCAGTTTTCTGACTATATTACCCTAAGCAACAATGCAAACATGTTCGGGATGCGGTTTTCCCGTTCGAAATGTAAAACGTTTCTACAAGATTGGGTTGCATCGGTACCTGAACAGTGATAGAGAGTGAAGTAGTTGAGTGTGTAGACAGCTTCACGTATCTGGGGAGTCACATCAGAGCTGAGGTCTTAATGACTGACGAAATCTCAGCACGGATAAAGAAGGCTTGATTGGCTTTTGCCAAGTTGCGTCACCTATGGTGCAGGCAAGAAATCCGCTTGCTAACCGAAAGACGATTTTACTGTACAGCAGTTCGCTCCGTCCTACTGTACGGATGTAAAACATGGCTGTTAAGAGTAGAGGACTTTGATAGGTTACTAGTCTTCGATCATCGGTGTCTCCGAAGCATTGCTCGTGCTTCGTGGGACAACCGTATAAACAATACTGTTACTAGAAAACGAGTCCTAGGTACGGATGGCAAATCAATAGATGGAGTATTGAAACTTCTTCAGTTGAGGTGGTTGGGGCATGTGTTACGAATGGCCAGTCACCGACTGCCTCGACAAGCTATGTATTGTGGTGTAGGAGTAGGTCGGAAGAAAGCTAGGGGTCAGACCAAAACATGTCACAAATTCATGAAGTTACTGAAAAGTGGACTGAGTCATGTTCGTAGATGTAGGCTGCCTGGTTGGGGTCCGCGAGACTATAGTCACCAATGCTTAGAGACCCTAAACGACATGGCTCAAAATCGTTTGCGATGGCGCATGTGCATCCACTCTTTGTCTTTTCTCAAACTCTAACCTTCTGAATTCCTCATAATCTCTATCTTTCTCCTTCTAAATTTATCTCACTGAATTATACTTATCGAATCATATTTTCGCTCTGTAATCTTCTCCATTACTGCTAATACTTCTACTATCGCTATCGCTCTTGGATTTGGACTGACAGTTGCGTCTCTGTGCTGATGTGGTATGGTAACCTGAACTGATGTACTTACGTACGAAGTTCTGCGTTGTATCTGTCTGTCTGTCTGTCGGGATAGTATCCTATCAGGTATCTCAGGAGTGGCAGCTTATCTCGATAAAATCTTAGTTGTTGCGAAGGCATTTGCGAAGACAATTGTTGCGAAGCTATTCTGCGTTCCAGAAGTTATTCTCTCCGACAGTGGCGAACAACAGTCAAGATGCAAGTCGGCTCCAGGAACGTACGCTATTAAAAATGAAAGGAGTGTTGGGAACGTTAGACCCCAGAACTCTTTTGGAAAAGGTCCTATTTTAGTAATTTGTTCTTACGTGTTTGAAATTTTGTTTTCGTACCGAAGACGCTTAGTTGACCTTCTGCTTACGTTTGCCACTGGGAAAATCCTTGACAGATATTGGTTGACTGATTATTTTAGTACGCTATTTTGTGGCTCTCACTTAGCGTATTTCTATCATTGTATAAATAAGCTTCAGTTGTATGCTTGGTAATCTCGTATTTTCTGGGTGCCTGTAGAATATATTGTCTACGCCTTTGCAAGACGTCTTGCTCTAGTTAGCGGGACCTCAGACAATCAGATAAGAATAGCCTACCGTGTTACTGTATCGTTGATCTTCGTTCCGTTTACCGAGTAATGTGAACTTCTAATACTTTGAAGTATATCAGAAGGCATTTGATATAAGCTTTAACCCTAGCAAACGCATTCGTGAATTGCATTTTTCATTGAAGCAGCATTCTAACTGCTGATAGGGTTCTGATAGGAGACAAAAGTGAGTATAAAATAAAAAAGGGGAACAAGGTATTTAGATATATGACTATCGTATCGTTTGACCGTTTATGGTGTTGCGGAAAAAGCAGTGGTAAATTCATACAGACTACTAAAACCAAAACGACTTGTAGTAAGATGGTCTTCAAATTAGGGAGTGAGGTAGTGATGAATAGTGGGTTGTGATGCGCATCAAGGTGAATCGAATATGAGTCAACCCAGACATGCATCACTATAAAAGACATTGGTGGTTATATTTTTCACCAACTATCTTATCTTTCTTTTTTCATCAGTTGCCAACCTCAAAGTCATACCACGGCTGCTTGTGTAAGCACGTCGATGGTTGTCTTGACGATCCTAGCAATTTTAGAAGGCCTGAATCGCAAATTAGCAGGCATAGAAGAGCAACCTCAGTGTCACTAATTAGTCACCTCATCAATCAGAAAGGGTCAGAAGCAGACAAGATGTTCTGCCCCACAAATATGGTTTGGTTGAAGTCATCGGCTTCACCATCAATGTTTGCTTATCAGCAACTCTGCTCTCATTCCTTTGGCTTATTTAAAATAATTGAAAGATAATATTTTATGTTCTACTCAAGGCTTTGTATTACGCATTCTGAGGAGAAACCTAATTTCTGCAAGTTGCATTTTACAAGCTTGCCTATGGGCTAGGAATCAATTTAATTCAATTGACTGTTATGGAGGAGAGTACGGGTTTTCAAAGAAACTGTGAGAAGACGTGAAAAATGGAGTTCAACACTGTCGATTGTAGGTAGTAACTATCGAATGCAATGTTTCAGGTTGCTAGAAATCCTTAAGTTGATCAGTGTTTGACATGAACACCTTTGGCTTCCTGCGCAGGGGTTCAGAGGGTTAACTTTCGTGTGCAAGACCGAAGGTCCTGGATTCGAATCCTACTAGTAATTCGCAATGCTCATGAGTCCCATATGAGGATGGAAAGGCCGTCCAGTGCTTGTAGGTTTCTAATGGTTGTATAATAGGAATTCAATCATGATACTAATCTGTAAAGATTATAAGCATATTAAATGTAGTGGCGGAAAGATGTTCTATGAAGCAAAAGGGAAAGTGTGGGGGCATTATTTTTATAAATGGAGGAATTTAATAATAATGTACAGCAAGACAGATTTAAAGGTAAATCAAAAGAGTGCATTGGAAAACCGTCAAAGTGATCATGGCAGTAGAGAACTCCCTAAATTATGAGTATTTATAAATCTTTGTCCAGTTCAAATCAAGTGTTAGCTTCAAATGCAGTGGATGCATGTCTATACATAGGGATTATGTGAGGGCTACACTACAAGAAGAGTATATGAGTTTTTGCGGGTGATTAGACTGAATTCCAGCCTTCGTTTCTAGAGTGGCTCACGTCCAAGTACATGTCAACAAGTGGGATAGTCAAAGAGTGAGTCATTCTTAATATTTTGTGAATGAAGTTCCTTTGTATTCCATCGACCTAACATTTTTCGTGTTACTTTGTAGCAAATATATTCGGAAAGGTTCAGAATATGGGAATAATGCACTTCTAGATTAGTCACTGATGTGAGTGTAGACATAAACTTCCTGTTGAGAATGATATTTAGTTTGGCAGATGTGTCTCCAAAACACGGCCAGCCACATTTCTTAGTATTGAGTTTTAGGTTCCAACGCTTATACCAGTTATCTACATGGCTGAGTTCATGCTGGATTTTTTGCATCAAATTTCCCTTGTCACATTTGTATGTTCTATGGACCACTTTTAAGTCATTAACCTGAAGGTAGGTTTTCCCACCGTTGAGGCAGCTGTATATGTTGTTGATGTTGATTATGATATGCAGTGGACTCAAGACACTGCCATGCACAACATTATGTTGATTTGAGTAATTTAGTATCTATTCTTGAGTAATGACGCTATCCATTGCAGTAGGGAATCAGTAAACCCGATGTACTGAGTTCAGTTAATTAATGTTTGTGAGATGCCTTATAGAAAGCCTTCTTGATATCAAAATACAACACGATCACTCGTTGCTTTTGACAACATATACTGGAAACTCCATCCGAGAAATCCATCAGACATGCATTGTATAACTTAGTTCTGATGAAGCTGTTTTGAGAGGAGTTGATATGACCTTTCCTGAATAAGTGATCAGATAAACTATCTTTTTCACTTTCTCGATCACCAGTGAGATAACAGGAGTGATAGCAATTGGTCTGTAGATTTTGATTGAGATTTTCGGCCATGATTTGTGTTCCAGAACATCATGATATACATCCCAGCTAGCCGTTATGTTTGGTTGATATGAGTAGGAAGTCTCCTTATCTCTCCGACAGTGATACAGAAGTTTACGTCCTTTCTGAGAACACTCACGACCATGAACTGAATCCAATATTAAGTCTACAGGCGGAAAGCGGAAAGACGGTAGGCACTTACCGTAGAAATGACATTTAGTTCGGTATCAGTTAACGCAAACTCATCTACTGGATTTTTGTTAAAAGTGGGCAAATCAATAATGACAATAATTGGTATAGACGTGTTACAACATTATTATAAGCCGCTTTATGCAGACAAACAGACTTTAATAAAAGATATTACAAAATGTTGTACGGGTGGTGCCTCATTTTCTGGTTGTAAGTTATGCCTAGTCGTGACAAAATGTGTAATAGATGCATTCTTCAGACCAACTCTTAACTGGTGCTCGAAATTACACTAAACACGACCATAATTACCGTTTGTTTCCAGCAATATTGCATATCACATCGTAACTGCATAATCGAAAGTTCACCGACTTCTGTAGAGACGAGAGCGGCCCAAAAAAAATTCAAATTCTTAACTGTTTAGCATTTTACTCACAGCCTGTGTAGCTGTGTTCTGACATTTCCAAGTCTTCTTTGACTTAGTGTTTATTCTTTGATTTTAGCTAAAATCTATGTTCAATATACCATTCTTCATCGCACAATATCGTTCTCAATCCAACAAAGCTGTCTGACAGCGTGTACCGGATTTTTACTGTTGCTCACTGTCTATCTTTTGGAAAGGCTTGTTATCTGATTCGGTGACTTCAGATAATATTTTGACCTAATTATGTTCGGATTCTTCTTATTGGATCCCAGGCACCTAGAAGATGGATTTCGTCACAATTATATGAATTTTAGTACCTAATATTATACGTTAGAAACTACCATTGTCTATCAGCATTAATGAGAAAGTATACACTTTAGATAAGATTTTTACTGTAACCTTTGTAGTGATTCCACTTTTGCGAAGAAAACACAATTGGTTAAACAGCAACATTCATTATTATAACGAACTGTACAACGGAACGAACATTTTGTTTATTCGTACTTTTGTAATGCACTTTCCTCCTTGCTTTTGCTGCTCTGTACCTTCACTCGATTATTTGGCACGTTTCAGTATTCTTTCGATACCGAAAATTCGCCAGGAAGTACAATTACTTCATTTGGAGTATTCTGTCGTCTCTCTATCAATACGAGAGTTGAGATAACGCCTGAGACCCAAACGTGATTGGTCTTTAGACGTGTTCATAGTCTTTCAGCTCACACGTCTACAATGGAGAGCTCATTTTCCAGGTTATGCACCATATGTTTGTTTTCACGAAATACTTTATATTATGTGACTCAAGAATGTTGAGTATCCAGTAAGAGTTCAGCAAACTGGCTCACTCTCGGCTTATTAGACTGTAAAAAATAACTGAATTATAATAGAAAACTTATTAGTTTCCTTGGATTATAAACAGACAGCAAAGCTTTATAAAAGTGTCGACTTATGGTCTTGAAGGCAAGCCACATATGATGAAAATCAATCTATGAGTAGCGAAGGATATAATTACATGCCGACAGAACCAATTAGTAATCACTAATAGATAACTAAATTAACTATTTCATTTCAGCTTTCTTCTTTGCTTTTAACATTTATACAGTGATATCTGTGGAAAGAAAGAAGAATATTCGTTCCACGAATTAGTGTTTGAAAATCGTCGATTGAAACGATCAGTCATTCGGAAATAATTGATGGGGTTTAAGGGGAGAATATGTGGTGTTTGAATGAACTAGTGACTTGTTGTTGTTGTTGAATGCTTGATTTCGAGTTCTAAATACAGTACATTCGTTTGTGCTCATCTCGTAGTTCTTGATTCTAAAATACAAATACTTCGAATTATCATATTGGAGTCGCAATGGAGCTTGTAATGGAACAGTTACATATTCATTCTACTTCTGAAGCTTTTGAGGATTATTTGGAAAGATTTGAAATCTGGAGCATGGTCAAAGATATTAAAGATGATAAAATTGTGGCTCATTTCCTGACATTCATCGGAAAAGAAGCGTACAGCTTATTAAAAACTTTGGCATATCCAGAAAAACCTATCTCACTTCCCTATGCAATGCTTAAGGAGTTATTATTAAATCATGTAAAGTGCCCTGGTTTTGAATGCCGTGAAAGGGCGAAATTTCATAAGATGATTCGTCAAAATGACCAAAAGGTTCAGGAATTCATTCTTGAATTGCAGAAACAGGCTGTCAAATGTAATTTCGGTGATCAACTTCATGTGCAGCTGAGAGACCGATTAATTGCAGGAATTAACATACCTAGTTTGGAAAGAGAACTGTTAAGAATGTCGAACTGTTCCTTTCAAGATGTTAGAACTGCGTGCATTAACTACGAGGCGTTGAATGAACTTGATACTCATTCGATGAAGATTTCCAATACTTTGATTAGTTGTCATGAATAAATACTTTCTCAGGATCAATCAAAATTGTGTTCGTTTAACAGTGGTTCCTATTCTCGCGTAAATATGAACAGTGTTTCAATAAAGAATTACAAAGGAAATCACAAAGGTGAGACCAAGTTTGGCAAATGTTTATCATGTGGAAAACTTCATGCTCGTAATTCATGTGCATTTCGTAATGCTAAATGTTTTAGATGTGGTAAGATAGGACGCATTCATGCAGTATGCAAAGCTACTGTTCATTTTGCCTCAGGTAGTACTAAATTTTTGTAATTTAGATTCCAATAATTCAGCTGATCCTAATGATTATTTATCTTTATCTACCATTTCGAAAGGTAATGCTCATATTCAAAAGCGATTATATACATCACTTGGTTCATGTCATGACTTTATTGTGGACATAGGCAGTATAGAGTCCATTATTTCATTCAAGAACTTAAAATCGTTAGATCCTAACGTTGTGGTACGACCCACTGATGTATCAATATTGGGGATTACTGGACACAGACTGCCTATACGAGGATGTTGTGAATTGCTAATGAGAGATGATAATTCCTCATTCATACCTTGTGAATTTTTAGTTAGCGAAACAGGACTGTCAATACTGGGTTTAAAGAATATGAAAATTCTTAAAGTGGAGTTGTCTTTTCTAGTTTCTAAAGAAAATTCTGATGCTTTACTTAAAGATTTGATGGCCATGTGTGCTAAGTGCAGTGGAGGTATGAAAATTCAGCCTATGAAACTTCAAATACAGGGTGATCCAGTCTTTCTCAAAAGACGAATAATTCCTTATGGTCTTCGAGATGCAGTGCATAAGACTTTGAATGATTTGTGTGCAAAAGGCATAATTGAACCGGTTCAGTCTTCTGCATGGGGTACTCCTGTAGTGAAAGAGAACACAGGTGGGGAAACCGAATTGTAATTAACGAAAATTACAGAGTTACTCAGTAAAATTGGAAAACCATATCGTAAATCCTTTATTTGCAAAATGACAGTTCATCATATCGAACTGGACTGTTCCTGTTGCAAAACATCAATCCATTGTCACTATTCATGCGTTTCATACAATAATAATAATAATAATAATAATTTATTCTCAAATAACAAACATGTTACAAGAGACATGCCAATTTACAGGGAAGATCAAAATGTTAAGATTAGCAACATATTTTTTTTTAAAACGGTATACAGTTACTGAAACTGTAGGTTTCGAATAGTTTGGTTGTTTTGTCTTCGAACGGCATTTACGTTGCTTCTGGTTCCCAACACCAAGTTTATATTCGTATAGCAAACACGCTTCAGATATTCCAAAAATACAGTTTTGTGGATATAGTGCACAATATATTGTGGTCAGCAGACTCCTTATTCATTCTGAGCACTCTAAAACATCGTGGTATAGTTCAGATATTTTCCCTAGAAAATACGGACTGGACCTGTAAAGTTGACGAAGGTTCTGCTGGGCATCTTAATGCTGTGTGGTCCCCTGACAGCAGACATTTCTTGACTACAACTGATTTCCATTTGAGGATAACCGTTTGGTCAATATCAGAAGTCTAAGTTTCGTATCTGAAGTTTCCTAAATCATGTACAAATTCCATTGTTTTCTAACTCTCCCTTTCTTGATCTTCCCCCATATTATGCTGGCAGACATTACGTTGACGCTCACGTCATATACAACTTATAAGTAGCTCGCACCACAGCACCACACTACTATTGTTACGACACTGAAATCGGATGGCAAAACTCCTAGAATATGTGGCGACTATTGACTAACATTGAACTCCCGTTTGTTGAAGCGAACATGCACGACGGTAGAGGCTGAATCGACTTCATGGTTCTAAAGTGTTCTCGAGAGTTGACCTAAAAGATGCTTATATTCAAATCCCTTTAGATCAATCCTCATCTATTTTGACGACAATTGATACTCCTTTTGGTCTGTTTAAATACAATTTCCTTCCATTTGGTCTAGGTTGTTCTCCAGCCATATTCCAGGAAGTTATGAATAAGGTGGTTAATGATCCTGAAGGTGTTGAAGTTTATCAAGATGATCTGATTGTTCATGGTGCTGATAAGGGAGTTCATGACCAGAGACTTATTGCTTTAATGCGTCGTTTAATTGAGAAGAATATTACAGTAAATCCAAATAAGTGTTCATTTTGTGTATCTAGGTTTGAAAGTCTTGGATACCTAGTTGATGGTAATTGTTTTAGACCAGATATGAAACGACTAGCTCCACTGACAAATGCACCGTCTCCAAAAAATCTTACGGAACTACGTTCACTAGTGGGTGCTCTTCAATACTATTCCCGTTTTATTCCTAATTTTTCTTGTCGTGCAAATTGTTTATTTAATATTTTGACATCCAATTCATTCAAATGGGGTGAGGAACAAGAGTCATGCTTACGTAGTCTACTGAAGTTTCCTCAAGGTGATGCTGTTCTTCGAACTTACTCCCCTAGTGTACAGTCTGTACTTATCACTGATGCACCACCTGTGGGTATTGGCGCAGTTTTGGAACAGGAAGGTAGACCAGTTATTTGTGTTTCACCCAAACTTACTGTTCCTGAACAAGACTATTCACAGACTCAGCGAGAGGAATTAGCTGTGTTTTGGGCTGTTAAAAGACTTCATAAATATTTATTCGGAAAGAAATTCACTATTGTGACTAATCATGAGGCTTTGCAGTTTATTTATCATCCTGAAAAATCCTTAGCACGTGCCTCAGCTGCTATGGTTCAGCGATGGAGTATTGCTTTGAGTGCCTACGACTATACGGTTCAGCACAGGAGTACCAAACAAATTCAACATGTTGACTACATTTCTGGACAGTCATTACAAGATAAACCTGTTAATACTTCAGATTGTTTGTTGGTGCAACCTTTACCAGTGAAACGTCCAGATCTCATTAGAGAAACTCGTAGAAACTTTGGATGTATAATTAATGTTATACGGAAAGGTTGGAATGCTAATATGAAACGTAGATTCCCTATCTATTTTTCAAAGCGGGATGAGCTATCCACTACTCCTGATGGTATTTTGTGCTTAAATGATCGGGTTGTTATTCCTCCCTCATTGCGTAAAGCTGTCCTGGAAGATCTTCATAGTGCACATTTAGGTGTTGAGAAAATGAAGTCCTTGGCGGCCAGAGATAAATGCAGATATTTGCCGTACAGCAAAGAATTGTGAAAAGTGTCATAAGCTGAAAAATCAGCATTCGAAGTGGATTGATTCTATTGCCGCCTCAACATTTAATGAGCTGGAGAGGGGAGTAGATACCTTTCTACTGCAATATAGAAATGCCAGACATTCGGTGACGAAAGAGACTCCATCAAAACTATTAAAAGGAAGAATTCTTCTGTTGAATATGAGATGTTTGGAGTCTGCAGAAGTTACATATTGTCGTGGCAATGATCTTCGACCATCCACGGGGATTGTTCTGAAGAATGTCGGGAAATCTATGGTGCGACTTCTAGATATCAATGACTTAAGTACACACAATCGACATGTTGATCAAATACAATTCCAGGAACCAGGTGAGTCTGTTCCAATTTCGGTTGTTAATTCTAATACTAATGAGAGCATTCTAGATAATACAGAGTCTTTATCCAATGCACTGTCGGACAGACATAGAATGAATTTGAGAAGAAGACGTTCAACACTTGGATTCTAATTTAAGCTGTGGCGGATGTGGTGTTTGAATGAACTAGTGACTTCTTGTTAATGTTGAATGCTTGATTTCGAATTCTAAATACAGTACATTCGTTTGTGCTCATCTCACAGTTCTTGACTCTAAACTCCAAATACTTCTAATTATCATAGAATAATATTGAGAGTTCCAGTTGTTTCTATACGTCTGCGCTACTGCCGTACATGTTAACTCTTTCTGGGTTCAAGTGGACTGAAAATACAGCAGTGGTCAATAAGTTTCCTGATATGACGTGATAAAACCTACAAAAATGTACTATTAGAAAAAAATAAGTAGAAACCGGATGTACCCTAATAATACTTTTAATAATAGGTTCATACTTCATTTATGATGCATTTTAGAGAACCAGTGTCACAAAGGGAAAAATATTCCAAAAGTTAATATGTAAGTTAATTCACTTAACTGTTAACCTGAGTGTACGTTTAGAAAGTCGAAATTGCAAAGGAAATACGGAAATTAAGCAATCAATTGTTTGTAGTTAACAGCGTACGTTCCTGAAAATCAGATGACGGGCTTTAAAATTAATGAAGTAGAAACGAAGTAATCAGCCATTACCCAATAATGCCATGGTGGATAATCACTTAAATGCATTACTCAGTAGGACATAGGTGAATCAGTCACTAAGAAATTCCGAGATGTGAAAGAGTTCAGTCGATTTTAGAATTTGTAGATATAGAACTGACTCAATACAGATCTCAGCCATAAAAGTTTTCAAATATTGGGGTGAAAAATCTTTCTAATTGAAACTTTTGAAAGTAGATTTATCATACGTTCATATGAACGCATTTTAGCATCTGGGAAACACCTTTAGGTTGTATCTTTTCATTTCTGCAGCAGCTTGGAATAGTCTTAAGGTATCCCGCACCGTTCGAACATTCCATGTACGTAAAAGGATAGCTAGTCTGGTTGTCAGAAGGACAGTCGTCCTTATGACTTCTGAAGTATCTCGGCTTTCATCATGAGACGTCATAACGCTTTTGAAAAAAGACCCTCCGGCTCCTAGGGCTGAGTCAAAATGGTTCGATCTGATTTTTCTGGCCATAGTTTATTAGAGAGATCGTTTATTATGGGATAGAGCCGCTAACCCCATGCCGAACCCACCCACTCTATCTGGACTTAGGACCGGCTGTAGCTCAAGAGGGGGAGCCAGGCAGAGTTAAAGTATCAATTACCGAGTAGTAAAAGTGGTGGTAATACAACACCTGAATAATAGCAATCTCACATCGACCTCTTAGCATGAGTTTTTGAGGTCCAGGTCATCCGATACATGCTTGATAGACTGTCTCTTCGATATTACTCAAAAACAAGATAAAGGGTTTCTATTATCAGTCCTTTTCTTCGACTTTTTGATAAGGTCCCACACAAAATGCTTTTCCTCAAACTAAGGTCATCCAGAATCAGTAACCTACTATATTCGTGGTTTTTGGTAAGCATCGCCATGAAATAACACTACTTAAAATAGCGTAGTGTTCAGATACTCATATCAGCTCATGATCTGGGTATTCATTACTCCAGAAGCTTAAAGGTCGAAGAACATGCCTCTTCTGTCATCTCTAAACCTAGACGGCTAATGGGGTATATAAATAAGAACTTCTTGACAAATGAGGTTAAACTTACACTCTTCAAAATGTGTATTACGCCCTTGCTAGAAAACCATTAAACGTAAGAGAACCTAATATCACCAACTGAGGGAGGGTGGTGTATCTGACCAGCATTGATGACGGTGCGGCGGTAACCTCAATCTACCCAAACCTGCGGAGCAGAACATTTTGTTTGGTCCTGGCTCCTTATGATAAAGCAGCATGTAATCAATCAATGATATTGTAATTACTTTTCCTAGTCAATCACATCTATGACTCACGTTTGTGACCTTGCACTGGTTTCTCTTACCACCAAAAAATCCTATTACAAACAGATCTGGAAAATAATGTTGAAAAAAGGCTCACTAATGACGTCTCGAGCTACAGAGCAAAAAAAATGGGAAGTTAAATGTCACAGAATCATCATATCAATGTGTCTTTATTATTATTATATGTAACTCAACATAATATCCAGCCTATCAGCTCGTTTGAATCTCCTTTATTCATAGGAATATTTGCCTATTCGTTATCTTACTAGTGAGTTGTCTTCACAAACCTACATAAGCGCAGGTGTACATTGGGTGTTCTAAGGCAGAAAAAAGGGTGTGAGTAATCATACCTGTTACGAGAGAATTAAAGACATTTGGCTGATTAAAACCTTTATATAAATATCATTAATTTCACTGTGTTTTTTTGGGTATATTTGTTTTACTTAACTTATGAACTTGTTTGAATTATTATTTTCGGCCATTTTGGATTCCTGTTTGTCTTGCTTTGTTCGTTTGCAGGTTCTTGCTCCAGGAACCTATAAAATTGAAGGTAATTGTAATTATTATAATTATTGTTGTTAGAACGACATTGGTCGTCTATTTGTAATTGACGAACGACATTTTGGTCGATTATTTGTGAATTAAGAATAAACTTTGGTACCTACTTTGGAGTTTCGTTTTGTTGTCGATTTGGGTTCGTGAATTGCAAATAGATCGACACACCGTACTTCAAAAAAGGAAGGAGCAAAACTTGGACGTAACATAGCTTTGTTTCATCCAAATAATTATCTGCTGAGTCATGACTTGGATTTAAACAAGAATACTTTCTGTTCTGCTCCAGACCCCTTTCTCTTTCTTTCTCGTTTTCAGCACGTCAATCTACTCGTCAAATATTAGCCTTCATAACTGTCAAAGACTTGGTTACTTTAATCAGGAGAAACTTAAGACGAAGATCATTGCACATTTACCTCATCTATTCTTGTAGTTTGCAGAATTGGATTTACCTTGCATTGGTTATTAACCAGAAGTGGTTCTTCGCAACGCAATCACCGTAGCTCGTGCTAAATATCGTATTGTACATTTCAGAGTCCCAAACATTGTTTATAGTTTTATGTGAAAACTTTCACCCATCTATAACTGGTCAATGTATCTTTTGAAATATTTACGTAACTCAACAACGTTTTACAGAAAATATGTTAGCAGTTTTACCATTTTGATCTGGCCTGTAAATCGGCAAGCATCTTGTAGTATGTTGTTATTTGAGAAATTACTATTCTTACTGTTATTATCCTTTATATTTCAGGCACTATTGATGAGAGGAATGCGACTGAGCAATATGTGAAGAGTAAAGCTCTCATTTAGAGAAGACTCAATGGTACAAACAAACGGATTAGCTCGAAAGTGAAGGTGAAAGGGGGTTTAAGCCAAAGAACGCACACAAATATATATCAATCCGGCCAGACTGAATACTTAGTGATCAGTTTAATCAAAAGAAGGCTCTTACCGAGTTAGAAAAGACAGAGAACAATGAGACGAAAAGGTCATACGATACCAAATTTTTCGCTAGTCAGGTCTTGGAAACAATGGCTTCAAGTGTAGTATATGGGTAACGGAGGGTTCCCAAAACATCAAGGTGTGCTGTAAATAAACTTCTACTCATACAACACGACCAGACCATCTTGTAACTCCACGAGGATTCATAGGAATATTCGCAAGTTATCGCGGTCTAAAAAAACTTTATTGGACTTGATCATAGTAGTATGTCATGAGTCATTTAAGTGTGGATTCATAAAAACCTGGAATATATATAAAGAGTTCATTGAAAAATGCACATTTAGCTCACAACAGCTTAACTTGCGCAGAACGACTGTTTTCCTACACTAGCAAAGAACAAGGCATGTTAATGGAATTCTGTCATCTCTGCTATGTAAGAATTCATGAGTACTAGCTGAATACACTACTGTAATATCTAAAAGTTTACTGGAACAATATTGTCGATAATATTCGTCGCAGTTATAATAACAAGATATCAGCTGAGGACCAGTATTTTTGACTGAGGATAGCCCATGGGCGCTGATAAGCTACATCCAATATTACTGTCATTACACATAAGTCGCCGGTTAGGATGTTCCTTTTCTGAAATAAACTCCCCAAGGACTATAAAAATGCAATCTTTAAGTATATAGTGACAAACAATCGGCTTCAGCAACACGGGTTTCGTAAGAACATACATGCCTAACTAACTTACAACTAAGGAACACGGTTTGGCTGTCCATGTGATATTCACAGATGGTGACAAAGCACTTGATAAAGTGACTCATTTGGAGCAGCTAGACAGAGAAGGTTTCTTACAATAGTGGGTAGAAAGCTTCCTCTGTGGTCGAAGACAGAAGGCAATGGTTAATGAGACACTATCGAAATGGAAGCCGGCTAAAAGAAGTGCATCCCAAGGCACCATCTGCAATCTCCTTCTCTTCTTTTCTACGTTAATGAATTGCTGAGGCCGTTTTAGTTGTCACTACTTGTTCGTAGATGATGATGAAGAACAACAACTATTAGGGCTGATTATCTTGATCTTTTAGTTGATCTAAACGGGTTAGTTAGATGGTAAACGTTTGGAAATTAACTCTAGAAAGATTGTCCTAATTCACGTTGGACACGGAGAAGTATACTATCAGTGGCACATTGCCTCCATGCTAGCAGGAGTGATAAACTTTGAACGACCTACTACCTATATTTTCAAAGTTTATGGAAGGACTAGTGGACAAACAAATGAGGGAGTACATGGATAAGAATAAAATACTCCATGAAGCTCAACACGGGTTTCGGAAAGGCAGGTCGTTTGCATCTAATCTTCTCATCGCATGGGATAGTTGGACATCCTGTTTAGACCGTAAAATACCGGTGCACGTAATATTTCTCGACTTCGCAAAAGCCTTTGACACAGTGCCCCACGCACGCCTAATCGAAAAGGTTGTGGAAATGGGCTTCACTGACCCACTCCTGTCTCGGCTCAGAAACTACCTTGAGAATAGAAAGTTTTGCACGAAGGTAAACAGAGTGCACGCCAGTTGCAGAGTATCCACTTCGGGAGTTTTACAGGGGACCATCCTAGGCCCACTTCTCTTCCTGATATTTATTAACGACCTGTTTGGCTCAGTCAGCTCACCGGCATTGATCTACGCAGACGATGCGAAGATCTGGAGGTCCATTAGAAGCGAAGACGATTCGACTGAGCTTCCAAAGGACCTTACATCTATTGAGAAATGGGCCGTGGAAAACGGTTTAAAACTAAACCAACCGAAGTACGACGTCATGCATTTCCTGCCTCATATGACGCAAGCGACCTATACTCTCAATGGAAGTCCGCTCCCTAATGTCTCCTCAGAGCGCGATCTTGGTTTAATAACCACAGAAAGCCTCCACACGAGTCCGAACTATGTAGGGGATGCAGCCAAGGCAAATGCGACTCTTCACTTTATGCGAAGACAGCTTGATGCTATCACCCCGAAATTATTTTTAACCCCGTTTAAGACGTACGCGCGCCCACACTTGGAGGTTCACAACGTCATCGCACCCGCTCTGCTTAAAAGAGACATAAATCTCTTGGATCGAGTGCAGAGACGAGCAACGAAATGGGAGATAGGTTTGAAAAATAAACCCTATGACGATAGACTCTAGCTCTTGGGATTATTTCCGCTGAGCTACAGGAGAATCAGAGGTGATCTGATTATGGCGTACACCATATTAAACACGCCAAAACATCCCAATGTGAGCATCTTACCGATGCATCACCACCACTCCCCTCGAGGCAATCCTCGAAAGATTGCACATCAAAGAGCGAATACTCAGATTCGTGTACACTTTTTCTCATTGCGAGTCGTCGCAACTTGGAATGCTCTCCCAGCCGAGGTAGTTACAGCCCCCTCAGTGGACTGCTTTAAGAAGAGACTTGATAATCACGTACTCACATACGGACTATTATCTCCCTCTTGGACAAGCTGTTCATGATGCATATCTTGATACCTGCTAGTTGTTACCATAGCCATCTTAGATCACTCAATTAATCTATCTGGCCTATTATCTCTGTTTCCTCTCCCTTGATTACACTTCGGTCCTCTCTCACAATCTTCACTACCAATTAATAAAATAAATTCATCTATATATTACTCAGTTCTGAAATTTTATTCATATTATCATTGGAATTTTATCTTTATTACCCTTATTACTCTCAAAATTGCAACTAACTGATCTCCGGTTTGGTAATGTGACGGCTGCTAGTGTCCAGAAACCCTACTGCCCTGAAACAAACGTTTCATTCGAATCCTGAGAGATACAAACTCAAAACCAACTGCCAACTGACTAGAATTAGACATTCGAGTGGCTAGACCTCCATCCATTGGACATTACCGAACACCTGAAACCGTACCGAAAGAACAAGAATCGAGCGCGAAGAAATGAAATTGGTTTACACTAGCTTGTGTAAAAGATATTGGATATTGGACCTTTTGTTTATCATGATGGGTCTCTGACTATAACGCCCAACAGGAATAATCATTATTAGCCCCATAAGTAAACAGTTTCAACAATAAGCTGGATCATCATCAGTGAGCGAGCTGCAAGGATTAGGACAAGTCAGGCGATCAACTAACCTTATCATGGAATGTTAAGGCTTGAAAAGACTCATTGCGGCAATTTCAAGTGTGTCCGTTACATTTGTGAGGCGACAGCTTCTAGGTAGTAATAAGAAGTTATTGATAATAATCCCCTGTTTTATAACTCAAACAACAAAAGATTTGATGTTGAATACAGCTGATAAATTTAAACTCTTATAAGCTATAGATTGGATTTCAAGCATGATAGTATGTATATATGATCTTCTATACAGCCGTCTTCACAGAGTACTCTGGGTATTATCAGTATCGTGTAGTATCCATAATTCAGGGAAAAATAGAGCCAGATTTCTCATATGACTTACAAATACTTTATTTATTCTTTCAGTCACTTAATTGTAATTGGTTTACTCATGCCCAAGCAACTAAAAGGGAGAAATAAAGGCGGACTCTGGGAAAACGAAAGGGTCATTACTTGGGAAAGTAAGGGCGAAATAAAGGAAATCATGTGTCACCTACTCATGTAGGTCGGGAGATTGGGATCCTTTGTCAAACAACGGAATATTCCACTAAGTCACTTTTTGTTTTTGCACTTAATTCAAATGCATCAAGATTTTTTACTGAAGAACATTGTTCTGGAATTAGTTACTATTACTGGAAATAAACATCCAAAGGTTTATTGCCTAAAGTAAGAGTTCACAGTCCGTCGTTTCGAGGCCTAAGTAATGATCCAAACTTTGTTAAGCTGTAATGCCCCATCATTATCATGACCTTAGAGGCTTAATTACACTTTAGCTTTCTCAATAACACCATTATCCCTCAAAAACATAATTCTAAGGTGATAACATATGTATTTTAGTCTTTTGGAACGTAGAATCTGGTACATGCATGCATCATTTCAAGTTGCCATACTCCATTAGCACAGAAAGATGAATTTGTTAGGTCAAACCTCAAACTAGTGGAGGCATTAACAATATCATTTGTGACAAAAGCGATTAAGATATGAGGATAAGACAAAAAATCTAAACCAGCTGAAGGAATTATGATGCATTCAGAATATTGGAATTTGAGAGTGGGAGAAACGGATGGAACTACGCCTTCTCAAACGATTTTGAGTCATGTAATTCAAATCCTCTAGCTACTGGTTACGATCACTAATTAGTCATTATAAGATCTATCTCACTTCCATGAGATTAGAAGAAGTCTTTGGTCTTACTTATTCTTTATAATGAGATGTAGATCGTAGGGAATTTCCTGTATACAGTTAGCTGAATAGATTCTCCTCAAAATGTAGAATGTAGCTTCAGGATTGGCTTGTATCAGCACCCGAACTAGTGATAGGGAGTGGAGTATTTGACCGTGTTGACTGCTTCATTTATCTCGGAGGTCTCATCAATCATGATGGTTTGGTGTCTGATGAAATCTCGGCACGAATACAAAAGGCTTGATTGGCTATTATCACGTTGCGTCACTTATGGCGTGGGCGAAATATCCGTTTGCTAAGCAAAGGACGAGTCAGCTGTGCACCAGTTTGCTCCGTCCTACCATACGGGTTTGAAACATGGCCACTAAGAAAAGCGGATATGCGTACATTACTAGTATTTGATCATTGGCATTTTCAGAGCGTTGCTCGTATATCTCGGGACCACCGAGTAAGCAGTGTTAGTGTTAGGAACATGGTATTGTACTAGGTAAGGATGGAAACTCAAGTAATGAAGTAGTCAATCTTCATTAGTTTAAGCGGTTGGGACATGTGTTACGTGTGTCTAACCACCGACTGCATCGACAAGTAACGTTGTGTAATGTAAGAGTAGAGTGGAAGAAAGCTAGGAGTGGCCAAACCCAAACATGGCACAAATCCGTGAGGTTAGTGACAGTTTGACTGGGTCATGTTAGCAGATGTAGACTTCCTGGTTGGGGTCCACGAGACGATCGTAACCGACTGACATGGTTCGAAATCGTTTGAAGTGACACGTGTGCATCCATTCCTTGTCCACTCTCAAATTATAATCTGAGTTCCTCATGACAGTTTCTCTTCTCCTTTCAAATTTGTTTCACTGGGATATACTTCTCGAATGATATCTTCGATCCCTAATTTTTTACTGCTAGTATTTGTACTACTACAGGATTTAAATTGAAATTTGCATCCCTCTATGCTAGTGTTGTATAACAACTTGAACTGATGTACGTACGCACGAAAGTCTACGTTGTAACTAATTGACCGACTGACTAGCTGAGTAGATGATTCCGTTGGTGTTCACTTGCTCTCCGTTCGTTCTAACCGTCCTGCTTACATGATTGATTAGAACTTTAAAACCGTTTATGCTGGCATGGCCACGTTTTTTATATGTTATGGTACGCTGCATACTGCTTATTATATGCTGACAGGAAAATTAGTTAAGTGCTCCATATTTGGAAATGTAAAAACGAAATGTCGACACTGGTATTTCATTATCTAGGTTGTTAATTTTCAGTAAAAACGTATTAATTTTTAACTGTAAATAGTTTACATAAGTGAAATATTCACTTGTAGAATGACAAGCTACCGTAGTTTGAAACAAAAAAGTATTGTTTTGTCCACTTGCTTAGATATTTTAGTCATGAAACGTCGAAAAATAATGGCATAGATTTCAACTGTTCGGGTTTTAGGCTTTGTTTACGTTTCTGAATTCATCATGTACCATTTTAGCTTACCATAATTGGTAATTTTTGCATATTTTTCTTAATCTATAATTAGGTTCACTTCGAAATTAGCTCAATGGAAGCTGACCCAGCAATAGTTTTGGAATGGTTAGATCCTGTAAACGACGAACTTAGAGAGCTACAGCTTACAGCATTGGAGCAACTGTGCAATGAAGTTCTTTTTTCGGACAATATTGATGTTTTCTTTGAGCGCTATCCACCTCGTCTCTTCATACCCGCTTTATGTAAAATATTTTTGGATGACTTAGCTCCCGATTCTGTTTTGGAGGCAAATGCTCGAGCCCTCACTTACTATCTGGATGTTAGCTTGGACTGCGCCCCACGAATTGCACGATCGCCAAATGTATTGACGGCTATGACTTCAAGATTAGATGCAGTTGATATGACATCTGCAAAAAGTAATGAGCTTGGACAGCAGATTATAAAAGCAAGTCTCTTTTGAAGCTTTTTCTGGTTCATGTTGCTGAAAATGTACGGAATGATTTAGTCGTAATAGTATTGCTATCCATCTGCCGAATCCAATGTACATAAAAGTCTAAACAAGTGTTAGACTGCTCATCCTAGTGGTTTATGCTTCTTTGGATTGACAGGTTGATTAACGCTGTATCTTAAATCTGGAAATATTTTATTTACACATTTTTCTGCAAAGTTATTTACATAATTATTGCCTACAATACCGCTGTTTAGGGATCACTGTAGTGCAACGGACTAATCATAAAAATAAACTCATGGTAGCAATTGTTGTTTCACATCGCTTATTACTGTCCTTGCGAATCAACTGAATCTCGATCACTACTATTTTGTTGAAAACTGTGAGTATGTGGTTTTTCAAACACTAAAGTTAGATTGGATTTTCAATTGTTGTGTCAGTCTGCTCCGAAATCGATCGGACTTCCTGTATTTTGTTAGATGATGACCAACAATTTCATATATTTCAAATCTTTTGATAGCCTTTATATTGAGTATTCTAAGGAAGTAAATCAAGATTTCATCTTAGACACATTTAAAACTGCATAAATATGTTTTAGATTGCCTTCTTTGTTTGAACTTAAAGGCAGGCTGTTTTTATCATTTGAAATATAACTGTCGATGTTTTTCTAAACATTATTCTTATTTTATTAATTCAAGATGTTGCAGCTTATTTGTACACGAGAACCTGGTGCAGTGTATACAGCTGGAGGATTGACTTCTGTACTGCGTTATATACGTCTTTATCCACATCTGCTTCATGCTGATGTTCTACAGGCTGGAATGGATATTATTAGACGGTTGTTTACTAGAGCAGACCCGACAGACAAGAATCTAACCAGTTGGATTGATGCTTTAAGTTCACTTTTAGACCGTCGAGAAACAGGTGTTGCTGATCAAGCATTACGTGCATTTGCTAATTTGGTAGCTCGTTTTACACGAACAGGCACTGACCCAAGTCCACTAGCCGATTCTCATATTATCGATTGTCTTCTTCAACGCCTTCGTGTTGCTGGTGGTGTGGAAGCTGATAATGAATTGATAGATTCTTCCGGCTCCAGTAAATCAATTGTTTTAATTTGTGCTTGCTTTTTTTAGTTATTTCATAAATTTAGTTTTGCCCATGTAAAAGCCAAAAAATCTAGTGATGCAATGTAAAAAAATTGCATAAAATCTTTATTCCTTTGGAAATCGGTTTAATAACTTTAGACAGGCAGGTTGTTCACTGCAATCCACCTTCATATATTTCTGTTTAGACAGCCGGACCATAACAATAGCAGTCATATAGAAGTATGGGTGAAGACTAAATTCCTAACCATTTACTGGGTGAATAAATTGCATTAATTTACTAGTAATTGTATCAATTAAGTTCTGACTTCGAGATTATTAGTCTTCCAAAACTCCGAACTATGAAAACTGCTTTATTTGGAGACATTCTTTACACTGAGGTGAAGTGTTAATACTTTGATTTGAACTCACTTAAGAATGCACACTGTTGAACTATTTATTGATCAAATACAGAAATTCCTTTCAGCACAAATAATTCTCTCAGTTCGTTTGATGTGTTTTTTTGCATTGCAGATTTTCCAACAGATACATCTGGCAATGGTCGTGATGGTCTTTCTTCAGTCGCAACTGAAAGTAATCCAGTTGCAGTACATGCAGTCACCAATATTCTAACTTCACTTTGTTGTAATTCTGTGAGTATAACACATAAACTTCTAACTAGTGATGGTCAATTTGCTATGACATTGGCAATGGTTGTTCAGCGTAGCACTGATGAATTAGTTGTTCTTAGTGTACTTCGGCTGATTGAAATTCTCTTGGTACTACTGTATCAAACTCAAAATAATCAGTTGAAATCAAGGGAATCATCACCAATAAAAGAACAAGCCTGTGATACTTCTTTACCAAATGTTGTCGAATACGATGCTTCCAATCAAATACAAAGTCAATTATCTAAATCAAATGAATTTCAAACCTCTGTATCAATTATTGAACATGCAGAAAAATCACAAAATACATCGCAATCTGAACATACTAGCGAAACTCCTTCGGAGTCTCAGCATTCTTGGGAAGGGGATGCCATACATCGTCATTTTATTGAAGCTATAAAACGACAAGATTTAGGTATAGCGTTCCAATATTTTATGGAAATTCATGAGGTGTTTTTTAATATTTTACTTCATGTTATATTGTCTCATAACATAGATGTTTTTAAATCATTACGATGGTTATATCTGCAGTTGAAGAGACTTATACAAATGAGAACATATTTTTAGCTACATAGCTAGTGTTATTCGAATAGTGCATAGCATATTTTAGGTTTTTAGTCAGCCACTTTTGTTTCGCCGACTGTAGTTTACACCGCGAACTTACCTTTGTTGGATAACAGTTGAAATCAGGTATTACTAAACCTCTGCTCTGTACAAGTGTATAGCTCTTGATCGCTGAACCTCCATGAGTCCACCGAAGATCGAACCCATAGCCTTCAGTTCGCCCTTGGAGTGCTTAACCTCCAACCCACTGAGGCAGCAACTATTGGTTTCGAATTCTATTTTCAATCAATTCGTGATCTTGGACAACCATCTTTCAGTGTCATTGATGGTTTACTATCTCACACTTGATGTGGTTGAACACTGATGATCATAGTGAAGTTTCCCGGTGCTTCCTGGTTTTCAATGGTGGCCGAACCGAAAGATCATTTGATGACTGCTACAAATATCCTGAAGGACGAATGCATGTCATTGGGCAACAAATAAATTCATTTCTTAGGGTGGATGGATGTATATATACAAATAAGTATATGTATGCATATATATTATTTGGTAGCCAAATAGACTTTCTCTTCTAATTTTCCCTTCTTGCTTAGGTAGCCAGTTTTTTGATAAGAACGATAAAAAGCAACCTGAAATGATGTGTGTACGAAATTCTACGTTGCGGTTGACTGACGACTATCTGATTGCAATTCGACCAATGAGTTACTACCTCACTCTACAGGTTTTGGCTTTCTATAAAACTTTAGGGAATTCATCTTTTTAGTTATTCATTAGTGAGTACAGTTGGTTAAGGAACTTTCAATAGAAATATTCTCTTTCAATGTTTTTGTTAATCTAACAAAGCTTAAATTGTCTCAACATCTTTTAGATTTTATGAAACGCAGTTTAAAGTCGGGTAAAATCGATGTCAATTACATGGATCACTTAGGACAAACTTTGTTAAATTGGGCTGCTTCATTTGGTTCCCCGGTTATGGTTGAACTTTTATGTGCACATGGTGCAAATGTGAATTTGGGTGTACGTACACCTTTGGATTATGCAGCTTCATTTGGACGTGTTGAAATCTGCAAGACCTTACTAATTTGGGGCGCTGATGTTAATAAACAAGATGTACAAGGTAGAAAACCTATAGATAGAGCTCGAGAACATCCGGATTTTCCTGGTTCACAGCAAGTAATTGATTTATTGGAATCCGAGTCAAAAAGTGAGTACATTTTTTGATGATTCTAATCTTAATTTTTCGTTTTAGTTTACACATCCTCATACTTGAATGTTTGGACAGTTTTTTCATACTAATGATGTTTGTAGGCTTTTTATCAGCCTGCGCCTAAGCTGACTCCGCTCCTCGTCGCACTCAGAGCCAGGTGGGATAAGTTCTCGAGCATCCATCAATTCAGTAGATGCTACTGAGATCCACGGCTTCTTCCTAGACTTATGGTTTACCTTACTAGCAGATATCACTGCCGTTTCCACAGCTTTTTTGGTATCATTCGAACCTGCTTCTGGATGGGAATCACTTACATGTTTGCCTAACTCTCTTTCTAGTTGCTCCTGGAATATTTTCTTAGCCTCATTATCATTAAGTAGAACCCTAAGAGGTTTCCTCGCGGTGTCTTTCCTACGTCTAGTAAACTAAAACCATCATACTTTACATGCTGAATTTTATTTCCTGTTTCCGATAATGATACCACTTTAGGCGATACTTAAGTCACAATGAAATGAATATTTGTTTAAACATAGTGATAATGATAAAAGTACGAAATATATGTGATGTGCTAAAAATTAATTAGTTAGTTAGCACACAATTCTCATCAATTTATTCAGGTGATTTTATATGTATGACGCTCACAAACTAGATGTATTTCTTAATAAAAGTAATATTTTTAACATATCCTTATTTATAATCTTTTATATATATATCACTTTTAGAAGCTTGTTTTAGAGGTCTGTCATCGAAGTTAGATAAATCTGACAGGCAGCTAACATCTGGTTCATCATCTACACCGTCACTATCATCTTCTGTATCACTTCATCAACATCAAACTGATCAAATTCAGTCGAGTGATCCTGCCGAAGCCCAACGTTTATTTGTTTATCAACTGCTTCCATTGCTAGTTGGGTTGTTTAAGGAAAGCACATCTTCTTCTGTAAGGTAGTTTATGCAGTATTTTTCTTGTAAACTAAAAATATGCTAATTCACTTATTGAAGCAGTTTAATTGACTATATTGTTCAAATATCATCACTACTATTATTCAGTATTTTCAAAATGTTAAATCATGGTAATTGAGATCTTTTACTGCTGTCAGGTAGAAATGTATGCCCATAATTTTGAGTCATATTTTTTTTCATAATAGTTTTCTCCGCCCAAACCGAACGCAGCTGATAGATTCAAGGTTTAAAATTTACAGTTTAATGAAGCTTTGTTTTGTGTTTACAGTGTACAAGTAACATGTTATTATTTTCTAAAATTATGTCATTTTATGATTAGTGTAAGAAGATAGTGATATTTCTTTTTTAGAAACTCAGCTGTTGCATGCAGTAGGAAAGATAAAAGAGTAGATTGTTCAATGGTTGACCTGTTGAATATCCAGGCACTTAGTCACAGATTCAAATGTCGCTCCTGTTTCTTTTAAGCAACTGAGTAGTATCAGTTGCCTTCAAAACTGAAGTGTGACTCTAAGCCAAGTATACTAATGTGTACCTGCAACTAAGTTAATAATAAAAGTAACAATAAATCATTTAAAACATTTCAAATAAAAATCTAATACCAGAATATTGGTGTGTTGTGTTAATTGATTATATAATCAACTGGTGTTGCTTATTTGTTAGGTTAGGTAATGTTATGAATGTCTGCTTGCCGATCAAAAGTTTATCCTACCATATAATTGTACTTAATACCACAAGCTATTTTTATGTGTTTGTTCTACAATTGTTCACAGTAAGTACTGTTAGATGGAAGTTCCAATATTCAGTAAGCTTGTTGTTTATTTTTACACATTCAGTGCTCAGCGACACTGAATTGTACTAACCACATATCGAAACTGTATGATACATTGCTGTCATTACTACGTCATTATAACAGACTCATCTTGAGTTTCGAACAGAGCGGATGGTTTACGCAATATTGTAGCAACATGGGACGATTATTTTCGAATTTCAAATGTCTATTACTTTTAGGACTTACCGGTGTATTATGACCAATAAACTAGAGAATTTGATGTATTTTCACTACTACAAATGATTATTTTGAGATTAATGTGAGTTATTACACTTGTAAGTAAATTCAGACAGTTTGTTGCTGTCCTAGATTGATTGTGCAGGATTTTATTTTCGTCAAATTAAAAAAAAAGAAAACGTATCAGTGAAGAAACTTTTATTTTCGACTATACGTCTTTTTGGACTTCTCAGTGGGCTTCTCTAGTAATTTGATCGATTTGTTTAAATTTGATCATCTTAGTTATGGGCACTTCTAGACAATGTTTCTAACTATATCTAAATTACTGTTTGAATATTCAACTACTTATTACATTATAAATGAGTTTGAATTTTACATCTCTTCTTCATTAAACTACATGTGTAAAGTACATCTTATGGTTCCATTATTTTCGTTATTTTTTTTATTTATTTGATGTTCACAGACATCAATGTATACTTTTAGTTTGGCGTATGATTCAGTATATGCGACCTGATCATTTAGAGACAATTAGTTTAATGGTTAATCAATCAGTACCATTCGCATTCTCATTAACACAAATGATCTATACTGTGTTAATTGAAGTACGTTATTTTATTTTTGTGTTTTTACCCGCATCTTGTTCTACTTTTGTCATGATAAACGTTACAGTTGATCGTCGTTCTTGTTGCTTTACCAATAGCAATGTCAACTGCTATAATTTACTGTTATTTATCTTTCCATATACCATTTTACATTCTCGTTCTGTCACCATTGTTCTGTTTTCGATGTAGGTATTATCACCAGCCTTTCAGAAAACAATATAGCGGAGAAGTGAGTACACAAATCTGTGTTAGGTAACTAGATAGAAGACGGAGTATATCAGTAATATTGTCTAAGAGACAATTTAGATAAGATTTAAACCAGACTAACTGCAACAGTAATTATAACTGTCCATTATCATGATACAATTAGTACAGTCAGTAGTACTATACTACTCGACTACCAGGAAAAGAACTAGATAAAAATTTCTGTTTTGTCCTAATTTTTATTTATCTCATTCTTTTCTTCAGAACTATTCACAAGTAATCTCTTTGATCATGATTCATAGAATGTCATTGTTATTTGATTGAGGTCATAATAGGTAAGATTCTTTAAGAATTCTGAAGTGTCATGGGTTGGTGGAAAGTCTAATATAGCCAAACGATGACGTAATATCAGCCTATGAAGTCAATGATTGATGATTAAATCTGTGTTTCGATAGCTACAGACTTTCAGGTTAGGATCCTTTGCAGTCATCATAATCTATAGTTTGGTGATGTTAACTGACATGGTTTCGAAGCAGTTGGCGTAGTACAATTGCATTCAGGTTTTATCTTATACATTTTCATTTCAATACCACTAATTCAAGTTCTCGCCAAGCCCTACGTCGTTTGGACCTAAGTGAATTTGATATCCCCATTCAGTGAACCGTCATATAGTTATGCACATAAAGTAGCTCATTTTTCTAATCTTCGTTTTCTCTTTTTATCGTTTTTGGCAACTATTTTTCAGGAACGAGAAGAATTGATTTCACGGGCATTAGAATTAAGTCTTCGTCTACTGCATAAAACACCACATATTTACATTTTGGTATTCTATCGTTTAGGCTTAATCCCACTGATACAAGTTATAGTTGATGTTTTACATCATTTATTAATAATGAAAAATAAGTCCGGCGTCACCGCTACTACCATCACTACTTCTACAACTACAACTACAACTAATGCTGGACAGCGGTTTTCTGTTCCATCATCATCAACATCATCAGACGAAAACGAGGGAAAAGATGTATGTGCTGCTTCTGTCACTGAGATAATCACTGATACAAGAACATCTACCACCAACGGCATGACTTCCACCACTCCTACTACTACCGCAGCATCAATAACACCTTCAATTGCTTCTGCTTCGAGCACCACTACTACTACTGTTACTACTACCACAAGTTCAAAGGCGACGGAACTCATAAAAGAACATTTATCATTCAAGAATATGGAAACAATTGACACTGAAAATAAACCGAAATCATCTAAAACTGTTGAAGAGCAAGGAGTTTTTGACAAGCTGATGAATATCAATTTGAATGAAGGTGAGAGTTACATGTCTGAAATTTTGTGTGCACCAAGAAAAGAAGAAAAAGATCAGCAGCAGCAGCAACAACAACAATCGTTGTCGCCTCCTACTTCTGTAAGTTTTATTCGCTTAACGTTTGTTAAACTTCAAATCAACAAGTAAGACTAGTACAAATTTTGAAATTAGTTTGACTTTTATCTTTCTAGCCTTTCATATTTAAATAACATTACTTCCTTGTTCTCGATCATAACTGATATATTGACATGGTGGTTCGGTTTATCTATCATGATGAGATGATGAAGCTCTGTTGGTTGAAACGTTTATTTTTTTTGAAGCTTTTAATCGTGCTCATACATAACCAACATCCCTAAGGATGTTGATTTCTCACTTTCCGTAGTTCTATAGGCTTAAATAACATTGTACTTATTAGTTAGCAATAAATAAACATGAATTCTTGTCCGGTTTAGTATTCTATAGAAGCATTTTGAAGTCATTGAGTCATTTTGTTGTTATCAATGTACAAACTGGAATGAGTTTGTAACGTATATTGTTACTACAGTAATAAGAAATATCTATGTTGATTAAAAGTGTTGAATATCATAAATATTAGCAATGCTGAAATTAGGAAACAAGTAATAGGTAAGGATGGCAGATCAATGATGATGTAGGCTACCTGGTCAGGGTCCGCAAGACGAAAGTCACCAATGGTTAGAGACCCTGAACGATATGGCTCAAAACCGTTTGCAATGGTGCAGGTGCATCCACTCTTTGTGTTTTCTCAAATCCTAATCTGGATTCGTTAACACCTCACCTTTGTCTTTCTAAACATATCTTACTGAATTATACTTAATGAATGATATCCTCAAATCCTAATCTTCTCCATTACCAGTAATACTTCTACTATCGCTACCACTATGGGATTTGAATTGACGATTGCGTCTCTGTGCTAATGTGGTATGGCAACCTGAACTGATGTACTTACGTACGAAGTTCTACGTTGTAAGTGACTGACTGACTGATATAATAAATATTACATCTTGTTATTAGTTCATTTCCAGTATGAGACTGTTTAATTGTTATTTAATAAAAATTTTTTATCGGCATTGATTAAAAATGCATGATGGATGCATAAACATCATGGGTTATTCTATAGTAGAACAGTCAAACCTATATCATATGATCATACTGTATTTAACCATACGAAATTTCATTCGAAAATATTCATGTATTTATTAATTAGTAATCAATCGGTAGTGGTAAGAAAAAGTAATACTAGCTGACGACTGTACTTCTTTTAGATAGCATTTTCACTACTTTATAATCATTATTATTGTAGAATGTCGTGTGTTACGTTGTTGTTGTTGTGTAAGTGTACCTTAGTGATTGTACTTAGTTTTCATACTTATATGCAATCGCTCCAATAAGTAGTAAGTATATGGTGTCTTGCGTTTTACTGTGTATATGACCTTTTGAATAATAAGAGCACTACTTCATTATTCAACTACAACCACGCCAGATATACATCAACAACGACTGATTAAAACTCGGTCCTGAATATCGGCAGTGGGATGATTCAAACACTTTTTGGTATTGATTTTGACGTCACAAACATCAAGCGAGTTAATAGCTATCCACACTCCGTTGGTCAGTAAACAGCACGTTGGCGAAAGGCAGCAAGTTTGAGTCGTGATGTAAACGCCAACACCAGAATGCTGGCACACTCAGCTACATTTCACTACTAGCTACAATCCTTCTTGTCAAAAGTTAGTCAAATGGAAAGGTAGCCTTTAGAACAAGATATTTTCTATTTTGAAATTTGAGTCGTAGGGCAGAACTAGCTCTCCTAGACTGGATTCCAGTAGATAGTCGCTTGTGCGCGGTCCGACTAAACGGGACAGTAAGGACTCTGAAAGATAGGGACACTCGCCGTTGCCTCTTCGTCGTATCTGCCTATGCCCCCACTGACTGCAAAAGCTTTCGGACCTCCTCCAATCAGTTAGTCACTCTGATGTAGTAATAGTGGCTGGTGACTTTAATGCTCAAGTAGGTAGACTGAGTGAAAGTGAAAGACACCTAGGTGGATGTTATGGTGTCGCGGCTCAGAGAACAGACAATGGCGACCGTCTGTTGCAACTATGCTCAGATAACCGCCGATTCTTAGCAAACATTAACTTTAGGCATAAGGAAAAGCATCTTTTGACCTGGCGACCCCCGAAGTCTTTTCAACATTGGACCCAACCAGATCACATCGCCATCAGCCACCGATCGAGGAGTTCGATAGAGGACTGCCACTTGTTCTGGGGCACATGTTTAGATTCAGATCATGCCCTAGTGCGAGAGCGTATTTGTTTGAGGTTTATTGGGAGTAGGAAAAACACCGCAAGGAAACCTCTTAGGGTTCTACTTAATGATAATGAGGCTAAGAAAATATTCCAGGAACAACTAGAAAGAGAGTTAGGCAAACATGTAAGTGATTTCCTTCCGGAGTCAGGTTGGAATGATACCAAAAAAGCTGTGGAAACGGCAGTGATATCTGCTAGTAAGGTAAACCATAAGTCTAGGAAGAAGCCGTGGATCTCAGTAGCATCTACTGAACTGATGGATGCTCGAAAACTTATCCCACCTGGCTCTGAGTGCGACGAGGAGCGGAGTCAGCTTAGGCGCAGGCTGATAAAAAGCCATGACCGAGAACGGTGGCGGGTTTCGAAAGTGAGAGGGATGGAAAAGGCAGCGGCGATAGGCAACAGTAGACAATTATTGAGACTCATCAAGGAAACTGGTATTAGGAACACAAATGTGAGTGAGATTATTTAGGAAAAGGATGCTTTTATTATCCATTCTCAATCCAGGAGACTGGACTGATGGGCAGAACAGTTTCGTGATCAGTTCAACTGGCCTTCAGCCACACTTCGTTTACTCACGATCTCCAGTCATCCTGAATGGCGAATCGACGTAAGTCCCCAGACTCTTTATAAAGTTGAGAAAGCGATAGGAAATCTAAAGCGAGAGCGAGCAGCGGGCCCTGATAGATTGACCCCTGAGATTTATAAGGATGGTGGTCCAGTTTTAGAAGCAAGATTGACTGAGATCTTAGGTAGAATCTGGGAACTTGACGTAATCCCATCTGACTGGTCTCAATCACTGATTGTTTCAGTTTATAAGAAAGGACGAAAGTACTCTTGTGACTGTCACGGAGGATCATGTCTAACTGATAGAGTGTCGAAAATATTAGCCTCAATAATACTCCAACACTAAACGAAAGCTCGTGAAGAGCAGACTCGAGAAAACCAGGCTGGTTTCAGACCTGGACGTGGATGTGTAGACCACATCTTCACACTACGACAGGTTTCGGAACACACATTTAGGCGTCCCACAATAGTTGTGTTCCTGGACCTAAAAGCGGCATTTGACTCAGTGGATCGTGAGGTTGTGTGGCAGTGTCTGTCATTGAAAGGTGTACCAAAGAAGTACATTAACCTTATACAAGCTCTCTATTCGAACACTACAGGTCGAGTGAGATCATATGATGAACTGTTCATCATCATCACTCATCATCTCGTCTCGAATCTTTTCTTTTCTTCATTGTGCTATTATTATATAAAAAGTATTCGTTGTTGATAATCTTAAATAACTTGCTAGTTGATCATTTACTATTATCAATCATTTCTATGAAGAAGAAGTATCAGTTAAAGAACAGTGAAAATATACTTCATGTTTATCTACTGTTTACAAATTATTTTGAATTCAACATAAAACCACATGATTTCAATGCTGTCTAGTTATGTTAAATTGTTTATTTAGTATAATTGTCTGAGTTTTATCTTATTTCACTAGAAGAAAGGAATTCGAACTAAAATCAAAATAAACTTATAGTTGGTTAAGGTGAAAAACAACTATCGATCATTGAAATGAAGATTGTTTAAATACTACATTGTGAAATACATTATGTTTCTATATAACCATGATAAAATGTTTAAAATTTTACGTGTAATACAGAATTCTGTAGCGATTTTTCTTGATTATATTATTGTCTTTGATATTATATATTCTGACTTGTCATCTTCATAGACACTTGATTTTCATAAAATAAACTCGACATTTTTTTGTCCAACTAATTTAGTGAAATTAAACTATATAAAAGTGATGAACGTGATGATGAACGTGTAAATCGCTTCAAATTTTTTAAACAGTTTGTCGTCTGTCGATAATAAAAAGATGATCTCATGGAGTGATTGTTCACTCATTGATTGTGTTAAGGATAATTAGACTCAGGTGAATATTTTTATCGATGGTTAGTGACCCTGAATGACGGTTCAAAAACCGTTTGTTATGGCGCAGGTGCATTCATTCTGTGTGTTCTCTCAAATTCTAACCTTCGGAGTTTCTGATCACCTTTATCTTTTTCTTTTTAAGTTTACTTCACTAGATTTTAGTTCTTGAGAAATATCATCGGACTCTAATCTCTCCAATTACTGCTAATATTTTTACTACCTCTACTACTATGGCATTTGAATTGACAATTATATCTCTGTGCTAATGTGGTATGGCAACCTAAGTTTATGTACTCATGTACGAAGTTCTACGTTTTAACTGACTGACTAATTAACTTATTTTAACGACAACATTATCACAAGATACATGAATTTAGGATTAGGACTAATATTCAAACTTTAGGGTTAAAATGTATAGTTTAAAATCATCAGTTATGGTTGTGTTTTTATAATTAGAATGTAGAGTTTATGATTTATGTTTAGGAGTACTATGTTTACGATGTAAAGATAATACCTTGGTACCCCTGCATGTAGATTATAAATAGCAACACAATAACAGGATAAGCTGCGCTGTATATTTCTGCACCCCATCTCAACTAACTCGAGAAAAATATATCATCCAAAAGCAGCATGGAACAAACAGACGAACAGGTTCTCAGCTCATGCATAATAACAATGCATAGTTTTTAACGTAGGGTTAGATTAGTATGTTAGGGTTAAAGCTTCGTATACACATAAAATAATCGTAAAACCTAATAAAAATCCTTAAGCCTCACAATCTCACCTTAACTTCTAAACTCTACATCAATTCGAAACCATAACAGTGCATCTAAATTTTAGCCATTCAATTTTGGTTGACTGAATATGCTCAGAGTTTGTTGAAATCACTGGAAAGTTTACTCAGTCTCACCCTTGTAGTTCATCTTTATCAACCCATGTAGCTTCAGTCGTTTCAGTATGTGTTCAGTTTATTATTTTTTTTCTTCAGGTATCTGAACGTGTTCACTTGAATGCACAACTTTACAACTGGAATGGATGGTATTTTTTCTGTATGGGTCAATTATTATCAATTTTCAATGGATTCGCCTTTATTACAATACAATTACAACCTGAGGATGGTTGTCTACGTGTATTATGTATTCATTATTCTGCGCATAGAAACGGTCCAGTACCAATGCAGTTGCATCCCGGTGAAAACCCGTTTCCGCGTCCTGGTAAGTGTAATTAGTTAAAAAATATATATACTTTTATTGAATATGATTTAAATTAAACGCTGATTACATAACAAACAAAGCTTTCTACTGTGATATGTTTGTAGGCTTGTCCGATGTTAACGCACAAGTAATGTCTTATGCTAACCATATCATATGGTGTGACCGAATGATAGCTAAAATTGGAGTTTTTCATCCTTTGATTGCATAACATTTCATAACTAAAAGTAGTTTATTTCTTTACGTCATCAACTTGTATTACTTTTTTGCTTCCTGAGACGGGAGAGAGATTCCAGCGTGTTCTTCATTATATTTATCTAACACTAGACGAATGTTTTTTTAGTCATCCGAATTATGAATATGCAAAGTTATCGTGAAAATCAAGGTTTTTGAGAATATCGAAAACTGTCTATTAAAGTAGATTTTGCATAGTTTTGTTAAGAATCATTCAAAATTTCTCGAAAATATCCTTGAAAACCTAAAGGGAAATTCCAAAAATACTTGACCTAAACATCTTTCGTTGAAAATTTCCGCGAAAATTCTAGAATACAGCTCAATTCTACTTTTCCTAAATTTAATTGAACAACTTTTATTCATTTTATTAGACATAATATTTGAATATCTTAATTGTTTTTACAATGTCCAGGTTTAAAATCACGAATGCTCCGTATGCATCAACATTTAATGGAGCTTATTGATAGTAATATCACAATTACACCATTGTTTAAAGATGCTGTTACTGAAAATTCATTAACTGCAGAGAATGAAGAATGGCAAGAACAAACAAATCACCCGGATTTCATGAAACAACAAACACAATCAAATATTCTAACTCATTCTAATTTATGTAATTTAGAAGCCTCACGTAATAATGCACGACGTTTTCGTAGACGCTTAGGTCTACGTCATGATCCTATTTCTATTAGTTTAGCAACTACAACAACTGCAACTACACCATTGACAGGTCATACATCTAAGCTTCAACGTCAAGCTTCATCACCAGCTCGTGTTTTTCTTACTTCAAAATTTTCAACAAAGCTTCCGAATCAGTCTACTTCTACTGAAAGTGGTGGATTTCCAACTGCAACTACTGCAGTATCTTTTGGTTCAGTAATTTGTAGTCTGGTAAAACAAAAAGATGGGACGTACGTTTCTGTAAAACCACGTGCATCTCCACTGTGTACTTCGAAACCATTATTCAATGAGGCGTTGTTACTTTCAGAGAATTTTTGTAGTGGTTTCAAACGTATACTTGTTGCTTCGATTAGTAAAGAAACACCAACCTCATCTGTCAATACAAATACAACATTAAACGATTCAACATCAAAAACACAAACTAATCCAAATGTATCATTAAAGTCAACTAAACGACATTCAAGAAGTTTTGTAAGTATGTTTGCACAACTTGATCTACCATCGACTATCTCGCAAACACCTCTTATTACTACTCCTTCTACTGCTATTACTAATAGTGGTAGTAGCGTAAGTAGTATCACTATTAATACAACTACTATGCCTAGTGTATATGGCACTTCCATTTGTTCTCAGAGTATACCGGAAATTTTTGATTTTGACTCATTGATTAATTCAGATTCATTGAATTTGGGCATGGATTATTTAAATTTTTGCAATACTACATCATCTGAAACAACGCCGCATAAAAATGATATCACAACACAGTTTATCGATGATGATAATGATGATGATGATGAGGATGAGGATGACAATGAAAAATCTAATAAAACTGACCAATCACTTACAACAGCTACTGATATGGAGTTGTCTAGAATTGATAAATTATTTTTTCCAAATGAACTTATCCATGAAACATATAATAGTGGTCAATTAGTTGTGTTATTACGCCCAGAAGAGTAAGTAGATTTTATAACTACGTTTTAACCGCATTACATGTGTAGATAACTATCTTTTTTCAATGTTCAAATAGGTTACAATATCCAGTATTTTTGAGCACTTTCCTTGATTAAATAGGTAATTGTAGCATTTAAAAACATCATTTTCACTGGGGATTTAATTTTATTCATTTGAAGCTATCTACATATGTCCGCTATTTATGCGTCATTGTAGCGAATTGCAACCTCTTGGACGGGAAAAAAACAAATGAAGCGAAAGTTAAAGCTTGCATTGATATCCTTAGTGAATATTATGATATTACATGCAGTGCTCATTTATCAAACGAACTGAGAAACTCCAGAGAGTGCGTTCAACAGACATTACTAGCCGGAGACGTGAATGCAAAGGTCGGGCGTCTAGACACTGAGTGGCCAATAAACACTTGTCGATCACAGGTCAGATAACGGCAATCATCTACTGCACCTTTGAACAGAATACAACCTATTTCTGGCTAGCACTAAGTGTTGGCATAGTCATCTCCGATTTGCAGTTTGGAGTCCTCGCTCTACCTCTCAAGCCTGAACTCAGATTGATCACATCGCGATCAACAACCGCTGGCGTGGTCGTGTACCAGACTACTGCCTCTTTTGGAGCACTTATCTAGATTCTGATCATACTCCTGTTTCCACTAGTCTTATATTACGTTTCAGTGACCAACAAATTCATCGTTCCAAACGAGCTGATTTGAGTAAATTAGTTGTAGCTTCTGTCTCAACTAAATATCAAACCGCGTTCATGTGTAAGCTATTTATCGACCCATTAAAAAGTATAGATGAGCAGTGGTTCCAATTACACGAAGCCATGAAAATAGCGAGTAAAGTCTCTTGCAGCTTCGTGAAACATCCTGTTTGAAAGCATTGGGTTTCTACAGGCTCATTACAACTCTTTGAGGTACGTCGGTCTTCTCCGAATAACCGGCTGTTTGACGATGAAAGAAGGCTTTTATGTAAGCATACAGTGCAAAGTTTACATGAAGAACGAGAAGTCTGGTAGTGCCTTACGTAATAACTTTATGCCTGTTATTGCCAAAGGAGCATAAGCTGCGGGTCAGCAATCTCCAATCTACTCTATCCTGGGCCTTCCTTTCTAGTTCTACCCAATTGCTGTTCATTCTTTTTGCCTGCTTCCAATTCCCGGCATAAAGTGTTTCTTGGTATTTCTCTCTTCGTTTTTACCTTGAGGACTCTAAGTGAGGGCTTGTCTAGTGACACAGCTGGTTGCTTTCCTCAATGTGCGTCCTATCCACCTTCAGCGCTTCTTCCTGATTTCCCCCTCCATTGCAATTGGTTTGTTCTCTTCCACATTAGGTTGCTGCCGATGGTGTCTCGCCAGTGGATCCTCAGTATTTTGTGTAGACAACTGTTAATATATACTTGTATCTTTTGGATCATGGCTTTTGTAGTTTTACAAGTTTCCGCCCTATACAGAAGTACTGTCTTGATATTTGTATTGAAAATTCTGACTTTAGTGTTGGTTGATAATTGTTTTTAGCCACAGATATTGTTCAATTGTAGAAATGCTGCCTCTGCTTTGTCCATCCGCGTCTTCACATCTGCATCAGACCCACCTTACTCATCAATGAGGCTGTCCAGATATGTAAATTTTTTTTACATTTTCCAAATCTTCACCGTCAAGTGTAATTTGGTTGGTGCATGTATTGATGTATCGTATAATCTTGCTCTTTCCCTTGTGTATGTTGAGATCTACTGCTGTTGGGGATACTGCTACAGTGATGGGAAGGGGCTTTGTAACATGTACTAATATCTTTCGAGACCACATGGCTTATCCCAGCATTTGAACAAACCAATTAATTCATTCTTTTCTAGTCATTATTCACATGTCTTTTTGACCTTGCCAATTATTCGCTAACAAACTTAATCGCTTATTTTTCGGGTGTGTTTACATTGCTCACTTCGCTTATCACGTATCTAGCTTACTTTTTTATTTGAAATGTATAGCTCAAATACGTCACATTTTTCAGATCAATTACGTCTTCTGACTGTTCTATCAAAATTTACAAAAGGGACTAATTGTTTTAAATAGGGGGAAAGTGGAAGTGTGAAAGTAAGCAACCTTGTCTGTCATGAAAGGCTTTGAGAGAGAGAGAGAGCTATCTCAAATCCATTGAGTTTGCCAGCCTGCCGAAAGAAGTTCGTGTTCAAGTTTTATGATGCTGTTCGACCAGTTGTCCAGTGCCTCTTGAGTTTCGATTTCATCTTCGTCACTACCAGGTGGTGATCTGAAGCTATATCAGCTCCTCTCTTAGTTCCTACTTCCCCCCATGGTCCTTCTGGACTTTTTATCGATGCGGATGTGATCGATTTGGGAATATGGTGCAGCCTATAACCAGTTTTTTGAAAGCATATAGGTTTGCATATCTCTCACCGTTTTCCTATATGTCTTCTCATGATATCTTCCTATCCAGTGTTGTCCATTCAAACCCTAACCTGCGTCACTTATGGCGTAGGCGTGATATCCGTTCACTAACCAAAGGACGGGTGTACTGCGCAGCAGTTTGCTCCGTTCTCCTATATGGCTGTGTAACATGGCCGTTAAGAGTAGAAGATGTTCGTAGGTTACCAGTATTCGATCATAGATGTTTAAGAAGCATTGCTCGTATATCGTTGGACAACCGAGTAAGCAATGCTGTCGTTAGGAAACGAGTATTAGGTAACGATGGCAGATCAATAGATGAAGTATTGAAACTTCATCAGTTGAGGTGGTTGGGACATGTGTTACGTATGGCTAACCACAGACTGCCTTGGCGAGCTATATTTTGTGGTGTAGGAGTAGGTTGGAAGAAAGTTAGTTGCGGCCAAACCAAAACATGGCAGAAATCCATGAAGTCACTGACTAGTGGACTGAGCCATGTTGGTAGATGTAGGAGACCTGGTTGGGGTCCGCGAGACGAGAGTCACCGATGGTTAGAGACCTTGAATGACATGGCTCAAAATCGTTTGCAATGGTGCAAGTGCATCCATTCTTTGAGCTCTCTCAAATCCTAATCTTCTGGATTCGTCAGCACCTCTACCTTTGTCTTCTAACCTTATCTCACTGAATTATACTTCTTGAATAATATCTTCGAACCCTATTCTTCTTCATTACCATTAATACCTCTACTATCTCTATCACTATGGGATTTGATTTGACATTTGCGTCTGTATGCTAATGTGGTATTGCAACATGAACCTATGTACATACGTACGTAGTTCTACGTTACAACTGACTGACTGAGTTAATATATACTTGTTACCTGGGGCTAGCTGTTACATTGAGGATATTATTCCGTTTTCAAACAGTAAATTCTTATTGATTGTTTATGATTGGATATGCTTGCAGCCATTACGAGTTGACTGACTGACTGACTACGAGTTCACGTTATTCGGCAAACAGAAAAAAATCAACTATCCGGTGACACGATAGGCTATTCTGATCCGATTGTCTCAGACTCCGCTAACTAGAGGAAGAAGTCTTGATAAGACGTATAGAGAATATGTTTCACAGGCACCCAGAAAATACGAGGTGTACAAGCACAACTCAAGTTTATTTATACAATGATAAAACGCCCTTCGTGATAGCCGCAAAATAGTGTACTAAAATAATCCATTAAGCAATGACAGTCAAGGATTTTCTGAGTGGGAAACGTAAGCTGAGGATTAACTAAGCGTTTTCAGCGCGAAAACATGGAAATTCAAAATTTCAGCATAGAATTACAAAATTAGGACCTTTTCCAAGTGAGGTCTGAGGATCTCATGTCCCCAACAACTATATTACTGTTGATGCCAATTAGAATCATGGAGAATTTTCTTTTATTCTCTCTGCAATTTGTAGTTAGAGTTTATTGACAAATAATCATTACCATTAAGGATGAACCGATTTTTTCACAGATTTTATTCTATGAAAATATATTTTCTGACTATTCAATTAAAAGAAAGGATAAAATATAAATTTTCAAACTCTGTTAACTTTTTCTGATCTAAAGAAATTGTTTTTCTTTCTTTTATTTTCACCGTCTTTCTTTATTTTTCTTACTTTATTTATCAGTGATGATGATTCACGAACAGAGTTAGCTGTTGAACGTCTGATTCTTATGTTAACTTTAGCTAATCAATTATTAGAGAAGCTACAAATTGATTCTGATTCCTCATCACATATCCATACATCATCATCATCATCATTATCATCAGTGATTATTGATAAAGTTGGCTCGATCAATGCATTGAATAGAATTAAACTGATAGTTATGCAAATATGGCATATATTTAGCACTGATAAAGATTATTCATTCAATGTAACATTGAATAAATTATCGAATGCGTTTAAAAATTTATCTGATTTATTAAATGAAGGTGAACAAACAATGACAGCCTATGAATTGACTACAAGTGGTTTAATACAAGTTTTATTATTATGCTTATCCGTTGCACATGCTAATCGTTGGCATAATCATGTAAGTTTTTATTGTTTTGTTGCCCTCTGTTTTCTATGCAGATGATTATTAATCATTCATTTAGAGGTACCTATTTGTGTATTTATAGCTTGAAAATGTACTTTAATTAGGAAAACTAGTGATGTCATATCATTGACCAAACTGAAAGTTGAGTTGGAACCGGCAACTTAGTGGTTAGAAGACGTGTGTCTTAATTATTCATCCACCGCTTCACATCTATATTTTTGAGTCTAACCTGATCATTATTTGAAAAGAATATTATGTGTTTTTGAGTGGAAGTTTTCTTCTGTTTAAATATTTATATTTAATCCATAAAATTATATCTATAGTATACTTTGTTGAGTACTGTATACTTTAAGAGTTAGTCCTTGTTAAATGAAAAGAAATCATCTGTAAAACCGTTGATTGAACAACTGTTTTTTTCATAATCTGCGTCCACTCAAAATGGTATCTAACCTGAAGGCTTGTAAATATTTCAAGGAGTTAGGATACTTTTCAACTACTTACTGAGTTGGAATATTTTTCTCCATCACATTTTACTTCTGTTGTTAAATACTATATTTTGATTTTCATCCTGATGTTATTTCGTGTATTTCATTATTCTATTTACGTACAGACATTTTCCATGGAATTGGATAACGCAACAGCTTTATTGTGGTATCTTCAAGAAAGAAGACGTGTATTTGTACAAAATATGTTATCACATTCCAGGTCAAAAAGTCTATCACTTCTTGTTAGACGTTTAGTTCAAGCTTTTGAATTAACAGAACATCTTCCATTACGATTATTTTCTGCAGCTCATCTGCTACGATCATCTTCATCTACAAACACTTCATCAAATCATCATGACACATCCAATCGTAAACTAGACAAAAACGCTACTACTACATCTACAACAAAAACAACAACTACTACTACTATTACTACTGATAATGATAACAGTAGTAATCGGTTAATTACAAACACAAAATTAAGTTATATTGCACCGACTCATCTAATAAATAAAATTGGTTATTCTGCATCGTTACCGCTAAATTTTATTAATTTCTCATTCAATCATTGTCATCCAGGCATTTATACAGATCATGGTGATCCAGTGTCTATCAATGTTAAACAACCATTTCAAGATAGTATGGATGCTAAAGAGCTTGCTGCTCTGTTACGTTTTTGTCCTATTCTATTGGATTATCCAGAATTCAATTCATGTTTTATGCCTAGTCTACTTCAAATTGCTAAACGTTTACCTTTATATTTAGATAAGTTATCAAAATCACCATCTGTTGTCGAGTTGAAGAATAATAGTAGTGATCATAATACTACTACTAGTACAGAGAATAAATTGCCTAATATTAATGATAATAAATCGAAGCGACTAAATGATTGGACTGGCAAATTACTTTTTGTAAGCCCTTTAGCAACAGTTAGCCAATTAGAACGTTTTCTTAATCGTATGTCAACAAAACAATGGTACGTGAATTGATTTATATATTTCTACATATTTTTGAGAGTATTATTTAATTTTGATTGAGATTTTAATACAATGAACAACAGTGACAAACTACATGTACAGTCACTTACCAGATTAAAACTAGTGTGTGTATATTATGAAGGATGATAACACTCATTGCCTTACTACTAAGAATTTACTAGATGCGAGTCAGGTCAATCATTCAGTCAGGTACAACGTAGAACTTCGTACGTACATACACCAGTTCAAATTGACATATCCTATTAGCGCAGAGATCGAATTGTTGATTCAAATCCCATATAATATTGGTAGTAGAAGTATTAGTGGTAATCAAAAAGATTATTGATTGAAGATATGATTCCAGTGAAATAAAGTTAAAAAAAACGTAAAAAAATGGTCATGAGGAATTCCGAAGATTAGAATTTGAGAGAAGACAAATAATGGATGCATTTGTGCCATTGCGAACGATTTCGAGCCTTGTCATTCACAGTTTCTAACCACCGGGTACGATTGTCTCGCGAACACCATTTAATCTACACCGACTAACGTAGCTCAATCCACTTGTTAGTGACTTTATGGATTTGTGTCATGTCTTGGTTTAATCACCCATAGCTTTCTTTCAGTCTGCTCCAACATTAAACATCACTCATCGAGACAATCTGTGGTTAGGTATAGGTAAATTTACTAGATGCAGTGTGTGAACTTTCTGATTTACTTGTAACTAAATTTTATCCATCGTAGCTGCTATTTTAACGTGGCTGTCAAGCTTACATTGTCGTCATGACCCTACTGAACTATATAGTCCAAACAATCATTGCTTTAAGCCTTATCATGCCGTACAAATTGGTTGGAAAGCTGTAAACCTTTTAATATTGTACTCTCGAATGTTCACTGATATGGCGGCACTATAATGCTCATCTCACGCAAACACAGCACTTCCAGCTACACTGCCCTTTCTGAATGGAAGGAGGGTGTTGGATTTCTGTCTCAGTAGGTAATGACTTCAAGTATGGCGCTACCACATCTAAGATTATCCGCAGAAAGGCTTGGTGTGGTTGGCATCAGACAGTTATCCTCCAGGCACTGCAGGCACCCTTGTTCAGACACTACAAGAAATATCATTGGATGGTGTTGGGAAACTGGAATTGACAACAACCTTTAGACGTCTAACGTTACTCGCGATAATCTCAACTAATATAGCTAAGATGAAGATATTTATTATTTTTAGCTGTGTTGTTGACGCGTCTCAGTCAAAACTGAATAACAGTCTTAAGTAGTCAGTGTTGAGCCGCATTTTTGTCTGTGTGTGTTATTGGCTTTTTTACTCCACCTGTCTACTATAGCTAAAGTAGTAAACTGTACAGCTTCGTAACCTGATTCTTGAATGTTCGACAATTGAGTGATTTTGGTACACTGAGTCGTTCTACTGCCTACTCTTTTCTTGATGTTCTCTAAATCTATAATCCTCCAAATCACACTTAGAAAGTATAGTTTCGTTTATTATAATCTTACTTACTATTTTATTGTCTTTTTCTTTGTCTGCTTCTTGTTTTTACTATTATTATTATTATTATTATTATTATTATTATTACTATCAGAACTATGCAAATCACAGTGTGTTGTGGTTAAGAATATTGCACAGTAGCGATAATCATAATTCTGTTTTCATATTCTCTGTCCTTAAAATCAAAAATAATAGTTTATTGCTATTGATATAACTGTGGCTCTCACATTAATAGAGTTTTCCATTCTTTTTTTTTCAAAATACGTTTTACAATTTATGTTAGTTAGCACAGTACACTGAGTATCACGTATTATTTATTGGCTTTCATGTTATCTAGTATAATGTTTCAGATCAGTAGTAGTTATATGGTAACAAAGGTGTTTGTAAGTTTTGTTCATTTTACCATTGTAAAAGAGAAATGCAAATAATTCATTTCACGAATATTTCTCTTTCATAGTTTATTTATGTTTAGTGTTAGTATCTTGTGATATGGGTCATTTGATTTGTTATAACAAGGTTTGTGCTTCATCGATTTCCGATTTATTTCCTAAACGAATTTATTGGAGATTTGTATTGATTGTTTGAATTTTCCCCTGACCATTCTCTTTTGATACTGGGTCCGAGTCCTGAAGTTGATATCAACTCTAAGATTCAAGTACATCCGACTAATGATTCCTAATTAAAATGTCCTAGATTCCACTGTTAGCCACCATTGATCTCTGTTTTTTGGATATTTATTTTTGGTATTTCACATTCTAATATTGCTCTTTGTTCTTGTTCAACCGTTTTTCAGGTATGAATGTTCCCGCCATGATCTGAGTTTATGGAGTCAGATTCATTTAGCTAACAGTTTTGATTCTAACACCGGTTTCTACTTTCCTGCTCCTCCACCGGGAAATAGTTCAGCTGATTATCTCGGTGGTGTGATCGACTGGCTTGCAACGAATGGTAATCGTCATCCTTTAGAAGATTGGATTAATCCAGCCATTGTTGGATTGATTAGTATAGCTGCATCAACAAGTAGTCCTGTTAAAGGTAGAGCGGTTTCAGTATTAGGACCTCAAGCAGGAGCTCTAGTCGGTGGTTATACAATCAGAGGTAGTGGAATAGGAGTAGTGGTTAAACCAAAACGTATGAGTTGTTCCAATGTATCAAATCAAAATGAAAATCGAGGCAAGAAATCGGTGTCTAATCAAAAACCAAGTCATACTTCATTTTCTACGGCTTCTACTGTTATGGAGAATGAAACACATGCTTGGATAGCAGTTGATTTAGGTCTACAATTAATACCTACTGCATATACTTTAGCTTATTTAAGACGAGCTGATGCTTCAGAACATTCGCTAGCACCAAGGAATTGGAAATTAGAGGTTAGATTTGTTTCTGTACATGAATATTTTTTTTCTGTGGCTACAATTTAGATGAACGATTGAATATCTTATGAAATAAAGTCAGTCAGTCAGTCAGTCAGTTGCAACGTAGAACTTCGTACGTATGTACATAAGTTCATGTTGCCATACCACATTATTAGCACAGTGACGCAAATGTCAAATCAAATCCCATAGTGATAAAGATAGTAGAGGTATTAATGTTATAATAAAGAAGACTAGGGTTTAAGATATTATTCAAAAAATATAATTCAGTGAGATAAGGTTAGAAAGACAAAGGTAGAGGTGCTGGCTAATCCAGAAGATTAGGATTTCAGAGAGCTCAAAGAGTGGATGCACCTGCGCCATTGCAAACGATTTTGAGCCATGTCGTTCAAGGTCTCTAATCATTGATGACTTTCGTCTCGCGGACCCCAACCAGGTATTCTACATCTACCAACATGACTCAGTCCACTTGTCAGGGACTTCATGGATTTCTGCCATGTTTTGGTCTGACCGCCCCTAGCTTTCTTCCAACCTACTCCTACACCACAAAACATAGCTCGTCGAGGCAGTCGGTGGTTAGGCATACGTAACACATGTCCCAACCACCTCAACTGATGAAGTTTCACCACTTCATCGATTGATCTGCCATCGTTACCTAATACTCGTTTCCTAACGACAGCATTGCTTACTCGGCTGTCCCACGATATACGAGCAATGCTTCTTAAACATCTATGATCGAATACTAGTAACCTACGAACATCTTCTACTCTTAACGGCCATGTTTCACAGCCATATAAGAGAACGGAACGAACTGCTACGCAGTACACCCGCCCTTTGGTTAGCGAACGGATATCACGCCTACGCCATAAGTGACGCAGGTTGGCAAAAGCCAATCGAGCTTTCTGTATCCGTGCCGAGATTTCGTCAGTCACCAGACCGTCAGCACTGATGAGACTCCCCAGATAAGTGAAGTGATCTACACGCTCGACTACTTCACTCCCTATCACTAGTTCAGGTGCCGAGGCAACCCAGTCTTGAAGCAACATTTTGCATTTCGAGGGGGAAAACCGCATCCCGAACATGCTCGCATTGTTGCTTATGGTAGTCAGAAGACTCTGCATTTTGTCAGCGTCTTCACCGAATAGAACTATGTCATCGGCATATTCTAGATCAGTAAGCGACTTTCCTGGTAGAAGGTCAACCCCTGAAAAATCTGACGAACTTAATGTTAACTTATGAAATAAATCTTTCATCTGATTTCCGTTTATCATTCTTGGGCACACCCCATTTGTGCGCTGGTCGTTATTAAAAGCCCGAAAACGGTTTATTTTAGATAAACGTATTTCATACATTCGCATAAGCAGACAGACAATAGAATGCAACATGAAACGGAGAAGGCGAGTAGGTCGACCCCATCGATGAGGCATAACTAAGTATTTATTGTCAGACAAAAATAAGCTATTTAAAACAATTAGTCCCTTTTATAAATTTTGATAGAACAGTCAGAAGAAGTAATTGATCTGAAAAATGTGACGTATTTGAGCTATACATTTCAAATAAAAAAGTAAGCTAGATACGTGATAAGCAAAGTGAGCAATGTAAACATACCCGAAAAATAAGCGATTAAGTTTGTTAGCGAATAATTGGCAAGGTCAAAAAGACATGTGAATAATGACTAGAAAAGAATGAATTAATTGGTTTGTTCAAATGCTGGGATAAGCCATATGGTCTCGAAAGATATTAGTACATGTTACAAAGCCCCTTTCCCATCAGTATAGCAGTATCCCCAACAGCAGTAGATCTCAACATACACAAGGGAAAGAGCAAGATTATACGATACATCAATACATGCACCAACCAAATTACACTTGACGGTGAAGATTTGGAAAATGTAAAAAACTTTACATATCTGGACAGCCTCATTGATGAGTAAAGTGGGTCTGATGCAGATGTGAAGACGCGGATGGACAAAGCAGAGGCAGCATTTCTACAATTGAACAATATCTGTGGCTAAAAACAATTATCAACCAACACTAAAGTCAGAATTTTCAATACAAATATCAAGACAGTACTTCTGTATATAGTGGAAACTTGTAAAACTACAAAAGCCATGATCCAAAAGATACAAGTATATATTAACAGTTGTCTACACAAAATACTGAGGATCCACTGGCGAGACACCATCGGCAGCAACCTAATGTGGAAGAGAACAAACCAATTGCAATGGAGGGGGAAATCAGGAAGAAGCGCTGAAGGTGGATAGGACGCACATTGAGGAAAGCAACCAGCTGTGTCACTAGACAAGCCCTCACTTAGAGTCCTCAAAGTAAAAAAAAATATCCAACGTAAAATCCAGTGTTCTGCAACCTCCAGCGCCGATAAATAAATCTGCTTAGGTCATTAATATTTATGAACTTGAATTATCCTATTGTTGATTTTCCTGAATGAATCCTGATCATTTGTTGTTATCAATTTGCGCATTGTGATAATTGCTTTGATATATATATTTATTTTGTCACAAATTTGTTACGATAGATAGATTGTAGCTAGCAGTAGAATCCAAGTTACACACATCATTGTATGCATCACTCGTATCCATTTGAACTGAGCAGCCTAGTGGATAATGCGTTAAACGATAGAAACTTAAAGTATTGGGTTCGAGTCCGAGTACGAATAACCAATTCGACTAGTTTCATTATTGATAAAATACACTCCAGGTATTTTATTACCAATGACAATCTATGCTATAAAAAAATTATTTAGTTAAAGACAAAGGCAATACACTGAGAAAATTTTTATATCTGATGATATTAATTCCCGAAGCTATACAATCGTACCTATAATGATTTAGTGGATATATAAGACAAATTCATAACTTATTGCATTGATATTAACTGAATTGTAAGTATAGGATTTTTGAAGAGGGTAGTAATAAATGATTTGTGAGGATTTGAAAGGAATGTTAGGACTATGGAAGGACGATAGATTTTACACATACTTATTTTGTTCACACAATGTTCAAACTTGAACTGCCGAATCGCTAAAACTTGTGTTATGCATAAAGCTTTTTATTTATATCAATATTTTTAAGTTGATAAATTATCATTTAATTTTTCAATGCATTAAACTACTAGGCTTCTAATGATGCAGTAACTTGGATTGTTTTACGTGAACATAATAACGATTCAAGTATTCAATCAGTTTCGGGTAGTCGTGCTACATGGAGTATAAATTCACACAATAATAATTGTAATGATGATACTGCTAAAAATGGTTCTTCAATATTTGACACAACATATACTAAAAAATCTGTAAAAGGTTGGCGCTTTTTTAAAATTCAAACAACCGGAACAAATGCAAATGGTGGCAAGCAGTTAGCACTTGGCGGTTTAGAATTTTATGGTAATGTTTATTCTGTGCATGATTCGGTGAGTTCAGTCTCAAAGTTGTTTAATTGTTTGAGTGTAATTAATGAAACACTTTTATGAGTTTTTAAATTTTACTCGATATATCTTGTCTACGGTTAGGAATATTCCTCGCTTGTATAAAAGTTTGTACGTAGTTGACAAAAAGTTTAATATTATTGAGCTGCGTGTTTCTTGTGTGAATGCTAAGTTATACTGCTTGTATTAATCTCGAATTATTATTTGCGTAGACTACTCAGTGATCCCAGCTAGACAGTCACTGAAAAAAAGACGATAGGGTTGTTGATAACATGTCTAAGACCAATACGTGATGTTATATAGGAAAGTTATGTGCAAATATCACAATAAGTGATTTAAATCTGGGTATACTGCCATGATTGCGGAAGCGATACCTGCGAATCCTCTATCACAATCCCTGCAAGACTTCTGCTCGTTTGAGGGAACGCAAGAACTGACTGGTCATAGCAGAGGATTTTTCTACGAACATTGTCAGAGCAAATTAGTAATGCCATGAAATTTATGTCGAATACAAGAATTTGGTAAAGAAATAAGTTTTAATTGTTCGTTTTATAAGTTCCATTTAAACCGAAATTAATACAAGATTTCATAATCTTCATTAAGTTTATTTTCACAGCACCCACCGAGCGACATTTTACGATTTCTAAACTGCATTTTATTCATAAACATACAGACATGAATTACTTTGGAGATTAGCCTGAGAAAATGTTTTAGGCCTCAAGTTGAACACATTTTTTGGATACAGGTTCTTTTAAAATATTAAGTATACATAATACACCACGGTGAATGCGGCAGTGCCTAATTATGGTATTAGACTAACGGATTTGAACTCTTATTTCATTAGCCTCCGCATGCGTATACTATTGCTCTATTTCAGTGAATAGCATTCCTTCTGGTTCACATTCTCATGAATTACAGTCTACTATATATCTATCTCCTTGGAAAATATGAATACTAAAAAACTGCATTTTTATGAAGTTATAGACAAAGTGACCTTATAAAATTATTACACTTACATCCTTTTTTCGGAATGATTGGGATTTCTCCTGGCAGCTTTCGGACCACTTCTGCAATATAAATAATCCACTTACGTCTCCTGATTCCGATAGAACTGGGCATCAAGAGTGACAAAGTGATATGACATTGCTCTCTAGGACTCTGTTACCGTATTCTTTAACGTCTTCGGTGACGGAAACCTTGACATTAAAACTGACGACTTAAAAATGAATTTTCTCTGACTGTGATCACATTCAGATATGAAGTAGTAATAGAGTGAGTTTACTCGAGCTAATTGTTACCAAACTGCTTGTCATCTCACAAATTATTGGTTTTTTTTGTAATCAAAAATAAACCAGCAAGATCGCTTTTAGAAATGGCAATCTTATTGGATGACGGGTTAAAAGAACGCGATCGGAAAGCTGCGAAAAATTTGTTCTTAGGGCTATAACTCTACGATTGATGTAACGTTATTCCTGATCGACAGCCCACTTCATGTACCTCTGTGCAGTCCAAAATCAAGCACATAAATATATGTCTAAATAATGGTTGATATTTAAAATAATGACTGTCAAGTAAATGATAATAATGATATATTTATAATGTATATCTTTTAGGTATTAACTCCTAGTGTTCTAGCACAGAAAATCTATTCAATTTCATCGGAAAGAAAAGATATTTCTCCACCGTATGAAATGATAACAACAACAACAACGACAACAACATCACAATCACCATCATTAACAGTAAATATAAAACTGTCTGCAAATAATCAAACCAATCAAATTGATCCGAACGATATCAATACTGATGTTGATGATATGAATAACAATACACTGATTCAAAGTAATATTGAAAAAATAAATGAAGAACATATCTCATCATCGAAATCATCTAATTTAAATATTACACTTAAACAAATCAATGATGAGGATGATGATGATGATGATGATCATGTTGATGAAGCGATTCGTTGTCATCCTATTACTGCTTTACTATCATCATTGTCATCTTCATCATCATCATCATCATCATCACAACGAAAGAATCGTATAGATGATAGTGTCAAAGAAAAGGCGGAGCAACATCCGGAGGAAGAAGACAACGAAGAACATGATAAAGATATTGGTGTACAAGATGATGATGATCTTGCAAATAACACTGTTGCTGTTGTTGATGATAACAATGAGGATGATGATGGAGATGATGATGATGATAATGATGATGATGTTGAAAATGAGGAGATTGATGATGGTGATGTTAAAAATATGACTGAAAAATTTTTAACTAATGAATCAAATCAAAGTTTAATGAATATTTTCTTCGATGAAGAAGCTGGTTCTGATGATAATACAATGACTAGTGCGAATAAATCCGAAGTGGATATGATTTTAGAATTATCTGCTAAAAAATTAGATCATTTAAATATTTTATCCAATGGAACAGTAAGTTTTGTTGTTTTCTTTTTATTGTTTCTCTCTCTCTCTTTCTCTCTGACTTTGTAAATGTTCATGTGGCTTAATTGATTTGCATTACGGGGTTGAAACCATGAATTGATCAATGTTAGACCACCATTAGAAACTTGGAAGCACTGGAGGGCCATTTCATCTTGGTATGGGACTCATCAGTGGCAGTGCGCATCCACGACTCCTGCACGCCGCAGGATTCGGACCCAGGAACTTCGATATTGTGCGCGAACTCCTAACTACTGGACTACTGACTCGGAATCTAATTGATTTGCTTGATTTTTCTTTCTGCACTCATCAGGTTTGTGTTAAGTTTGTTAGTTTATAATTTTTTTTACTGTTAGATCAATGCAGTTCTGATTTCCATGTTCTCATCTTTATCATTGATTATTGGATCAGTAGTAACTCATTGTGATACTTATGCTAATTGGTCATTGTGTGATGATCAGTATCATTTTTATTTTATTTTTGTAATTTTGGACTAAATCTTGTCGATTAAGTTAGTTGTTCACAGTAGCCTAAATGATTTGACAATATTTACGCTATGCTTTCAGGTGACCGGAGCATATTAACTAAACTATTAGATATTATCTCTCTATAGCACCATATCCATGTCGTTTTTTTCATTATCTGTTTGTTTACCGTGCACATATGATATCAGGCTAATAGGAATTTGTAAACCACTTCTGTTTCTTAACTAACATAATTCCTCGTTGTAAACACTTGATTATCGATTCTATTCCAAGTGTATAGCGTTGTCTTTTTCTGAATCAATGTGATCTTATGTTCAGGACAATGATGTAAAATTGTTTTTCGAACTAAAATGGCATCAATCAATTTTCCTATTAACATGTTCGTGTAAATCACAAAAATTTTGTTTTAGCTTGATCATTTTTTTATATTATGTTTTAAAACATTATCGAGTTTCGAATTTGCTTTATTATATTGAATTGTTTCTTTTTTTAAAAAAAAAAATATTTTTAGATTGATGATAAATTATTACGATGCTTCAGGAATCTTCTTGCTAATGATAAATCATCGCCAGAATTATGTCGACTTCTACGTCGTATTGCATCACAGGATAGTGAGTTGTTAATTTATTTTGTGTTAACAAAAGAAAGCAGTGAAGTTGAAACATATTGATTTACTAATCAGTCAGTATTTCTCTGTAATAACTATCATTAAAGTTTTTTTAGTGAACGAGTCAAGATACCAGATTGACTATGATCACCACTAAATATTCCATACGGTCTCGTCACTTAAATCAAAATAAATGCGTGTACCAAGATTTTATTGAAGGAGACGGTAGGCATTACATCGGGAGCAGGGTATTTGGAAAAATGGCAGCAACGCGAAAAGGACGTTGCGTGCAAGAAGTAGAAGAAGTGTTTCTGGTACAGTTAAACAAAACGAGTATAATAATGTTTATTTTTCACAAATCGTATTTTCTTCGTAGAAGCGTTCCACGGATGAACAGAAGACTTATCTGATAAGAAAAGGGGTAGTAATTCATGATATTTTTTTTACTACGATTCATATATATATATATACGTCCATTACAAATTTATTATCACGTATTTCTCTTTTTTTTAATTCAGTGGAATATGATTTATTGAATAACTGTACATCACGTAGTATGGATAGTATACATTCTACAGAAGGCGAACATCATCATTCGAAAGTGATGGTGACTGATTATCAATCAGAGGAGGCACAAAGAATGGATCCGATTTTTCTGGATACTGGAGAAACTGATATTACAGAGCCTCGTATTTGTTATATTGACCAGAGTATTACAGAAGCGTCTGGTGAATTTGATGTAAGAACTGTTTATAAAAATCAATAAATGGTTCTATTCTTTGGAAATTGTGAAATAAGTTTGTATCTTATGTGGTTCTTTCTGTCGTTGTTTCATTCTGTAGTACTGTATTACCATTTTGGACAATATTATGTGTTTAATTCTATTAGCAGTATTTTTCAATGTTATTCCACAAAGTGGTAGCCAAATTCATTCTGACTAACGGTTAACTGTGTTACCAGTATAAAACTGTAGCAACTTTCAAATTATGATTGTTACTTGTTTTCCAATACATGCTGTTTTAACAAAACTAGAAATATCTTTGAATCAGTTCCATTAATTGATTATTACATGTTGTTGTTGTTGTTCCCATGTCTGCCCCATCTTCTCTATCAGGAACAGGAACCTGGTTCAGGTTATCTACTCAATACTATTGAACCAGAAGCATTGGAGTTTGCCGATACCGTTGAAGCGATCATTCGTAGTAACACTGTTCAAAATAGACAAAATACTGATAATGATAATGTGATTGATTTAACTATTGATAAATTATCACCATCATCATCATCATCACATTCATGGAAACATTCTCAATCAATTCAAAATCGTAATCATAAAAATAATACTCTCATGTTAGTTGATCAATTAATACACAGTGATGAAGAGATGAAATCAGATAAGATTTGTGAATCAACTGTAATACGTTCTCAGACATCGATACCACGTAGTAATTTACCAGTGATTAAAACTATGAATACTGTAAGTTGTATGGATGTAATTATTTTATCAATATTGTTTGTGTATGGTATTATAAAATTAGATCATTAACTCGCCGATCATGTACATCTATCTTATTATGTTATGAATCATATATTCACTATGTAGAACGTTTTACAATACTAACTAATGTTTAAAAATGAAGTTGATGATTTATCAAGGTTCTACGATGGTGAAGTAGAAAAGTGTTCAACTGTGAAATTTTTGAAATTTAAAATAAGAACAATACAAGGCTAGATTGGTTTTAGAAATTTAATGCCTTATTATCCACTGAGTTCAAGCTATGCAGTCAACGAGAATAATAAATCGGGATAAATATTCACGCAATGGAAAATGTTACAATGATTTCAAAAACAAATCAATCAATTTTTTTATATTAATACTGATTAATACATCTGTTAGCCCCTAAATATCCTAGTGCGGTTGAGAGTGGCGAGAGTTCTCTCTCCCTCTCCAATTGCTCTCATCTGACACGAGTTTATAACCACTCAGAGTGGTCCTACTCACTGCTTCAGCTTTCAGAAGACGAATAGGGAATGTCCAGCGCTTAAACCAGGTTCAAGGGCATCAAGGGTCCACAGTGGGTAGTTTGAAAACCCTGCTTCTGAACTAATGGTGCTCTTTGAATCCAGGATCCTGATGGAAAAAATTATATTTGGACCTATTCCTGGTCAACAGCTACCATGCTACCATATCCACCTCCTTCGATTTATACACCTGCGTAGTATCCCAGCTCATACAAGTTCATTGATTTGTGTGACGTATAAATATTTAGGTGCTCTTTTGTATCAATAATTATGTGCTTAACTAAAATAGTCACAAATAAAAGAATTCTAGCGTAGATTATTTTTAAAAATGTTTTAAAAGAATTTGATCAGATCTTTTTTTATTAAACTATCCAACTTCAAAAACTTCAATTCACCCTAAAAGAAATAAGATTCAAACTTCATTTAAATTAGTTGAAAGTCACGTATTTTAACGTTCTTTTTCATATAACTCTCAATATACTATAAATCAATAAGTTGAAACGGGAATTTTCTTTTTCTGAATTTAACATAAAATTTTAGTAACTTTATATTGGTAGAATGAACAGTTTAATATACAATTTAAAAAAAGCTTTTGTTTATAAATTCCTGTTTGCCAAAGCTTTTTATTCTCAAGGTTGAAACTTGTTATTAATAATTTTTTTCTTATACATTTGGATTTCATATATTTAGGTAGATGGCATTGATTGTCTTAACTTCCCTTTCGATATATTTATAAAAAAAGGCTTTGTTTTCAAAATAATATTCTCTAGATATACATAAATATACTTTGTTTGTTATCAGACCTATTGGTTTGCTGTAATAAAATAAATGTTTTAGAGTTTATTTGCATGGTAATATTTCTGCCCTTCATGTGTTGACTTGAAATGATGTACAGTTAATTTTACTCGTAACATTTTAGAATGTAGATTTAGTTTCAAAGTTTATTTTACATTTTCTTTTAGGAACCTTGTACTGGTACCAGTGAGCTATCTGAAAATTCTGTTGATCATAATCAACAATTAATTGAGCCTTATCAATCTTCTCAACAATTAGATGAAACTGCCTCATATAACGCAAACTTATCATCTGACAGTTCAGGATTTCACGTTCCACCATCCTCATGGAAATCAACACATCAACAGCTTCGTCGCCGTACACGTCGTAATCGACCACGTCCAGTGATTTCTTCTGAATCTAAAGATACATCTACCAGTCACTCAAATTCATCTCATTCTAGTACTCCTGTAGTTCCTTTATCATGGAACGAAGCAACTGATGTACTTCGCTTGCCATTGGGTTTAATTCCTGCTTTTATTCCTAGTCCAGGTTCAACAAATGCCCCAGGGACTACAGCTTATGTACTTTGTCGACCTCCTTCTAATGAACCTGAATGTTCAACAAATCACAAAGGTGAGTCTTTTTATTCACGTCTCTTATTCATTTCAACAACATCAGTAATACCGATAATCATTAATATATTTCATACGATCAATTGTGTTTTGGACCGATATCTTATAGTCATTCCCAATTATTTTATCTTTCTAATAAGGCAATCCATAATTGTCAGTGATTTGAAATTACCTGTGAACCTATGAAAAAAGATGATATTTATTATTGTTTTATAAAACCATTGGTTTAATTGTTCAAACTTAGAAACTGTTAAAATGTATATTTAGCGTTGACAAATTCAAAAGTTGCATTGTTTCGTTGTTTTGCTCACGGAAATCTGTCAGACAATCACACTATCCATAATTTACATTGTTTTACGACATTACTGAAAACTAATTTATTCACTGGGGGTTTGGCTTGGAGCGACATTTTTCACTGTGATGGCTTGTGACACAAACCAGTTTCTCGAACGAAAGCAAGTGTAATTGGTTTTGAATTTGAGACTTAATGCATGAAAGTCAACTGCCTTCACTACTAAGTTACCATTTGCTGTTAAATTTTGAAAATGATTAAGCAGATGAACCGTTAAAGTGTGCTTGATCACCAATCACTTTAAGTCAGTCAATTTCTTGTAAAATTGTCTGCATTTACTTCCAGCTAATCAAATTCCTAGTTTTCTTTTTGTAGCATACAGTTTATCTTAAAACGTTCACCACAGTACATCTGCTTACTCGTTAGTAATCATTCATGATTATCATAGTAGACCACTTTTCTCCAACTGTCAGCATGACTTAATCTTTGCTGCCATTTATTTTTTCTCCCGAAACAATTAAATCACTAGAAAATCTGATGTCTGAGCACGAAATCCAGTCGAATATATCACTACGAATGTAAATTGTTTTCTGCTAAGAATAAGAACAAATTTTGCAAATGAAATTTTTGCCAACCTCAATTACTGACTAGTTTACATGAATCAGTTATATTTTTGTCCTATTTCTTCTGTATCTCATTAGAATTTAATTATTTTTCCTAAATTAACAATTTTATAAAGTTTACTGATAGGATTATTTCATTGTCCGCATTTAATTTGTTTTTTTTAAAAGAAATCCTATTTTCTTTATTCACTTGACTCTATAGATACCTATTCACGTTTATCATTGTTTCTTGGAATTTATATGAATTCTGAATATCTAATACAAATACCATTACGTGATAAGAATGCTACTTTATTCAAATGTATTCAAGTAAGTACAATGTATGTTTTGATTATCGTAACATGTAAACTAGTCAATCGTAATCAATCAAGAGCGAGGGATATACATACATCAGCCCAAGTTTTTATATCATATTAACACGACAAATACGTAAATAGACTAACTAATAAAATGACTGAATATTACGGATTTAGCAAACATTTGTTTACTGACGGAATTTTAGGTATTTTAAATTTATACCTACGTACATCGCATTTCTAGTCAGTAAACTTTTATTTTTAAATTGAGTGAAGATATTTTAATTATGATATATATAGAATGGAGGATATCGATAAAGTACATCTATTCTTCCATTGTGCTTGTTTTGAGACTATATTCCATGTATTTCGGAATGATTACACTATATAACTAGTTAATTTCATAAGTGATGTAGTGTAGTGTACATCAATGTGTGGTAGTTCGCGTTTAGTCAGAAGGAGGTACCCTGTTTAATATTGAAGCAGTTGAGGTGGTTGGGACATGTGTTACGTATGGCTAACCACCGACTGCCTTGACAAGCTATGTTTTGTGGTGTAGGAGTAGGTTGGAAGAAAGCTAGGGGAGGACAAACCAAAACATGGCAGAAATCCATGAAGTCACTGACAAGTGGACTGAGTCATGTTGGTAGATGTAGACTACTTGGTTGGGGTCCGCGAGACGATAGTCACCAATGGTTAGAGACCTTGAACGACATGGCTCGAAATCGTTTGCAATGGCGCAAGTGCATCCATTCTTTGAGCTCTCTCGTTCTCTCTGAAATTCTAATCTTCTGGATTCGTGGGCACCTCTACCTTTGTCTTTCTAACCTTATTTCACTTAATTATACTTCTTGGATAATGTCTTCGAACCCTATTCTTCTTCATTACCATTAATACCTCTTCTATTTTTATCACTATGGGATTAATGAATAAATGAAGTATAGCACCGTCATACATAGTTCGATAATTATCTTTTTTGTCTTTTAAACAACGATACTAATTATTTTTTTTATTTTAAAATTGATTTTAAAAAAAAATACCAATAATAATGAAGAAATTATCAGAGAAATTTGAAGCACTTGAAGATTCTAGTAAATATCGTTTATCCAAATCAATTGATGGAAATGATAAGACAAAGAATAGTTATTTAATTCAATTAGGCTATCGATTTTCTGATACAAATGATGAATGTGTCAAATCGTCTACATTGGCAACCATTTCAACACCTGACATTATCCATAATGATAATGATGATGATAATGATCACAGTTGGAATGAGGTAAGTCTCCTTTTTTTTTTCATTCGATAAAATGAATTCTTCTCCTTTAGTTGTAACTTTAGTTTTGATCCGATCAATGAGTATTTCTCTTCAAGCTGGTTAATTTACTTAATTACACTGCCTACCAGCAATCTGCACTCCTGGGCTCTACTTTTAACTTGCTTCTGAATTCCATTTATTCTTTTCATGTCTGCTTCCTATTCTCGGACCAGCATGTTCGTTGGTTCACCTTGTTCCATTTGGTTTCGAGTATCCCAAGTGAGGGTTTGCCTAATGATGTAGTTGGGTGTTCTATCCACCTCCAGCGCTTCTTCCTAATCTCTTACTCTGCTGCAATCTGATTTACTCTATCCCACAGTAGTTTTTTTCTGATGGTGTCTGGCCAGTGGATCCACATTATCTTGAATAAACACCTTTTGATAAATACCTGTATCTTGTGAGTGATGGCTTTTGTAGTTTTCCAAGTTTCTGCTCCATACAGTAGATGGGGAAATAAGTTACTTGATTATAAAATGATCCAATGATCTTTCGAAAATATTTCACCAGTTGTAGTAAATCATTGATATATATGTTATCAGATTCGAAAAGATATTTAGTCTAAATAACCTTTTATATATATATATATATATATATATATTTACATCAGTGATTTATTTAATTTTGTCAAATTTTGTCTAAATTCAATTGACATTTAACTAGAAAACTGACGAAAGTTAATCGTAATATACTTTTGCGTCATTCTAATTAAGTAGGCGTTAGTGAAGAATATTAGTGAATAGTTGTGGGGGATTGGATTCACTGGTTTTGAATTTCATGTTGTAAACAGTAAGATTTTGGTAACTTTATTTGATTCGGATTGGAAGTACACTTTTCAATAATTGTGTACTATTTCTTTTTCTTCATTTATTTTCGTGGTTGTCACCTCCAGTTGCATTTATGAATTTTTATATACACTTATATTAGCCAAATATTTTGGTATGGGGAAAAAAATGTCATCTTATTAGAATTTATGAGCATTCCCATATAAATTATATTGCTTTTCGTTTTGTTGATCAATGTGAAAATAAATGTTCTTTTTTATCTTTCAAAAATTACCTTTTTGTTTTAAAGAAAATTTCTCAACTTTTATTATGTAACAGTGTTGTTGGATTTTGTTCCTATTTTTTCTTATTTTTTTTTTTTACATTTAGTCAACAATTCGAACAATTTATGGTCAAGCCTTATTGAACAAACATGATTTAAGACTGACACCATCATTGGATCGACCATTAAGTTATACATCATCCGGTATTAAAATACCTATAATTAGTGATGATCATAAAGACAAGGATGCTTTGAATCATGATCTGAATAAATTAAATTATCCAATTATTATAAACCATTATGATGTTAACAAATCTTATCCACCAAGTGATCCAGAAGATATTTTACAACTTATCAAATTATTATATCAATTATCTGGTTTGAAAGAATTCAATTTAGAAAATACTACTAATAATACTGATCATCAATTATTGATTGATAAAAATGAAATACATATGGATGATTTTATATCGACACGATTAACTAATAAGTTATTACGTCAAATACATGATCCTTTAGCATTAGCATCAGGTGCTTTACCGAATTGGTGTTTAAGTTTAAGTCAACGATTGAATATTCTTTTCTCATTCAATGCACGTTCTCAATTATTTTCAGCATGTGCATTTGGTCCAGCCAGGTTAGTAATCGTTTGCGTGGTATATATTTTTCTATTGTCCTGTATATGTTGTTTCTTATCGTGTCACATTTGCGATAACTAATTTGTTTTTCCTTTTCTTTCAAATACTACTTAATTACTGAAGTGAGTAGGTAAAGTTTTCTTGAGACAATTCATAAGACATCCGTTTGTGTGTTGTCAGTTTTATACCTTTTGATGATGATAAGTAATTTAGTGCTCCACTAATTTTAAGTTTCTTTTTGGCCTGACCACTGAAATCCTCGTAAATAATTTTCAAAACGGATTTTATACTATTGAATGGTTGGTTTATTTCTTTTTTTTTTCTGTTGTTTACCATCATTCCAGAGCTGCTATTTGGCTTCAGAATCGTCCACTACAAAAACGTACTTATTTGTCGCATTCAGACACATATAGTCGTGCTGGGAGTGCGGGTAGTACAAGTGGTCGTTCATCCTATCGAATCTTGCCATCTGTTAATGCTTCCTTGATTTCTGCTCTCCTAAACAATACCACCAATACTACTACAACCAATACTACCTCTGCTAAAAATACTAGTAATACACTAGATGATGAAAATGCATCAATCAATTCTAATGAAGATATTGTATTGCTACGCCCATCAATTTTAACTCATTTATTAAATCTAACCGGTGTTAATAATGGTACAGCTCATAATAATACTAATAGCCTACAAACTACCGAAAGTCACACTACTAACAATTTTGACATCAATTCGGACAATATCTCATCGTTTGAATCTATTCTAACAAGTTTAGGAATATCTTTACCATCATCTATTACTTCATCGTTAAACTGTGATACTACTTATTTACCAGATAGTATTGGGGGCAGTACTACTACTCCTACTAATAATAATAATAATGATCTACTCAATTGTTTATTAGTACATGCTAATCATACTGATCAACATTCAACTACATCAACAGGAGGTACAACTACTACTCCGAATGGTGGTGGTGGTGGTGGTGGTGTTGGCAATGGATTCAATTCAGACGATAGATCGTCTTCACAAATTGGTCGGTTACATAAAGAATTTGTTCGTATTCCACGTTTACCACATGAATTATTAACTCAATTGTCAAGTAAATATGTAAAATCTTCTCATAATTACTCTCATCATCATCATCATCATCAGTCAAATAATTTAACATTTTGGCATTGGGCATCAAGACTTATGGAAGAGCATGCATCTCGTAAATCGGAATTGGAAATACAATTTATCGGTAAATCATATTATTATACTATTATTTATTTGTTGTGTTACTATGTCTTTGAATATCTTAGCCGTCTGTAAACATATACGCTAAGTTGTTGCGTAATAAGGTGGAAAATCTATGCGTTTCAAGAATTCTTTCCAACATTTTAACATGGTGGCACTGGTGCTTTTTTTTTTGTTTTTATTTGAGCTTCTTAAATATGTCGGAAGTTTTTTTTTCCTTATTCACATTCGGTTCATCACAATTTCGTTTCAAATATATCTCGTATTCAATCATCATTGAAAAAAAAATGAAAAACAAATTCACGTTTACTTCACATGTTTCATTTGTCATTTGGCGTCTTGTGAAACGACTTTATTCACTGGCGCTTGTAATAATATAAAGAATATACTGTATTGAATAATCGGAATATTTCAATTCACAAATTATCTCTGTCAAAATGATTGATAACACTGAATTTTATTGAAATTGTTGGGTGGTATTTTTTTCAAAGTAAAGAATTTTGTCAAATGTGATCAATTTTTACATTTTTTTCTGATGCATTACTCACTCCACTTATTTAGGAATTCAGTTTTTCAGTGAATCAGTTTTTTTTCACAAAATTAACAAAAAACAACTGTTGTAGTCATCAATCAAATAGTCAAAATTTTTTCTTTTTGTAAAAAATTTATTCGAAATGTAATGCTACTACCGAATTTTGATTGATCTTACTGCTTATGTAGCAGCTGTCAGTCTCGAATGAATAATATTAATAATTTTTCAATTAGAGTTACGGAGATTACATATGCTAACACCGTTGGATGTCGGTCCAATGGTCCAGAGGTCAGGTGCTCGAGCGCAAGACCGAAGGTTTCGGTTTCGAATCCTGCTAGGTGCAGTAGTCGTGGATGACCGCTGTTGATGAGTCCCATACCAGGACGAAACGGCTATCCAGTACTTCTAGGTTTCTAATTGTTGTCTAACAATGACTGATTGATGATTTCAAATGTGTAAATAATAATAATAATAATTTCAATAACTGTATAACACTGATACGCTTGTTTCGTTCTAGTTGAGTGTAGACTATGCAATAAACTCCATTTGCAAAAAAAAACATTGACATGTCGGTAACGGTTTATTGTTTATTTCATTTGAAAAACTATATATATAGGTGAAGAAGGCACTGGTTTGGGTCCAACTTTAGAATTTTATTCACTTCTGGCTGCTGAGCTCCGTCGACGTGATGGTTTAATGTGGGTTACGGATGATTTCACCACGACTAATGAACAACTCAATCGACGTCATTCACTTCTACCTACAGTTTCTAGTTCACCTACTATAGATCAACATGTTATCTCAAATGCTGGACATAATCAATCAGTTTACAATGATTTAGATAATATTGATGAAGCAAATATATATGTGAACACACCTTGTGGCCTGTTTCCAGCTCCATGGCCAGGAGATCAAGTTCCTGAATCGGTACTTTATCGTTTCTTTATCTTGGGAATAACGGTAGCAAAGTGCCTTCAGGTGAGTATTGTTTTAAAATTGAATTTCTTGTTATTTTGTTGCTAGATGATTATTAAATGATTCTATTGTTTTATCAATCTTAATATAATCGTTAGAAAATTTAATGCACTGATACAGGAAGTAATTACTAAAAGCAAAAAGATCCGCATAGATTTTTCTTCCAATATATGATTATATACTATTTTATCAGTAATATGTTGTATTATGTTCTCATCCGTTCATTTCTGTTGATCATCATATTCCTCATTAACTTAACTCTCAATATGTAGTTTTAGTAAAGAAATCTACATAAAATATTCATGATTTTCGTAATGCAATAAAAAGTCAGAATTCGTCTCAGCAAAATGCTATAGTTCTGTACAATAATACAGTTCGAACATTCTGGTTCGACTGACCTTTGCCAACTTGTGTCACTTATGACGTAGACGAGATATCTGTCTGCTAACTAAAGGATGAGTCTATCGAGCAGCAGTTCACTCCGTCCTACTGTATGTGTGTGAAACGCAGCCAGTAAGAAGTGAGGATATTCGTACGTTACTAGTTTTCGATTATAGATATAGCTCGTATATCCTGGGACAACTAAGTAAGCAATTCAGTCGTTAAGAAACGAGTACTGGGTAGGGATGAAGGGAAAATATATTAGATAGTAAGACTTCATCAGTTTAGGTGGTTGTTACGTATGTGTTACGTATGCCCAACCACCTGCTGCCTCGATGAGCGACGTTTTGTGGTGTATGAGTAGGTTGGAATAAAGTTAGGGGCGGCCAAACCGAAACCTGGCTCAAATTCATTAAATCACTGACAAGTGAACCGAATCATGTTGTTAGATGTAGACTACTACCTGGTTGGGGTCGGCGAGATGATTGGAGACCTTGAATGAGATGGCTCAAAATCGTTTGCAGTGGCGCAGATGCATCCACTCTTTGAGTTCTCTCAAATTCTAGTCTTCTGAATTCCTCATCGCCTCTGTCTTTCGCTGTCTTAATTTATCTCACTGAATTATACTTCGTGAATCATATCTTTGAACCTTAATCCTTTCGATTATTGCTAATACTTCTACTACATCTCCCAATATAGCGATACCATTGTCCAATACCCTTTAGGTCTGTAATTATTCATTTAAATGCCATTAGTTCCTGGTAAAATTTAATTTTATTGATTTTTGTAGTAACTAGAATTTTTTTTTAATTTTGTGTTTATTATTGATTTATTCATCAGGATAATCGTCGTATTGATTTGCCTCTATCACCACCATTATTGAAACTTCTTTCTGCCTATGGTAGTGTTGTCAACACTCCCACTTCCAGTGATCATAATTCAGGAAAGTGTCATCATTCTGCGAATAATAATTCAATGGCCAATAATGAAACAATGAATACTGTAGATTTCTCTGTCCTATCAGATGTTGAAAGTGCTTTTCAAAATCTTTTATATGGTTGTTCTTATTCATCCTCAACAAGTCAGTCAAGTTCTCCTACAATCGATCGATTCACTACAAATCCATTGACTCTTAATGATGTTAATGCTGACGCTGACGCCGATGATGATGATGATGATGATGATGAGAAGTTTAATTTAGCCTCGTTTCTTATCAGTCCACAATATAAACGATTATGCCAATGTTGTAAATCAACTAGTCAAATTAATAATCATAATTTACAATCTTCAACACATTGGATTTCGGGTTTATTAAATTTAAATGATTTTTGTATGATTTATCCAGAACGTGCACAATTTTTAAAACAAATAGTAGAATTTCACTGTCGTAAATCGAAACTTTTAAATCAAGACGCAAATGAAGAATGTATTAATGATTTAGCTGTAGAAATATTTGGTTGTGATCTGGTTGATCTTTGTCTATCTATGGAGTTTCTTCCATCGTCCAAGGTAAATTATTGAAAATGATGTATTGATTCTTTTATTTTTCGTGTTCATATAAAAATATCATATTTTATTTTACTGTTAATAAGACGAAGTTATCGTGAAATCTATTGCTGATTAGATAGAAAAAGATATAAACATATATATATATATATATATATATATATATATATATATATATAAAGTCACCGATGGTTAGGGAACTTGAACGACATGGCCCAGAATCGTTTGCAATGGCGCAGGTGCATCCACTCTTCGTGTTCTCTCTAATTCTAACCTTCTGAATTCCTCATCATCTCCACCTTTCTCCTTCTAAATTTATCTCACTGAATTATACTTATCGAATCATATCTTCTCTCCCTAATCTTCTCCATTACTGCTAACACTTCTACTATCACTATCACTCTTGGATTTGAACTTAGAGTTGGGTCTCTGTGCTGATGTGATATGACAACCTGAACTGATGTACTTACGTACGAAGTTCTGCGTTGTATCTGTCTATATATGAACAAAATAAATACCTGTTAAATTGTTTGTTGCAATGAATTTATATGAGAATTATGATTTTATTAATTAATACAGTACAATATATCCATGTAAAACGAATCAATAAAGTTATAATGCAGCAATGAATTTTTTTTCTCGTTTCAACATTTCAACATCTTTAGATTTGTACATTGAATGCTTCCTAGCTTTCATTGTTCAATTGAACATAATCACTTCTTGTATTTTAACTAATAGGAAACTTCAATTAAACCCGAATGTACTAAATCCGTCTTCCTTGACCGATTTGTCTGTGATTAGTTTTTTTTCTATTATTTCTTTTCTATTCATATACCAATCCATATATTTCTATTGATTGTCTTATTCAATCAATCATCACTAATGTAGATCTTGGCAAAGATGTACAATGTCTCGAGTCTCTACGCCATACTAACACAAAGAGAAGAGATTCACAAGATGAATTACGAAGTAATTTTGTGATGTAGTAACAATGACGATGAGAACATTTCGAGAATACACATTGAAAAAAAGTCCATATGAAGCAAGTAATCCTGCAATTTAAAATCCATTGGAAGAGTGTGATTGCATCTGCATCATTAGGAACAATTTCGAACCATGTAGGCTACAGTTTTTAATCACTGATTGCGATTGTCTAACTGGCCCCTAACCGAATTATCTCAATTCTACCAACATGACTTTAACCAACAGTAAATGATTTCATGAGCCGAATTAATATCTTAGTTAATACCTGAGCCTATAATTCAATAATAGTATTTTTATTCCTAAATTAATAAATTGAATATGCCAGTTTGTTTTAATTTCTAACGTATCTGTCACTTTGGAATTCTTTGATTTTCATCGATCTAAACGTTTGATGTTTTAGGTGTGATGTTGAATATGAGTATATATATTATTTTCACTCAAGTGCACTGAATCCTCGGTTTTTCATAAATATAAACTTAATAAATGACAACACAATAGTACTGTCTCATACTCTGAAGTCCAAATCCCACATGAGTAGCATCAATTTCTTTCAAGATTAAAGATACTCTTTGTCACTTGTCTCTTTTATCTACCTAATATCTATGAACTATAAATCTGTCTTCTAGAATATTTCAATCAGCTTTGTCCTTTCATTTTCAGTTATGTTTTAAGAGCACTTCCTGGTTTTTTTTGTTTGTTTAGCTTTTCGGATTTTCATCTTTTCCACTGAAAGATGTTTATCACTGGGAAACAATTACAACTAATGATAATAATAATGATCATTATTATACAGAAGAATCATTAGACACAAATGTAACAGAGAATTCACAATCTGTTATTGCACCTGTTTCAATTCATAATATTGAAAAATATTTAGAATTAACATTAGCCTTTTGTTTGGATAAAGGTATTCGTAAACAATTGGATGCATTCAAAGGTATAAATTTGTAGTATTTCTTATCATTTTCTTTATTATTATTATTATTATTATTATTATTATTATTATTATTATTATTATTATTAACCAATTACTATGTTCATATTCATACAATCGACTTTGAGCCACACTTTGAATATGAAAGCTAATGATATCATGAATTTGCTTAAATTGCAATGAATAGCATTGAGTTCTGATCGACGATTTAGTATCTTGAAGTTAAATGGTTGTCTACTGTTTATAGTGTCTTTTTAGATAAATTGAAATATATCTTAGAGAATTGTTTATGATTTATTTATGAAAAGCAGTTTTTGTGAAAATTTACTGAAACAAAAGTAGTCTTGAACAGAATTTCTATTCTAATTAAAGAATCATCAATTTAAACTTTGTATGATGTAAGGTTTGAATCAATAGTAATGACGTCTTTGCGGTGAGATGAAACATTTGTCCACTGTTCCTCACACATATTTACTTGTCAAGGCATTTTATATGAAGATGAATAAAAGGTCAATTAAATAAAAGTTCAGATAGACATAAGGTGATAATTGTAAATGAAGGAGAGAGAAAATTAACGTAATATGAAATGAATATGAAAGGGTAGGAAAATTGTCACATTACCCTAGGCTTAAAGATTACCAGGGTAAATTCAAAGTTATGATAAATCGTTTTTAATTTTCGAATAGCTAAGGCCTCCATAAACCTCGAAATTCGTCCTTCAACATTTCTGTACAATGTTTTGAAGGCTGTCTTGATGTCAATCTTATGCCCTGTCTCAATTATGTGTTTTGCGACCGATGAACATGGTTTTGTATTTTCAACGCTAATCGGCTCATCTGACGTTAACTGGTTTTGAAGCCACTTACGTACATGTTCCATAACCCTTGATTGCAAAGTTCGATTACTCCTCCTTATGGATATGTGTCCACACAAACATGTCAATGGATAAATGCAATGGGATGTGATGTAATCATTCGAGCAACGTTTAGGTCTATGTGAAATCATGGTTTTTGTCTTTTCAATGATAATCTGTTTAGCAGCGTTGCATGTTTTCTCTACGGCTGCTTTTAGTCTCTGTCTTAAGACTAAACCATTTGTTTCACCTCTAAATGGTTAAATGATATAAACCTTTTTCTTCTCAGCAAAATGAAAAACTGGCTTTTGTTTTATTTAATTGACCACCTTTTATTAATCTTCATATAAAATGCCTTGACAAGTAAATATGTGTGACCAGATTGTTCGAAATGTTTAGTGCAAATAGATATCACATTTTTCAGATCAATTACGTCTTCTCACTGGTCTATTAAAGTGTAATTGTCGAGAATAAACATACCAAGTGTATATTCATTGATATCTGTGTAGGTAGTTGGTGTTAATATATGTGTATATTTTTTTATTTTAAAATACAATCTATTTAATGTAAAGTAACATTATTCTTTCTTTTTTTTCTTTTTTGTCGATTTTTTTGTTTTATTAGATGGTTTTCAACGTGTCTTACCACTTCGTTGGTTAGCTTTATTCAATAATACTGAATTAGGTCAATTAATTGCTGGTGATTCAGTAGTACAATGGACACGTGAAGATCTTTTAGCGTATACAGTGCCAAGTTTAGGTTTCACTAAACAATCACCAACATATCAAATGTTAATTAATGTATTAAGTAATTTCAATCCAATTGAACGTCGTGCTTTCTTACAATTTACAACAGGTTGTTCTAGTCTACCACCGGGTGGTTTAAAAAATCTACATCCACGTTTACGTATTGTACGCAAAGAAATCACTAATAGTGGTCCATATCCTAGTGTGAATACATGTGTACATTATTTAAAATTACCAGAATATCAATCAGAGAAAGAATTACGTACACGTTTATTACAAGCAACCAAAGAAATTGGTTTTTACTTAAACTAAACTATGTTCATTTGTTAATTATTCTATTGTTTTGTTTTGTTTTTTTTAAAAAAAAATATTCAAGAAAATAAAACTAATTTAAATTATTTCACATTGTTTCTTTTTTTTTGTTTTATATTCAAATCAATATTTTTACACAAATGTCACTGATTATTGATAAAAAAGAAACTCATGATGATGATGGGGTTACCAGCAACAAAACCCCAACTTGTTTAGTTTTCTTTTTAATAAACGTTTTTTTCTTCTCCACTTCCTCTTATAAGATTATGAATGGATAAAATTGATTATTTATACCTTTCTCAGTGTGTGTTTATTTTAATAGAATCAATCCATTGTTTCATGTACTTTAACATTTACTGTGTCAATCATATTCCATTGGACAAGATGCATTGAAAAGGCATAACCAACCCTTAAAGACATGGGTTATCTGAAGCAGCTTATTTATTCTATCATTAAAATGGATAATATGAGTTAATAGATCAGTTGTTTGACAAGAGAAAAAAAAATACACCATCTAAAATGCAATTTATCATCTATTGGAATTATATATCTTGTCTATTATTATTATTATTTTTTCTGTATTCTTCTAGCCACCATCATTACTAAATAACAACTTTAGACTTGTTTATTTATTTTGTTTGTTTGTTTGTTCAGTGGTTATTTATTCACTGGTAATGATTTATTTTGTAATGTAGACGACATACTTTGATGAATTCTGTATCATTTGAGATATATTATTCACCCAATATTATATTAATGTTGTTATGAAATAAAAGTGTGTCTTATAATAAATAATAAACAGTCCATAGATGATGGGTGGTGGTTTGACATGTTTTGTTTTGTTTAGTTTTTTTTGTGGGAGGAAAAGGCGTGATTGATGTGGAACACTTCTTTTTTTTGATTATCATTAGACTATGGTTGTATAGTGTCGTACAAATGAATACCTGCTGCAAATTTAATGAATGAATGTTTGCATAACCTCAATCTTATTGATATTTATTGAACGTTTTCGGCTTGCTAGAGCTAATGAACATAATCAACCATATTCATATTCTAAAAAATGCTTATTTTAGGCTCTAGAATTCCAAACTCCATTAAACAGCTGTAAGTAACCAGACTCTTCTGAAGTAAATATGATACTCACAATCCATTCTATGAAAATATTATGTGATTTATATATTAGTGTATGCTTGAATTATAATTCTCATGGTTGAAATTACGAATCGATCTAAGCTAGACAAGTATTAGAAACCTGGTAGGCTATTTTGTCCTAGTATTGAACTCACCGACACTGCACACCCACGACCTCCGCATGCACAGATCGAACCCAAGGCATTGCGTCTAGCGTTCGAGCACCTAACTTCTTGAAAAAAATTTGGTATTCCTGGAGAACTAGTGAGAAGTCATGACCAGTGGTATTTGAATCCATATCGAGTAGGAGATATTTATATGCCTAAGGCAGAAAGTGTAAATTACTCAACATCATAGATTGATGTTAGACATTATCACCATTGGATGCAAACTCAGTGGTCTAACGTTCACGTGTGAAACTGAAGGTCCTGGGATTGATTCCCGCGTACGGGGTCGTGAATGCGCACTGCTAATAAGTCCCATACTCAGACCGGAGGGTCACCCAGTGCCTCCGAGTTTCTAATGGCGCTCTAGCTTAGATCAATTTATGATTTCAACTATGAAAATAACACAATCTGATGAAAGTAATCGTATGAATAACGCCATTACAAAGAATGAAGGAAACAGTAGTAGTATTAGTGCCCTGTTAGAGCTTATGTTAAAGGTGTAATCGCATGACTAATTGATTAAAAGTGTTGCTTACTATTTAATGGATTGTTAAAATGTAAATAAAAAAGTCAATGGCGATCTCACTGTATTGTACAATGATCTGTCGAAAAATTAATCTGGTTATTATGTTAATACTAATAAAGGGTGTTTGTCAAGATTTTTGAATGTTACTGAGATCATAACTAACAAGCTAGGCAAGTATTATACACTATGAAACACTGGACGTCTATTTCGTCCTAGTATTTGATCCTGCTAGTGATCAAACCTGAAACTTTTAAATCTTACAATGAGCGCTTAACCTTTGGATCACTAACTTGACATCTAGTGGCTAACTTGTTTTATTCTTTTCACCTCACCTAATCCGTCTTTATTATCAGTATTAATATTCTCGAAATTTTATTTCACCTATAACTTGCATTGTATACTAGTCATTTCAACAGTTGTAAACGTTAATAAACTTAATCCTGCCGTTTTAAGTGATGACTCTTCGCGGCAGTTAATAAACTTATCATAAATCCATAAACACTTGCCTTTAAATTGACTATTATTGTACATTATTAATATCAGTCTGTAAGTGTGAAACATGATAAGAATTTATTAAGCGAACGGCAGAAAAATGATCAGTTGTTCTCCGTCACAAATGTTTATAAAAGTACTCTAACATGAGTAATGTATTTGTAGAAAATTCTGCACGGTTTCGCTGAATTTTCACAAAAGTACAGCCGCTTTGTTTCTTTTCCCTGTCTTAAGGTTCGTTGTGAAAACAAATTTGTATGGTTACATGGATTATTACGAAATTCTCTACTAATTATTAGTGCGTTTCATTGTTACAAAAATCGCTGCATATTAACATTGATGAAATCAATAATATTCTAATGTGAGTTGTTTGTTGTGTACAGCAAATGTAACATTAATCTGTATCTTTTCAACTTGTCCCAATCTCACAACTGTAAACCGAGTAAATATGTTCACAAGATGATAAGGAAACTACTTACTTACGCCTGTTACCTCAAATGGAGCATAGGCCGGCGGATAAGGAAACTAGCGACGTATTTAATAATATAACTGATAATTAGCAGGTAACTTAGTGGATAATTCGTCCGTTGCTTTAGGCAAACTCTTGCTGGTCTCGAGTCCAGATGCTAACATTTATATTTGAAATTTAGGTACAACTATTTTACAAGACCCAAATAAGAGGAAACTTGACTTCTGGATTCTGATGTTAGCCATTATTCAACTTTACCTAACGCTTAACAGAAGTACACCGTAAATGGAATGACCAAAAGTCGCTATATTAAAATTAGTTTGATTTATCCTGCATTTTCCTGTACTGAAGTGTTTATATTCTATTTCCAAATAATATGAAAGGATGACTTACATACTCTTTGTAATAGCAATAAATATAGAATTCATCGACAATAGTTCGATATGAAATGTTAAAAACTTTACGCAATGTGAAAACTTCTCATTTGAAAGAAGTTCAGACGAGTTTTCTAGATGAAACGTTGAAATTATTCGAATTTCAACCGCTAAGATGATTTGAAATACAATTTTCATAAATAATGTGATATAGTAGTAGTCAATCTTTAACTTCTCGGTATTTATTATTACTCGATTTGTCCGTTTTTTCAATGGGAACATTCATTGTCTTTATGGAAATCCCTGATAACTGCAATCAAACATGTTATGATTGTTGCAACTACCTTTTGATGACTGTATTTCAGTATTACCGTGTATCACAAACTATTTGTATTCTGCCTCAATCGCTGTGTGATATCATGCTTGTCACATGACCTAAATGCTTTAAATCAAATCTCACACTAACTTAGTATTGAGCACCACTAATAAATCCAAAAATTAAATAAAAGGATCTTGAAAAAACTTTAGTTCTTAAATAGTCATCTAGTTGATATCAATTTGTAATGAAAAACCACTATTGATTTAATGTGCATTGATTTTTTTTTCTTGTGATTTCGTCTTAATATCAATGAATATCACCTATGCCATTAATATTTATCTATGAAAATAACTTCAGTATTCATAAACAGAACATAAGTAAAATAGTATATAATTTTAAATTGTTTAAAACTATTACTAGTAAAAAAATGAATGAGTGGCGCTAATTTTGAAGGTTAATATGCTCATATATATATTTAAAAAAAAAGAATAATGAATAATTACAAATAAAATTGTTTAGGCCGCATATTATTGTAAGCAGCATCTCATTAGCATTATAGTTCATAGAAATTCTTTTTAACTTTCCACATATCTTAACATATAATTTCTAACTTTGTGTTTATTACTTAGTATTAGTACATTATTCTATTATCTTTTATTCTACTTATTTCAAAAATGAATAATTTTAACTACTAATAGTGATAGATAACTATGATATATTTGCAATAAAATTTATCTTTTTTTTTCTTTTTGGCTTACTACACTCACATAGAAAATTATTAATTGAAAGAAGGAAACTGTTATTGTTGCTAAATTTAATCAACTGAAAGTAATATGTGTACATGCCAATTAAATTAGTTTTAAATTCAAAATCAAAAGAAAAAAAAACAACCTTGTCAATGATTGCCAACTTGAAAGATAATTGTGTAGAGTATCTGAGTGTAATAGTTAAGTTAATAAAAATTTTAGTTATTTAAAATGAAGTATATGCTTTTTATTTGTTAATGAGCCGTGTCTTTTTTGTATTCATGTTAAATACAATGGTATGTGAAGTATTTTTTTTATTAAAAATAAAAATGCCAATGAATCAGTACGATGATGGATCAACCATTCATAAAATATTTAAAGCAAAAGTTGCCTAAATATACCAAATGTAAGAACCTAAGAGCAAGCTCTACAGAATGTCATTTACATTGATATTTAAACGTACTGCGCTAGGCGAATATGAAAAATTGGATGGTGAGATTATGAAATCATCTCGGAATAATATGATTGAGATGTAATTTACATAGGAGTGAGTATGTTGGAAGATGATGGATGATAGCAAGCAACATCTGTCAGCAACGATTTTGTTTTACATTGTTCTGTCTCCTGGTTTTGTTCCCAACCTAATTACTACCACAGCTGTCTCCATCTTGTACAAGAAGATGTTTGGTAAAATGTTGTGGCTATCAAGATTTGAAAAAAACGTTTTCACTGATCACTATGTTTGTCAGAAAGTAGGTTAATTAAAATTCGAATGTCGTGACTTTGAGGTATGTTTGTTTGATCCTTCATTACATGTAGAAAATGATGATTAAGACCAATATTCTGGATTACTTCAGACAGTGGATACTTCATTTGATTTTTATGAGTGGAAAACGTTAGTTTACCCTAGTTTGACCAAACGTTTTTTTGTTTATAAGGTTTGTGGATGTGGTTTAATTTGTAGTTTACTTGGTGGTTTGACTTCAAAGAGACCATTTTTCAGAACCAAGAAGCACCTAGTATGATATTTCTTGGGAATGAGATTCCACAAGCCTGTCCTATATCGATCGTAAAATCTTCAGAGATATCAGCAAGTGCTTAACCATTTTATATCAACATGAAAAACAGACTCCAGCGGTTAACATTTTTAACCTTAATAAATCTTCAAACTGTTATCCGTTATTTCCTGATGGTTCTGCTTTTGTGCCTATACTAGACCGAAATAGCCGTTTAACGCACATAGGTTTTCAGTTGTTCTTGGGCTGAAGTTGATTACAAATATAATTTCTATAAACCTTGTTTACTGACAATAGTGAGCTGACCAGAGAATAGATTCTAGAGAAAACTCGATATTCTTATGAAAAGTAGTGATCAATCAAATTCAGCCACGTTTATTTCCAAACAGGTATCAGTAATTCTAATGGATAGTGATCGAGGAATATCAGTTTTTGGTTAATTGCAATCTCAACGGACAAGTCACATAATGTATATCAAGGCCTAAGTAAGTCCAACCAATGTAAGTGTATACCTGTCCCTATATATTTAAAAAAACTCGTGAGCAGAAATTGTTTTCGTTTAAACCCATTTCTGTATAATCTGGTGTTATGAATTTCTTGATTCAGGCTGATCAAGCATTGACTGCTAACTGAGATTACATCATGCACTATTACACTTGTGATGTCAGTAAATCTTTGATCTAAATTTTAGCAATTTTTAACAAAATAACATCGAGTTCCATACTGCAGTTTGTTAGTACTTATTTCCAGCATTGACATTAAAAAACCTATAAGTATACTCGTACAAATATAGATATAGTATAAGTTTTTTGCAAATACATAGTACAAGAATTTTATTATGTAGTAGAATGAAAAAGTTTGATGAATTAAGTGAATCTATAGTATTCACCAACGATTTTTATTTTTGTTTCTTGAAACTTCTGGTGTCAAATTCACTTGACTGAAGGTTTGAGTAACTAACTATTCCATGAGTCAATAATCAATTCACTTACTCATTCCAATAATTTTCTCATTTAATCTGATTTTCATTCAAAATATTTACTGCGTTGAAATCTTATCATTAGACGGATGGAAAAGTAACTTGGTGTAATTATTTATCAATCTACCTAATAACAGTATTATCTGATAGGAGTACAAAGTGAAGTCTATTATGCAACATTATTTTTAATAGAATAATAACTACTATTTACTAACTTGAAATTCGAGTTATTTTTGAAATTCCAATTGGTAATTAATTTTGTTCTTAATCTAGTATTATAATTCAGGCAAATTATTCAATCATTCAAGATTTAATTTCAATTGAAACATTGAATTTGAAATTAAAAAATGTTCAGCGCTAAACTGATGTTATCTCAAAAGAAAAAAATACATTGAATGCTTTTGTCAACATGACATCTTTACCCCATTAATATGAGCATTATTAATTTGCATTATTGAATAATAATAAATTGATGATACTGATTATTATTTGAATAAATGAAAACAAGAAGAAAAAATTATATATATCATAACTACTAAAAAATAACTGCAATTGTAATCTTTTTTCTAGTTTATTTGATAAGTTTCTATGTTATTAGTTATATAGAGAAGAACAAGTATATATATATATATATATATATATATATATATATATATATATATATATATATATATATATAGGTTGGTAATGTTAGATGTGTGTGTGTGCATAGATATGCGCATTCACTGTATACAAAAAGAATCAAAGAAAAATTGAGTTGATATTAGTTGACATGGATTATTAGTTCATTGGTTATCCAGGTATATTTTTTAGAGTCTTCTCTAGTAAATTCTTTTGATTGTCAATTTGTTATGTTTTTTTTTTTACAATTATCTAATGAAATTTATATTTTACATGAATGAATAAATTTAGTGCTTTGTAGGTCGATATGCTTATTTTGATTGGCATTGTGTTGCATTGACTGTATGAAGAATGTACTTCTTCTATGCATACCATATGCAACTAACTATATCAACAATGTACATCTATCTATCTATATATATTTGTGTCTGTACTGTGTTTTGATTGGTTTGATATAATATATTTGATTTATTCTTATAGTACACTTTCATTTACGTTTTACTATTAAAAGCATTGAAATTTCTATCATTTAAAGTACTTACTATAAACTATCAGTGTTACTGATCATTAGTATTATCATTATTATTCATTAAAAAGTAATTTGAACAATATTTTGATAGATTTCTTTATGCTCATATCTACTTATTGAAGTTTTTGTTTTTTTGTTAACATGGATTTGTTTATTTATTTCATAATTAGATAATGATTAATACTATCATCATTATTAGTATTGCTTAAGCAAAGTATTATTACTTACCATTGTAAACATTTAATGAAGATAAAAACTGGCAATGTTTTACTTTCTTATGTTTATTTTTTCTTTTTTTTTGCCTTTTGCAAAAAAAAATAGAGAGACAGAAAAATGGAACCATTTGTGCAAGTGTTTTTTGCCATTGACAAAGATGGAACGGATACAATCACAGTAGAGGAATTGAAAAAATATGTTGCTCAAAATAATCTTGATGAAATGATGGTTTCAGTATGTGCTTTGTAAATTCATTTTTTGCATATTTTTATGTTAAATTTTATAATAATATTTAATGTAAGTTTTTTTTCAAACAATCAATAAGTTTGTGTTATGCTGCTACTGTTTAGTGGCTTAAGGAATCTCTGTACCGGTGTGATGCTTTTATTCGGAGACACTTGACGACTACAAACTAACTTAATTTGATGTGAGAAAAAAATATTTAAATTGTAATTTGACAATCGATAAAAAAGAAGGGTGTTTTTAACCTGAACTTATAGAATCACTAGTGTGTTTATAGTCGATACGCCAATATTTCATACAGAAATGATCATAGTAGTTCTATGGAAAATACACTAATCAATTTCGCAGTTATTATTTGCATAGTTCAGTTACATACAAGAATAATCTTGTCTTTTTCTTGATGGTAATTATTCAACCATCCTAGAAATTGGCAGTTTTACAGTGAATTAGTTCAATGGTAATATCTTTCATCGTGGTACTTTACAGTGGGTTTTCAATCACAGAATAAATATCACATTGCTAAATATCATAGATGCACCTTATTGATGAATGGAAAATAGAATAAAACTTAATTCATGACATTACTATACAGTACAGTATATATTACAATTGAAATACAAACTTTGATAGTCATAAATCTTGTTAATTATTATCAGTATCAAAAAAACAAACTACTCTAAAGAAGATGTCTTGACTAAACATTCATGGGCATGTTAGAACCAACCTAACATGATCAATCCATTTATCATGGTCTAAAATGATTGTGAGCTTTAGTTGCCTTACAATGAACTACACTGATGCAATGCGATACAATTAGCTTTTTGTTACATTAAGTATTAGGATGAAACTATTCTTTTAGCACACTTGTTAATTCTGTTTTAATAAATATTTGGTCGATATTGGATTATTATGAAAATTAGTTACAAATTAGGCTAAAACTATAAAAATCGAGCTATTACTCGAAAAGCTTGATGGTATAATAAATATTCATTTATGTATGTATGGTTGATAATTTGTCTATCTAAATATTGCGTTAGTCATTCATTAATTGTCATTTTTATTGAACAGTTTCTCAGATCTTACATAGAATGTTAATAGATTTTTCTAATTCTTTTTTCTTTCTACCTTTTCATCATCTTTTAGAAATGGAAATCATTATTTGATCCGAAAAATACAGGGAAGATAACATTTAAGACTTTTTGTGATGTACTGGGTTTGAGTCCTGCACAAGCGTAAGTTATAAACTTACACTATAGTATCAATAAGTTATTTCATATTTAATATTGTGAATAGTAGTGAAACTTAATGCTAATGGTTTTAAACATTTTGCAAATTATATACACATAATACTATATACATGATGTTAGTTCAGAGAGCCAAGAAGTGATGATGTATTGTCAGTTTTTTTAGAATTTGCACCACAATTAACATTTACAACCATTATCTATTATTCTTCATACCAAGCTTAATAATCCAAAATCTGACGAATTTCCCTTTTAATATGATAAACTAATGTTCCGAGCTACTGAGAAACAGTTGATTCTTTTTTGTTGTAGAGTAGTTGTACTTCAATAGATACTCATAATTATGAACTGTAATTCACTAATAATCATAAAAGCTCCTAACATGAACTAGTGTTCTTATCAAGAGGCTAAAAATAGTTTTATCAAGTAATCCAATAGTTTTTTAGAAATGTCGTAAACTTATTAACTATGAAAATAGGTTACGTAACATATTAAGATAGGTTAATAGGAATTGAAATAAAATGTAATCAATGATTTCACTGAATACAACGTTAGATTTAAAATGAACAGTTATGGATGAGATTTAATCAGTCTCATTTTGTACTACCATTGACAATCACTCAACATCACTCAAACATTATAGATTTTAGATGTCGATTTAGAGAATATGTTTCCAAATAACTCTATGCCTCACGTATTGTTTTTTTAAATGATATAAAGAATCTACTTACATTGTTTTCTCTTTGTCTATATATAGGGTAGCCATGAAAACACAACAACAACAATCCGCTTCATTGAAACTTCATCGAGATGTTATTGTAATCTTTGAACAACTTCCATTAGATAGACAAGTTGCCATTAGTAATAAAGCAATTGAATTATCAGAATCATCAAAGAAATTAGATGAGAAAGATCGTGCTGCTGAAATGAAAAAATGGTTAGATGCTACTTATGGTAAAGCATGGCATGTTGTCATAGTGAAAGGATCATTTTGGAGTAGTTATTCACATAGTGCTAATAAGTGTTTCATGTTTCGTATACATGATTATTCTTATCTGGTATGGAGAACACCAGATGAAGAATTAACCAATGAATAAATAGGAACAAAAAAAAATTCAAAACGAATCATTCAAAAAGATGAGTAACGAGAAAAGTTTCTCAGAATAGAAATAATAAAACATAAAAAACTACCAAAAAATGACAAGGAGAAATTTCAGAAATAATTACTTCTTTTTTTTCTAAAATTTTACCATTTAAAGAATCTGATTCTTCACAATGTTTGTTTTAATACTTATGTAATCGGAAACAATAAATAGATATCTTGTATTTATTTGAAATAAATTCATTATTCATTAAGTAATCTGTTTGATGAATTTGAGAACGTGACATTTATCGCGAATTATGATCGATTAGGTTAGTATTAAATAACAAGGAAGTATTGGACAGCTACCTCCTCTCAGTTTGAGATTATACACGATTGGATCTAACCAGTGACTTTCTAGTGATGTTTCAGCCGAAGAGATTTATTGAATTGTTCGATTAAAACTGAATTTGTCTGTATTACTATCCTTGGTCAATAAGTAATCTAGCGTCAAGATAGTATACAAGTTCTTACTTATCATCAGAGGTCATTTCAAGAGTTTGTGACTTATTATTGATTTGATGTTACTTCTTGCTTTGGTTGAGGCTAAGCATTTTTCAATCTTTATGTATACTAATTACCATTGATTATCAAGGTCGACAATAGGCTTAATAAACAAGATTGAATGTAGGTCGATTCAAGTCAAAATTAACTTTTAACTATTGTATGAATAAAATGTTATCATTAATGGTTGCAATGACTATTTCTGCTAAAGTCTAAGATAATTAAAAGTTCCTTTCATCTTGTGTAACATTAGGTTTATTGAGTTTTATTTACAAAACAGTCGACTAAGTTACACCGTAACTTAAAGAAAGTCATGAGCAAACGAAGTCTACTACTGAATAACTAAGGTCCTATAATACCTGATAATTTTGAATCTATGACTGCTGTAAAATTATTAATCGCTGAACTGAGTATGAGCATATGAGTATATGAGTATAACTGCTGGACAAAATCAATCTGCTACTGAACGTCCTTTGATTCATTGTTTATTCATCTTGTTTATTCATCTTGTCTTATAAATAACCATTGAGGTAACAAATTTTAACTTTCCAGGTTTAATCTAGCAAACTATTTGAGTAATAGAAAACATTTATAAGCCAACTATTCATTAATTGGCTTGATTTCATTGATTTAAACGGACTTGGGTAATATTTTAAAACTGCACTCCAGGATCTGTTCCAGTATACATGAATGTGTTGTATAATTATACTTGATTTGTTTAGAATGTAAGAAGAAACTGTTGTAATTCCTGGAATGCTAATCTTGTGACATGATCATCTAGTATTCTCGATAAGATGTGGGTAAATATTATCGTGATAAAATCAGAGTACGGTTATTACTATCTCTATTTGTTTTGTCGTAAATTGGATACATATCATCCTTGTCTCATTACTGTTGACACAGTTACATGAACTGGATTTCTTGACTTCTCAATGGTAAGATCATTTAAGCTCTTCTCCTACTAAACCAAACAAGACTAATCCATTTGAAATACCTTCCCATTTATGCCCTCTGTTTATTCGACCTTAGAGGAAGGTGGCACACCAGGTAACTCAGGTTCTGGCCTTATCTTTACAAACTTCTGAAAAATAATTGTTAGTCTGTTACAGCTGAGAAAATATATTTACAGCCTCTTATGTGAGTTTAGCTTGTCACTTTCAAAATCATTGTGGAGAACCTAAGTTGATAAATAATAAAGATATCAGGTTGTTTATAATTAAAATAAATAAGCTATCCACTTAACATAAGGAATCATCTGATGGTGTTCTGAGTCAGGTTCTATGTAGCTGAGTTGTAAGCTTACTGAATTGACTCTCTCAGAAAAGATTATTACATGTTTCGTACAATTTCAATACAGGGTGACTCAACAGTCAGATAATGATGTATTGGCTTAAAGAGAGGGAGGGATAAGGTATTCTAAATGTTCGGTATATGTCACATTTAAAATATATACCAATTATTTTGTTCAAATTCAAATAATGTTTTAGATAAGCGTATGACTTTTCATACTTCTTACTACTAATATGTTGAATATTAGCTGAATCTTTCTTCCGTTATTTAATCGGATCACATTGAATTTAATGCGTTACGGACTACAAAAAGTAAAATATTCATTAGCTGTTTAGAAATTAATGGAAAATTAATGATGATAATTTGAACATTTTTTTAATAACATCATAAAATAGTTCTTGTTTAACAATATTGATACTACTCGTGAAACGATTAGTGAAAGTGAATTTAAAAAAATTAATATTTTTCTAATATACAAATCTCAGTGATTTAATCACAAAGTTGAGTGACTTTATAGTCATATTCGCTTCACAAAATAGTTCCATTTAAAATTCAACTTTGTTATTTACCTAATATATTCAAAAGTACCACGGAAACTAGTTTCCACATGTATTTAATTTAGTTGGAGTTTTGATTAAAAAACCTTTAGGAAATCTCATGAATAGTAGCTTGAGGTAAACACAGTCATCCTGAAGAAAACTAACTCACTAAAAAAAGTGGTAACCGGGAAAATTTATTCACACCATTTAAACTGTTTCCTGGCAGTCTTCATTTAGAAGAGTTATCACGCATCAAGAGGAAAGCCGAGTTTCTTCGAAACGCATGAGATCTATGTCCCTTTTGACAATCACAGCAATAATAATTACGAGTACGTGGAATGTTCGCACAATATGAGGGACCGAAAGAACTATTCAAGTTGCTGCAGAAATGAAAAGATAGAACCTGGTGATACTTGGGATCAGGGAAACACATTAGACGCAGGTTGGACAATAAGAACTAGCTTAAGAAGAGATGTTATTATACTCTAGCCATGAAGAAGAAAGTGCCTTGCATACACATTGAGTTGCTCCTTCAAAACAAATAAAGATGAGATTACGATGAATGTCTTTCACTGTTATGCACTCATCAACGATAACAAAGAGGACGTTAAATTTAACTTCTATATGACGCTAAATTCAACCGTTTGGATACGGCCATTAAAGGACTTGACCATTCTGATGGCATACCTAATCGCCAAGGTTGGAATGAACAGCAATAGATACGAAGACATTATGAGGCAATATGGACTAGAAGAAAGGAATTAAATTGGTTAAAGATTTGCAAACCCATATGACTTCATTAAACTGAATATAGGTGGTACTATATTCCCACATTAACGTAAACAAAAAGCTACAAAGGTTTCTTCGGATCACACTACAAAAACCGAGCTTATCACATCTGCCTCAACAAAAGGTTCAGAAGAACCATGGAGGACGTTAAAACAGAGGAGCTGGTATAAATTCACATCACCACCTGGAGGTGGCCAAGATGAGAGTGAAACTGAAGGAGCACTGAACAACTGGTCGAACGGCAGCACAAAAGTTAATTTCGACCTCTCTTCAGGATACCGGCAAACTCAACAAATTCGAGATAGCAGTCAGCAATAAGTCCCAGGTCTTTCACGATCTACTCAATAGAGAGGGAACTACCATGGAGAACAACTGGAAAAGGATCAGAGAAGGGATGACTTCAACATGTCATGAGATTTTGGGCTATAATAAGAACCATTATGAAGAACGGATCTCTGGATATACTCTGGTAAAGATTCAAGAAAAGAAGAAGAGAAAGGTAGCAATCAGTATCAGCTGAACAAGATAAGACAGAGCCAAGGCATAGGCTGAATACACAGAAGCAAACAAGCAATTGAAGAAGAGTATCAGAGATGATAACTAGAGATGTGAATAAGACGTAGATATGACAGCTGAAACATGTGTTAGGGAAGGTGACATGAAGTAGTTACATGATACGAAGAATAATTTTGCTGGAAAATATCGAATACCAGAACGATCAGTGAAAGGCCAGGGAGAAACACACAAACCTCCAAATTGATGCTGGACCACCAACAATTGAAGAGAAAGATCAGAATGGCCATCAGACAAATCAATAGGGGCAAAGTAACAGAACTAGACAACATTCTGGCTGAGGTACTGAATGCAGACCTGACAGTAACTATGAAGATGTTACACGCACCGTTCAGCAAGATTTGGGAGGAAGAACAAGTGTTTAAAGACTGAAAACAAGGGCACCTTATCAAGATATCATAGAATGGAGTACTTAGTAAATGTGAGAACTAAAGCGGCATCAATCTACTCTCAGTTTGAGGAAAGGTCTTCAACAGTGTGTTGTTAAACCTTATGAAGGATTCAGTAGACACCCGACTTCCCGATCAACAGTCTGGATTTTGTAAACACTTATCCTGTACCGAACGAATTGCGACACTACAGATCGTTATGGAATAATCAAATGGATGGAACTCATCACTCTACATCAACTCTATTGACTACGAGAAAGCATTCGACAGCGTGAACAGGATAACACTATGGAGGCTTCTCTCAACCCTACGGCGTGCCTTAGTAGATAATCATCATCATGCAGATTTCTTATCCCACACAACAGTAGTAGACGGCTAATGTAGCAGCATCAGGATTCAACATACACAACGGAGAAAGCAAGATCATCCGATACAAAACATTATGCACCAACCTGATCACACTTCACGCCGAATATCTGAAAGACGTTGAAACACATGTCTCGGCAGCATCATTGATGAGCAAGATGGATGTGATGCAGATATGAAGGCCAGGATTGGCAAAGCAAGGGTAGCATTTCTACGAGTGAACAATATCTGGAACTTAAAACAACTATCAACCAACTCCTAAGTCAGAATTTTCAATACAAATGTCAAGGCAGTTCTACTGTATGCGGTGGGAACTTGGTGAACCACAAAATCCACCACCCACAAGAAACAAGTGCTTGTTAACTGCTGACTACTTAAGATACTGAGGACCCACTGGTCAGACACCATCAGCAACAACCTACTGTGGGAAAGAACGAACCAGATTCCAACATTGAAAAAAATCAGTGAAAATGCTGAAGGTAGACAGAACACACATTGGGGAAATCATCCAGCTGCATCACAAGACAAGCTCATACTTGAAACCATCAAGAGCAAAGTAAAAGAGGTCGACCAAAGAGCATATTGTACCGAGATTTAAAGACGTAAATGAAAAGAAATGATTACAACAGAACAGGACAGAATAAATTAGAGAATGGTTGGCGGCCCATGCTCGATTGGGCGTAACATTTATTGTTAAACATAATAAGACATATTCATAATTACTTATCAATAGGAAAATAATCCTCTCATATTTTTTTACTCATCAACAAAGCAGACTTTTCATATTTTTCAGTGTTACATGTTTGAAAAAAATACCTTGTTGAGTAGTGTCTCTATTGACAAAATTTTGGACTGACTGAAATCATTCTATGTGTTTTAATGCAGTTTAGGGTTGTAATCAAAGGACAGTTTACCTGGAATTATTAGGGTTAACATTTTTAAAACTTACGAATTTACTTCCAGGTTCGGTCATCGTACATTCAATCACGATCAATGTAGAGATTGGTACAAATCGCCGAATCTCTATATCATAACAGCACAAAGAATTTATAACTGACAAGATGAATAACAAAGGAAACTAGGTATTTATAGAAAAGATGACAATAAAAAGGATTGAACGTTAAGTGTATGGTTTGAGATGATAGACTTGAAATGATTATCTGAAAGAATATTGAGAAACAAGGTTTAGAGGGAGATTTATATTCCTTTATGTTAATCTATCATAATATACTTAAGTATTGTACATTAATCAAACGGATTGTTTGCTTTCAACACATGTACAAGATCAATTTCAGTAATAGGAGAGATTTTCCTTCTCCACTGACTAGATAATCTCTGATCACTTTATTAACCTATCTAAAATAAAGTTAGGCTTATTTGTGTAACTCGTTTAAATTCTTTATCTTTTAAGTTACCAGCTTTCCAAAATGAATGATAACCGGGCAGCGTCAAATAGCTCTTGAATTATAGTTTGAGAACAAGTATAATCAGTCTCGAAGAATACAGCCTAGAATCTTTGGATCTTTTAACCAGTCATTTTTCCATGCAATATGATTACCAGTCGATTTCCTCATTGAGTTCCCGAAATATATTTGATAGAAATCAATTACATTAGTTAAGGCATCATCAAACTTTTACTCCAGAGAAATGAAATTGAAATTTGTTTTAACATTTGAAATAAATCTAGTTCTTGATGTGCGTTATCGTTTTTTTCTAACTTATAAGAAGTTAATACATTGAAAATTGTAATATCTTATTTTATTTACTTTGAACAAAGTTACTGATTTTTGAAAGATTGAAGTAGAAATGACAGTTTTATGCGACCACTGACGCCAAAGCAAAACTTATGGCGACTTTATTTATGTGTAATTATTAATATAAGGAAAGATTATATCATACTCTTATACACGTGATACGCAGCTCAAAAACATACATACAAACACAGCATCATCAATCTATGCGAAGAAATAAATTTCATTTCGAATAGCTTTGAATGAAATGATGTAGGCAATCCCTCTTTTTTCTAACCGATTATACTAAATTTTTTATCATCACAGATTGTTACATGTGGTGTTGGTTTAATTTACTTTCTTGACGAAAAGTTATTATGAATAGTGTTAGACCTTCCAGGAGTTATCATCATAAAATATTTTTTTAGAGAACATCGTGAAGGTTCATGCTAACAATTCACCATTAGTAAAGTAGCTCCGGGTGTTCGATGCAGTTTACTAGTCTCTTGATCATCCAAATCCGATACAAATCCAGTTCTGTTGAGTACACTCAATCATAATTTATACCAGTTGTCAGAAAGCTTCCATTGAAATTTATGTATGCACTCGGGTTTACCAATAAAACGTAATTTGGATACCCGAAACGTCAGTATGGAAATAGGGAAAAACATACAGTCTATATGTCCAATTATGATATACGTTAATTCGGTAAAAACAAATGGTCAAAGAAATGTTCTCTAAAGAAAATATGATTCTTTATGTTGAATTTGTTTCTATATGTTAATTATGGCGTTAACAAAAACGATTATAAAGTGTTGAATTACTTTTCTTAAGTCTGAGAAAAACTAGATAGTGCTGCTGTGTTCTAAACTCTCGAAACTGATGAAACATCCAAAAAAACGCTAAAATAGCCAATGTGAATTTCGATTCACATCACTCAAAAAGTGTTTGATTGATTTCCTCATGTACAATTTTCAATCTTGTTACAAAGTAACCAGATCTGAAAGTGACGTTCATGCATTTACGAGAAAGACTGATTACATAGAAAACCATTCATGAATACTACAAATATAGGTTTTCATCATTTTATTCTCACCATAAAACAAATCTTAAATTCACATCTGTTTGTTTCGATTCAATTTTTTATGATTTAAATTAGAACACCTCTATTGAACAACTCATTCACCAACAAACAAATTCTCCAACTTCTCAAACCACTTCATTTGTCTTAAAATAAATGTTAGTAATCTAATTATCATAAGTTGTGTAGCTCATTTCATTTCGTTCATATAATATTACAAGATATTAAAATAACATGGATATTGACATAGGTTATTGATTAAATCAACTGTGTTAAGTGAAGCATTAAAGTTCTGAATACATTGAATGGTCTTATATATATATATATATATATATATATATATATATATATGGAAGACAGGTTTTTGATGTTTAGCAACTAGTTATTTTAGTTATCATTCAATGTTCAATATTCATGTGAAAATAGTGTTATTGAAATAATTTAATACATTTAAAGATAGAATCCTTGAAGTGTTATAACGAAATTGATAGCATTTCAGTAATCCTCATTCTGAGTAGAAATAATTGTAAATATAAATTTAAATAAATTTATAATGCAAGTGTACAAACACAGAAACGTAAATTGAATAATAACTAAACTTAATTAAAATGAATTTTATTGGAACTCACGACAACCATTGAAAACTTTGAAACACTAAATAGAGCTATTTCCTGATCTTTCTGAACATATTTTTATGCATTCCTTTGTCTGCTTACCGAAAAGATACTGTGAGTGATTTAAGAGTTCAATTCTTGAATAATTCATCAATTTTGCCTCACACAGGCCGTTCCAAATAGTTCTTGGAAGTTGTTTACAAATCAAAATGAATAAATTTCAAAGGAATGCAGATAAGAAATTTGTGCAAATCGGTAACTTTAGAGATTCATCAAATCTGTCTTCAAAGTAACATGTTCGATTACTCAGTTCATCTAATAGATTTATAATTTCGATATATGGTAATAAATTGTTATTATCACTTGATCGAAGACTAATTTCGATTCCTAGACGGATAGTTATGGATTCGCCTCTCCAAGGAATTTCTTACTGGGACGAAATGGCCATCCATTGCTGCTAAATAGTTATTAGTGGTCTAGTCAAGACCAACTTGTTGATTTTAACTATGGGAATTTTCGAATCATGTATCACACTACGACTGGATTATTTATTCCAGAATTTTACAGAGGTCAAAGGTTTTCCATAAATAAATTCTGTGAATAGATTGTGTTTGATTTCAGACTAGTATGCTTACCTCGCACCTTTTCTCCACCGTCAAGGTTTGAAGTGTGGTAGAATTCTGAGGACCTCAAAAGCGTCTAGAAAGTCATTATCATGCACACGAATAGCAGACTTGTTAGTTATAAATAAAAATATTTCCATTTCATGTAATTTTTGGCATAATTCCCTGGTAAAATACATTTTTTTAACTAATCTAAAGAAAGCTCACTTCACAGATTCCCGGTGTTATTCCTATCATAATGAAGATATGCGCATTAAGTTAAAGCGAATAAGATCGTTTTAATTATGTAACCCTACATCAAAGAAGAGAATGCTACCATTATATTCGATGATTTGAACAACATCTGTTCAGTATACAAAATCTAAAACAAATAGAACATTAGAGTAAACAATTTATATATCTGATTCACTAAGTTTATAAATATTCGAATCCCGATCTGTTTAGACATATACTCAGGGTGGCCGAATAAGCTGAGATCGTTTTAAGAAAACAATTCATGACATTGAAGTCGACAAAAATGTCGTATGAGCATAAATGCTCATTAGGCAAGTCGAAGAGCATAATTATTGTCGTTTCCAGAACTGAATCACATCTAAGCTCTCACTGGAATGTGCTGAGAAGTATGTTATCTATTTTTTAACTCTAAGTAGTTTTATAGATTTTCCAGTGTCCCATTTTCTTTTTGACAGCTAATCATAATATTCTAGTGAAGTAAACCCTTAAGATGACAGCGTAATGAATGAAGTATTCAAACGTTTACCTCTGGCTGAATGCTTCTAGTCTCAGATAGGAGATATTGTTAGTGTTAACAAACTGTTACATTTAAGAGGCTCAGAATATATTTGTAAACAAGCATTTTGAAGGATGAACTTCAATAACTCCTCATTTGAATTTTATCGAACATACAAAATTTCTTAGCCACTTTTATGTATATCATAACAGAAAAAATCATTGCCTAATTCCAAACTATAAGCAGTCCTATTTATTTAATTACGTAAATAAGTGTCATTTTCCCTAATATATGATACACGTCAACATTTAAACTAGAAACAAACTTCGTTATCTGCACCATCTAGCATGAAGCTCACAATAAAATTAAACTAACACATAACTCTTACTTCTTAAGTCATTAATGAAAATCGAACAGTGTGATAGTGATGACTATTTAGTATTACACTTTTGAACAAAATATGAAACATAACAAACTAATACCATTTTAATATTTTTTATTGAATAGAACAATTGCCAATATCTTCAGATATAAGCATACTAAGCTAAAGAGCTCAGTTGCAATATATCTGTTTCTATTATACTTATATAAGAATAGCTTTCAGCACAACAGCTTGGACTAAGGGCGACCAATACACATACACTCAACAGACAAAAGTTACTAACATTTACCGTAATTTACAATCAAAGATCTCATAGAACTTCCTATATTCTAATTCACGATCTATGCAGATTTTTTTTGCTTGAAACTTTGTAAAAATGAGATATTCTTAGAACGTACTGTTCATTGTTTAATTTTTTTAATTTAATTTAATAATTTTTTTCATCTAAAAGACTTTAAACTCAGTACAAAAATGTTATAACGCTATGTCTAAGTTTGGATCCACTTGGCCATATGATGTTGTGTAGTCACTTAAGTTGTGATTTCTCTTTGCAACCAGATTGGTATTCCATTTTCCTCACCACATGCATATTTAAGTAATAATACTTTATCAGAGTTACTGTTCTTTCTCAACAAAACAATTAGTTCTTGTATATTACTAATTGTTTGCATTACCGAATTCCGATCACTTTTTTCCAAATGATTTAGCACTTGCCATAAGATCCCCTAAATAGGCAGTGTAGATAATTACTACTACTACTACTACTACTACTACTACTGCTACTACTACTACTACCGCCACCACCACCAAATTTCGCGCTAGAACTAAATAGGACTTCAGCCTTCTGCATTCTCCGGTTTCATTTATTTAAGACAAGCTCATGACGCATAGCTTATACGAAAAAGTTACTAACGATTTTGTAGCAAAATGAGGCGTTCTAGCTACTGACTGGATAGCCTGTAAATGCAAGAATCCATATTTATTTTAGTTATCATATTGTTGCAGAGTTACACATTAAATTGTGTACGCTTCGGGTTTCTGGTGGCCCTGATGATGCTTTCTATGTCCTCGCTTGCGTAGGTATAGTATTAACTCTTAGGCCAAAACTTGCGCTCCTAGAGTGAGTCCCGGTAGACAGTCACTTATGCGCTGTCCGACTAAACGGAACGGTACGGACTCGTAAAGATAGGGAAACTCACCGTCGCCCCTTTGTTACTTACTTACTTACTTACGCCTGTTACCCCCAATGGAGCATAGGCCGCTCACCAGTTTTCTCCAACCAACTCTGTCCTGGGCTTCCCTCTCCATTTCTGTCCAATGTTTGTTCATTCCTCTCATATCTTTCTCTATTTCTCGGCGTAGTGTGTTCCTTGGCCTTCCTCTTTTCCTTTTGCCTTGAGGGTTCCATGTGAGGGCTTGTCTAGTGACGCAGTTGGGTGCTTTTCGTAGTGTATGTCCTATCCACTTCCACCGCTTCTTCCTGATTTCCTCCTCCACTGGAATCTGACTTGTTCTCTCCCACAGTTCGTTGTTGCTGATCGTGTCTCGCCAACGAATACGAAGTATTTTGCGTAGACAACTGTTAATAAACACTTGTATCTTCTGAATGATGGCTTTGGTAGTTCTTCATGTTTCCGCTCCATACAGTAGAACTGTCTTCACATTTGTATTGAAAATCCTGATTTTGGTTTTGTTTGAAAGTTGTTTGGAGTTCCAGATATTTTTCAACTGTAGAAATGCAGCCCTCGCTTTGCCAATCCGCGCCCTTACATCTGCATCCGATCCACCTTTCTCGTCGATGATGCTGCCCAGATATGTAAAGTTGTTAACGTCCTCGAAAGCATCTCCATCAAGCGTGATTCGGTTGGTGCATGTTGTGTTGCATCGGAGAATTTTGCTCTTTCCTTTATGTATGTTGAGACCTACTGCTGCAGAGGCTGCTGCTACACTGGTCGTCTTCTCTTGCATTTGTTGTTGAGTGTGCGATAGAAGAGCCAGGTCATCTGCGAAGTCCAGATCGTCCAGCTGCGTCCTAACTGTCCAGTTGATACCGTGCTTCCCTCCAGATGTTGACGTCTTCATAATCCAGTCGATGACCAGGAGAAAGAGAAAGGGTGAGAGTAAGCAACCTTGTCTGACACCGGTCTTCACCTCAAAAGAGTCTGTTAGCTGACCTCCGTGCACGATTTTGCAGTTGAATCCATCATAAGAATTCCGTATGATGTTGACTATTTTCTCAGGCACACCGTAGTGTCGAAGAAGCCTCCACAGTGTTTTCCTATCCACGCTATCGAATGCTTTCTCGTAGTCGATGAAGTTGATGTAGAGTGGTGAGTTCCATTCAATTGATTGTTCCACAATGATCCGTAATGTAGCAATTTGGTCGGTCGATCCTTGATCGATCCTTACGAAATCCGGCCTGTTGATCTCGAAGTTGGGCGTCTACGAAGTCCTTCATTCTGTTTAACAATACCCTGTTGAAGACTTTGCCTGGTATTGAAAGAAGAGTGATGCCTCTGTAGTTCTCACACTTGCTCAGGTCGCCTTTCTTTGGTATTTTGATGAGGTATCCTTCTTTCCAATCTGATGGTACTTGTTCCTCATCCCAAATCTTGTTGAAGAGAATGTGAAATATTTTCGCAGTTGCTTCTATATCTGCTTTCATTGCCTCTGCTGGAATGTTGTCTGGTCCTGCTGATTTGCCGCTCTTGATTTGTCTGATGGCTATACTGATCTCTTCAATCGTAGGTGCGCCAATATTAATTTGGAGGTCCTTGGATGCTGCTTCGATGTTGGGTGGGTTCAGTGGAGCTGGTCGATTCAATAGTTCCTTAAAGTGCTCCACCCACCTATTTCGCTGTATATATATATAATTAATATAAGCATTTACTTTATGTAGTACAGTATATTTTATTCATAAATATAACCCATGAAACGTTTATTTTATTTTGGGGCAGAGTTTTGGAGGTTTGTGTTTTTACACATTTGAAATCATCAATCAATCATCGTTAGACCACCATTAGAAACCTGGAAGCATTGGACGGCCGTTTCGTCTTGGTATGGGACCCATCAGCAGTGCGCATCCACGACTCCTGCTTCTCGCAGGATTCGAACCCGGGACCTCCGGTATTGTGAGCGAACGCCTAACCATCGGACCACTAGGACGGTATTGAGCGGTGTTAATGTCTAACTCTGATTGATCTACGGATTCTGCGCGACCTCACCCATTTGTCTTTGGTAGTTACTGCCTACACCCGACAGGGTTGAACTTCATCGGTCACGTCTTCTCACTAGAACTCCGAGAATTTCCTCACGAAGCTAGTCACTAGTGAGCACTGTTACGATATTTTGGGGCAGAGTTTTGGAGGTGTGTGTGTTTTTACACATTTAAAATCATCAATCAATCATTTTATTTTATTTCTTTTGGTGAGAGCATTCATAATTTCAAAACTTTTGATGGACATTACATGATATTAATTAAAATTATAGATTAGTGGTGCATTTTATTGTTCTCAACGATATCAAAATTAAATGAAATTAACTGACTCACGTTGAAAGGTGTTGGTTGAATTGACTGAAAATCAGTGCCGATGGCAAAAGTGTATTCAATACTTTAAATTTTAAAATTATTTTCCACTTCTTGTTAGGTGAGGTGACATATTGATGATTGCTTTTGTTCTCCGTGAAAATCTAATGTTTAGTGAGTCATATTTTCGTAGTGATTTATTCTTCTGTATTTTGCATTGAGTAGTAATACGTCAACGAGTTTAAAAATACAACCATTTTTAAATTAAATCTTCTCGAACCAGCATTACTTTGGTAACCATCTTGACAGTTTCATCATATCATATTGGAGTACAGAGGAAACTTAGTCTGATACCAAATTACATTTGATTACAATTACCTGAATACCTTTTCATAATTTCGTCAACTTGCAATACAATACTAATCAAGAATAGTCCTAGAAGTACCATTTAATAAATAATATTTACATGTTTATAATCGTTAAGGAATCTTTACAGACTGTACATGAATCTACTTCAAAAAATAAACCGTCAAACCAACAAGAAAAGAGTGAACTACGTAAGTGATTACTTTCCTGTGATATATAATGAATTCAAAGTGACTATTCGTTGACTAACTTATTTCACAATTCACAGTCTACTACGGTAGTCATATATAGCCAACCACTTTATGGTTAATATAACAACAACCAGTTTGCATATTGTATAAAACTGTCGGATAATTCGGATTGTTTGCTTATATTATTATCACTAGTGATAATTTGTGAATCATTGATTGAATTTAAAATAATATTCAATGTAATAAAAGGATATTTAACGCAACTTTATTGTTAATCTTATTGTTTTAAATTATTATAGTTGGATTGATATACACGGGAGCGATTTTCGTTGTATAGTTGTGAAGATGGTTGCGTTTTATTGAAATGATTAATCAACCATTGTTAGACCACCATTTGAAACCTAGAAGTTTTGGATGGCCGTTTTTTTGTTGTATAGGATTCATCAGCAATACACATCCCCCAAATATGGTTTTATCTTTGTTTTTACACTTAAGATTTGAAAAATTTTGTAAATTAAATGCATCTAACACGTTGTTCAGTCTTGCTATCATCAATTATTGTAAGTATTATCTCACGTCAACGCGACTAAAGTTTGTTGGCGTTTTATAGAAACATTTCATTTCACTTCGAGGTTTGATAATCTCACTTATTAAATCCTGAAAAACAAAGTTTTTGGTTTCTCTATTCACATTTTTTTACATGAGCTTCTGTTAAGCATTTATCAAACTCATTCATAACTAATGTGACCAGATTGTGTAAGTCATTCTGAGTCAATGCTCTTCCTGTATTAAAAATCAAAATAATTGAATACACAACTATCTTATCCATTTTGTCATGTGTTAATTCATATTTCAGCAAAGAATTATTCATAAAAAGAGAAAAAAAGAAGTCAACATAATGCAAGATCTACCATCAAATGATTCTATCACAAGTTACAGGCAAAAATAATAAGTTTCATTACATGACCTATCAATTAATTTAACTATTCAAAACTTCCTTTCACCATTTAAAAAAATATATATACATATAAATATCCACCAAAATCTGTAATAAACTACGTTACATTAGAAGGAGAACGTAGAAACAGGGAATTTGAGAACACAAAACCATGGAACCATTCATTACTACATTTGCTGCAATAGACAAACGAGGAGCGAATGTCATCACAATTAATGAACTACGTAATTATGTTGCAGAGAATCATTTAGATAAAGAAATGATATTGGTCAGTAAAAATTTCAGTATTCAATGATTTTGTATTTGCTTTTCCTTGTTTTATCACATTCTATTTGTATACATTTTATTGACTGACAATAAACTTTACTTAGAATTATTTACACTCCATTATTGAGTCGTAGTTAGTCGTTCTTCATTGAAAAACTCAGAAAGAGTTATTTACTGCTATAAAGTTTTAAAATGGTTTGCGTTTATTGTATAAATGCACTCCATGCTTAACTGTTTTGCTTATTTATTTCTATGAGAAATGAAAGTTCGAATTTAACGGTTGAATGCTATAAATATGTTTATGAACAACAGGTTGTGGTAATTGAGTATATATTTAAATTAGAAAAATAAATTTTTCTTTTATTCATACCTAATTTACTAACGAATAACTTGATCATACATTCACAAAGATTTTAAACTCAGTATTCTTTTAGTTACACTAGTGTTTATTATAAATTTGAAACTTACTTGAAAATTCAACATTGAAACAAATAAGGTGTTTCTTTTAAATAATGATGATTATATCGTAATAATATTTAGTCAATCATTAAAAGCCCGTTACAGAGAGTAGACGATACAAGATGATGTTCCACTGACATTACTATCAAGCATTTTGCTTGGAAACACATGGCCACATTCTACGCTCGAACTTAAGAAATTGGTATGATGTAATAAGAATTACTTACGTCAACTGGTGAGATAACTTATTTATATAGAGATTAATAAATATCTTAAAACAAATGTTTATTACTTCATGTACAATTTACAGTCGGTTTTAAACAAATATACTATTTAGAATTGTATAACGAATCTGAAGCCAACTTTACTGCTTGATATATATAGGTAATATAATGTGTTGTAAATAACTTGGTACAATTTGCAATAGTATTTCACTTAAGTTTTTTGTAATATTTCTTGACTCCACAACTGTATTTGAAATATTATGAAGTTATTGAAAATACTCTTTTTTGTATGATAATCAGAAAGTACGTTAACAAACAGTTATCAATCTAGTTTTCGATAACTTTGGGCTCTTTCCACCATCCATATTCAAATAGTTCAACTCTCCAAATTTCGGGGAAATATCTCTATCTTTATTTGACAATTGAACGTAATTTTCAACTTACCAAACTCTTAATTCAAATTTTCTTATTCTTCGTACCTAAGGATTCTATTATTAATAAAATAAAACTATAAGTTGAACAGCTTGAAATTGTCGAACTGATTTAATTTAAATCAATACTAATGATTGGAAAAGTGTGTAGTTATTGTTTGCAAAATGACAGTTAGTCCTTAAAACATAAAGTACTAACTATTTTCTTCTGACATTAGCAAAAGAATAGAATCTTTCAACTTGAAAATTTTAAAACAAAAACTATTTCATCGAACTTATCGAATCATAGTTTGGTCGTCAATCTATGATTTTAAAGAAAGGCCAAGCTTCAAATGATGTGAAATTTTCAACTTTCTTATTCATTGATGATTTAAGTTGCTTGTTACATTTTACAAGCTATGAAATAGAATGAATTAATGTAGACATGTTATTTTTGTACAAACTACAACAAGTGGAAAGTGTTTTTATAAGATATGGTTGCTTTATCATTATATATTATATTTTACTTTGAAAACATCATTGTTTTAATTACTAGCAATAATTAAACCATTATTATTACGATGCTACTGAGTAAATATATAGTAATATATTTACTTACTCGATTTTTATGAGATATATTTGCATGTCGTATTGTTTTTCAATTTAAGAAATGGCAAATACTGTTCGATCCTGAGGGAACAGGAAAGATAACTTTTCGAAGATTTTGTGAGGTTCTTGGAGTTCAACCGGAGAGACCGTAAGTCAATTTGATAAATTTCCGGGCATAATTTTAAATTTATGCATTATTCGTTTACTGCATAAAATAACTACATTAAAAATCCATTGTTTGAAATAATATCATCACAGTTCAGGATATGGTTAATGACCAGGTTTCAAAAGCGTCTAAAAAGTGTGAAATATATATATAAATATATAAATATATATAATCTCTCAACTATTGAGACTCGTAATCTAGATTGTGACAGGTTTCAATGGTTTTCAATGGTTTTATGGTCAAACTCAGTCTGCAGTGTAACTTTACCCACATAATTCAATCTGTAACCTAATCTCTGTGACTGAAATGTGTACTCTGATATTTCTGACGAACTTGTGTTCTTCCTGCAACTAAACTCATTTGAAATTATTGGATAATCTTTTTCATCTCCAGATAAATTATTTGATACTTGTGACGTACGAAACCTGTGACCTAAGTTGGCTAAGTAACAGAAAAGCAACTTCACGTAATCATAGATTACCTAGTAAAATTCATAAATTTTCCAATCACATTTTCTATATAAAATAAAAACTTCTTAAAAGTGTGTCTAAAAAAGGGATCGGTGATGAATAGCAACCTACCAGTTATATATCTATGATACATGAAAAAGATTATGTTGATTTGGGAACTAAGCAAGACGTAGTGGATAGTCATTATATTCCAGCTCGAGATATTTCGAAAATGGATGCCAACAACCATGACTGACGTAAAAGTCTGAACAACAAGATTTAAAGGCACTCATGTAACAATGGTCATTAAAATACCCTGAGTTCAATCAGCTGGTCTACACTGAAAGAAGTTTCGAGCTACAATGAAACCAAACTATTCGAATTTCAAAGGTCTCTCAGCTTCTGTCAGCCAACAAAATAAATATATGTCTGTTTTTCAGAAAGAACTTTAATAAACATTGATTCCAGAATACTTTTATTCGATTACCTAATTCTTTTTTATACAAGTTTTATTCCTTTTTATTTTCTGAACTGTGATATTATATATATTCCATATCTTTTGTAGTCAAATTACAATCAAGAAACCATTGTATGGAGTGCCCTCAACAGGTTTACGACCTGAAATCTTAGTTATCATGCAAGAACTACCATTACAAGATCAAATCAAAATATCAGAAGAAGCCTATAGACTTACTCAACCACAAGATAGGTTTGTGGAAAAAGAAGCTTCAGATAAACTTAAAAGATGGCTTGATGCAACATATGGTCGACATTGGCATGTGACTATTGTCAAAGGTTCATATTGGACAACTTATACACATATTCCAAATCATTCATTTCACTTTAAAATCAATCAACATTCATTCATCATTTATCGTACAAATGAATAAAAGGATCCTACCTACATTAGAATATTTTATTTCGATTTCTAATTATTTCGATGAAAACGGAATTACACTGTTGATCACTTTCAATCAAAATTTTCATGAACTTCGCCTATATTAACTGTGAATGTTTAAATTTTGTTATCAATTTAAATTTAAAATGTTTCATAATTAACTTATATTTTTGAAGTAATAAAATATAATTCTCATTTCTTATTTATTGTTTCTCTATCAAAGAATGACTTCTATATTGAATTTTAAAGGCTATTTATTATTCATTGTACAAATTGAACGGTCGATAGTTCAGTCATTATTAATAACTAAACAATATGCCATTAATTGCTACTAAGTAACCGAGTCAATGAATTTTGATATAATAAATAAAGAATAAACATTGAAAGAGATCTGAAGTTTTTTTTCTTAAAATACATTCACCTATGAATTTATTAGTAATCCAACACTTCATATTAACAATCATGTTAAGTATTCTGTTTCCATCAAGTATTACTGTTGTAATGAGTTTCCCAGATTGGTTAAAAACTACTAAGATCTCTTGTATTTATTGGTTTCACTTCATTAACTTAAATAATATTGAAATTCTATGGTTATGAGCAACTGCCATCATAAATTCCAAGCAAATATTCTTTGTACATACATTTTGTTTAACGCTAAAATCACAATGTAACAGAATAATATTATCATGGTTTGCTTAAGACTATTTTTGTTTGTGCAACGCAACCGAAATGTTAAAAACTAAATCAATGAATAGAAATATTTTTACACGTCTGATTACTTTAGCTATAAACAACCTAGAAATCATCAATAATTTAGAGTAGTTGTTTATTTCTAAATTATATGGCTTTACTGTAATACCTACAATCTTATGATCAACAATTGTTTTTCATACGTAAATCTGTTGAATTACTTATTTTGATGATCTTGTAGAAAAAAACAATATCAAGCATGATAAAGCTGATCATGTGTGTATATTATGCTAAATTATATATTTTTTTCTTAGACTTTTATTGAATATTTGTAAAATTTATTGCAATGTACATGTTTCTGTGACAAGTACAGGGTCTTGCAGACGAATCACATCTCTTTGAAATCTATGACTTTTGGATTTCGATTCAGTATGTATTATTGTTAAATGTTAAGTTAAAGAGTATGCTTAATTATAGTCTTTAAATTAACACATATATGTGTACACCATATGCTATACTGCTATATAGAGCTGAAGGTCTCCTATGAGACTAGAGGTTAGCTGTGAATATTGTGGATGGCTTTGCTTTGCTTTGGTAAGCATTGTTAACAGTCCATATACAAAATTGGTTAGCAGGGCGACCGATTTCATTGATATAGGTGGTTGTTTTGCAACATTCCCGAGGGCCATTGTCATTGGGGTGCTGTATTACATATCACCATTACTAATAATAATGAGTTTTACAGTCATGTAAGCGGGATGGGTCGAAATGGCCTGTTCATGCGGTGCATACTGATTGAAGCGATCATGGATCGGAAATATTTATACCAGTGCGTATATGTGTAAATGGTGTGAATGGTCCACCAGGGTATCAGGTACCTGTGTGGTTGCACCACAGGATTGAGCCGAACTTTTCATGTAGCATTGGTAAAACGTGTGCAGTCTCTTCGGTTCTCCTGAAAACTAATACAAAATTGTCCTTGACAATACAGGGTAAATTTATATAATAATAAATAAAATGATAATTTGAATTAACAGATTATTACAGAAATGAAATAAAGTTACTGTAGAAAGGGAAATTTATTGTGATGTATATTCACAGGAAGTATTCCATTGATGAAGAACCATTAAAAACCTCATGGTATTGAATGAATCGATGCTTTTCTTAGTACAATAAGCAGTTATGAAGATAATGTTGAACAGAGAGCTGAATATGTGGTTGGTTGATATATATATATATATATATATATATATATATATATATATATACAGTTACACTATGTCTAGTCATTTTGATTTGTTAACAGATAAATAGGTCAAAAGACAACCTAGCACACATACAATGAGAGACCTATGATGGTAATGCATGTTGTTTCTCTGTTCGCCTCATCTTCCTTCACTAGTTGCACATGATTATAATTACTTCATAATCTTATTTGAATCATTATTCGATACTCTATTCACAATTCATCAATGTCCCAGTCCTCATACAAATAATTACTTTTTGTCGATTAGTGCTTTATATTCTTATGCGCCTCGTGACTAATTGAGAGAGCGAAACTGAACAGACTACTTGCGATTCAGACACCTTTAAATGATATTCTATTCTTTACCCAAGTTATTACTTTTTAATTTACTAAAGTGAGAACAATACTATTCCCGACATAAAATCAACTTATTCCAACTCAGAACTTTTCATTAGCTGCAAATAATAATCCAAAACAATAATTTGACAAACTTTTAAAGTATCGATTGATAATATTATTTAGTATGACATTTAAAGGCTCACAACTAAACTATCCGACTCAGAGAATATAGAGCCTCAGATTGATGTTTAAGGGCGGTCGACTTCTCAAAGTATTGACCATATAGTAACTCGATCGACAGAATCGGATAAACTATAAAAAGGATTTGACATGTGATATAAGTTACTACTCCGTGAGTGATCAATTGTAAATGAGCTACAAATATGTTTCATGAGTTAATATAAAATAATTGCTGAAGTTTCTTTTGATTTTTTTAACAGTTCACTGACCAATGTGAATTAGCGATGAAAATCATCTTCGGAATTTATTTTTACTGAATGAAGTTCTAATCATATGGATATCTGAATAAGTATAAAATTAGCATTCTTGACTAAATGGGTTATTTCAATTTCTTTAACAAATTAGAGTTGTTCCTATTTTATATTTACTATCTGCACACATACAGACAAATGTGAATTTAGTTAGTAAATATTTGTATCGTCTCATAATACTTGTGCATAATTTAGACTTCAATAAAATTGCATATCACATTTTCATTGTTCCAATAGGCGTTGAACAAAATCAAATAAAATCAAATTTTAAAAAAAAATCAATCATATTGTACTATGAATGGATGCATTCAGTCAACAATGTTGCCGTATATAAATACAATTGAATTTGATGTAAATCACTTTCAATCAGTGAATATTTTTTATTTGTATTTCACTTTGAAATCATTCATTGTTCATTTTGATGGATCCATTTCTAGATGCATTTTTTGCTGTGGATCTTGATCGTGATGAAAAAATCAGTATGCGTGATCTCAAGAACTATGTGGAAAGAAATAATTTGGATGAAAAAATGATTGAAGTAAGTGGGGTGTTTTTTTTGTTGTTGTTGTTGTTGTAAAAAAAACTAATCAATCGATTGTATTATGTGTAGTTGGTTGATGCTCAATAGAAATTGTTCATTACTCTGTTGAACGATGTCATAGGATTGTTATTATTGATAAGGTAAATGTTTGGTGAATAACTTTTATCATCTTTTAATATGAAATGGAAGAGTGACGACGACTATGATATGCTGGATTTTTATTAATTCATCAATCTCCATTCAATATTCTCAATGTCTAAGCTTTCATATACAATACTTTAGTTAGAACAACACATATAAGCGAACAATATTGTTTTCGATTAGATCGTCATCAGGCTTTACTCTAATATACATGAATATTTATATGAAAATGTCGAACCAATCAAGGCAATTTGAGTCAGTAATCACAATGAAATGAAATAGATTACGTCACTACATATAATAGGCAAAAGTACAAGTGGATAGTAGGAAGACAGGTGTACTGATAGTAGTAAGAAAATTATAAAATATGATAACTGAAGTTTTATCAATAGTAGGTCAAACTTGAATGAATAGACTTCAAATAATCATTAAAAAACATCAAAACCATTACGTAATAAGCAAACGTGTAAACATAAAAAAGTATAATGTCAATCGTCAGTTACGTCGTATTCAGCCACGAAAGAGATAGGGGTGTCACGAATTTCTTCTGAACACATAAACTGGGGTTGAATGTACGAATTCCTATGGCTTCTGCTACGTGTAGAAGACGGGATCGAACTCCGTTGGGAAATGATTGAGGTATGCAATAGATCAGTCGAAACGATCTAAACTTATCTACAGTATAGCCACTAGCAACCAGATGTGCCGAGATAGAGCTGCGTATTGTTTTTAACTGGCCCTTCATAAACCATGCTGGGAGGAGTTCACTCATTCGTTGGTTAAGGTGCCTGGTAGTACGCCCGATATAGCTATCTCCACAGGAGCAGCTGAATTTGTAAATGCACATAGAGGAGGTCAACTCAGGTAACTTATCCTTCGTTTGGGTAGACATCGCTGGTCGACTTGAGAAGGTCAACGCAAGTTTGGTTGCGTAGAATGTTCTACTAATTACTTTCGTTAATCTGTTCTGCAGAGTATGGCTGTCACCATGACCAAGCATCAGCATAAACAACATAAATGCAGTTCAGAAAAAAACACAGAAACTCAGTGAAGGCAAAAGAAGTAGAAACTATAATAAAATACAAATATTATCATCTCAAAATGGAATCGAATAGATTATCAAAATGTAGAACTGAAGCAATCAATAAGGACAAATTACAAATGTATACATGGAGGGATTTTCACAAACAAAGCCTTCAAAAATGGATCTTACAATAAGTAAGAATCGAAAATTACATGCCTAAGTTTTACCTTCTGACGAAAGTTGTGATGTTATTTTTATCGGTAAAATGAAAATGTTGAAAACAAACAAATTTTACAACTAAAATTTGTGTTATAAAAATTTTTGGTAAGAAAATTATTTTGATTCATGGTTCAATCAGCTGAAATACTCCGATCATTAATCATTTTCAAACAGTCACTTTTCTTTCTTTTTTCAATGAAACTGTAAGTTGGTGTTAATAAAAAAGCATCAGCTCCTATGTATTTGAATCCTTCTTTAGTTAGTTGATGTCGGCTTTATAATAAAATCATATGAGAGCTATTGTATTATTTGCTTCACTAAGCCCAATCCCGTTTTACAAAGTAACATTTTGTCACCCACATATTAAAACAAGATTGAATTATTAGTTTGCAGAAATTTTGAAAAGTTTGAGAATATAAATTTTTTTAAATCAGTTATCTTTGATTGATTAGTATGAGGTTTTTTAAAAGATCAATAGTATATAGATATGTTTATAAATTGGGTATGTTAAGTGGAACATTTGATTAGAACTGTTTCATAACTCATTTCAACCAAATCTACTAACATAAATTTCTCATAGTATTGAAAACCATTGATCTACATACAGATCAAAGGCGATTTTATTGTTGATTTTAACTGTCATGGAGTGACAGTTTTCTTTTCGTTTATCAATCTGTATTACCTAACATTTGATTAGGTTACTGAGTGTGGAGTCAATTCATAAACCTAATTTCAAAACAGCTTGCGAATTATGAACCGCAGATAAAGGCGCACAAACGATTAAAAGACAAGTTTAACAGCCAATTTGAAGCTTCAAAGAATATTCACCTATTACTGGTTAGATATGTGAACTATGTCTCTTGTTCGGTTCGAAGCACAGCGTATAAATCAGTACTTAATGAATAAGCAGAGTTGCAAGCACATATTTGCTGGATAGTGTTAGGATATTTGATAAATATCCTAACAGAATTATTTTTGGAAGTCTTATTCTATTGGTCAATTCCTACTAGTTAATTCCTACTGGTCAATATAATGGTCGTCCTAGCTTTCAGTGTCACGTACTTCAATTCTGTTTCCCATTGGTCGTCTTATCTGTCAGTGTCAGAGACTTCAATGTTGTTTCCTATTGGACCCAACTGTATAAATACGCATTATCTGTAACGTTTTATAACCCGGACCCGGACCTGGATTCCTAATCTGGGATCCTGATTCTCTTCGGGACTCGGACCTCGTACTTTCCGGATGCTCGTAGAATACAGGTTCTAATTCATATCAAGTCTTCTTTTTGTACTCAATGGGGGTTTGGGACGGTCGGAGTACAGTAGACTGTCGTGTCGCCGGATCCTCGATCCTTGCTCTCGTTTTCCGACTAAGGTAAACTTGTAATAATTCAAGCATATCAAATGAGTTGTTTGCGTGTGTACGCAACAGATAGAAAGAATATTTGGTCTATCTTGTTTGTATAATTTTGTTGTTTTTGTGGTATGACCACTTTGCATTAAGTTAGATCCAATGAAATCTTGAATCATCAAAGCCACAAGTAACAAAGTATGATTTTTGTTGTTAACTACAACAAACAATAATTTGTAATACATTTTTAAAATTTATGAATAATTTCTTAAACTGTTAACGTTGAATTCACTTACTTAATGTTACATTAAAACAGTGATAGTACTGAAACTTGCACTAGTTAAACAACTTCTTTAAAAATATATATATATTTCTTTTTTCCTACCATTCATAGAACTGGGGAAACTTATTCGATCCAGAGAATACTGGTTATATAACATTAGGAAAGTTTTGCGATGTACTAGGAGTAAGAATGGAAGATGCGTAAGTTTTAAAGTTGGAATTAAAAACACTTATTAAATTATGTCTTTCCATTAAATGAATGATTGATTATCAGAAAGCCTGTCAGAAGGCAAATTTCATCGCAAAACGGCATCAAGTAAAAAGTATGAAAAAAAATTAACACATAGAATAAGTCAGCTATTTGGTTAAGTTTATGTCTTCCTTGTAGTGAATTTCAATAAAGCATACAAAGACTACAATTGTCATAGGTAGTGATTTGCAATTATATTATTTGACTACTGAATACATCAACAGTACCGCGGATAACTATTTATCTGATATTGAATTTGACTGACAGCCAAATATCAGAAAAGTAATTAGATCTTTTGAAAAATACATTTTAAAGTTAGTCAACAATGGTAATGTATGTTCATAGTTACAAGATTTTCATCAACAAATGACATTAATTTTCGAACAAAATATACAATCTTTCACTGAAACAAACTAAGAAATAAAACAATTTACAATTTAGTTTTTTATTGATTGATTAGGACAATGTGAACCAATCGTCGACTATCGGAACTATCATGTGTTGAGACCTAAAATTTACATAAACATTGAATGAAAAAAAGGCTATTAAAATTAAAGTCGATATTTCTTAATTATTTGTTAGAGTCTCCTGTGCTACAATTAGCAACCTTCCGGCTTCAATTTTCAATGTAATTTCCATTTTTATTTAGTATTAAATCAAACGATACGTTTCATATTTACCAAGTGTTTGTCAACAATCTACTATTTTCGAAATCGATATTATTTCATTTCCGTCTTACTTTAATACAGACGAAAGGTTAGGGATGAATTTATAAATCGTTCATCCAACTTACTTCCAGCCGACATCAGTGTTATATCACATCAAATGAATATTAATGATCAGAAACAAATAAGTGATCAAGCCAGAAGTTTATTGTCTCCACCTAACCAATTGGATAATAAAGAGATTGCACATCGTTTAAAATTATGGCTACATAAGACGTATGGTCCAACATGGCATGTCGTTGTATTACGTGGAGCTTATGGCACATCATATACACATTTAGAGAATCGATCATTTCAATTTCGGCTACGAGACAGATGTTTTTTAATTTGGGGCACACCCGATAAGTTACAATCGATTTAAACTACTTTTTAGATTGTGCTCTTAACAATGAAGAAAAATTGAAGAAATAAATTTCATTAACTGTGTAATATTCAAATTTAATTGGTATCTTTTTAATTCCTGTCAGAAAGTTATTTCTTAAATTGACGAATCCACTTTACCTTTTCTAATGGCAATAACAATATTTTGCATATATTTGAATAATGTGTTAAATGTATTTAGTACATAACTATTAACACTTACCTCCTATCAATGAAATCAATGTTGTCGATAAAATTCTGTTCACAAATTACTTTTACTTTACTTTACTTACATTGAATTTATTATTAACCATTGGCCAGTATCACGTCACAAAACACAAAACATCAATCAAAATTTCTCTTAGTAGCAGAAACCTTGAGTCAGCCCTAAATCCTTACTGCTCCATAATGCCATAGATGATTTCCCTCTACCCTGCCTTTTTGCCCGGAAGTCTGTTGGTAGACTCTATAAAATTTCGTTTTGTTTTAAGTAGATAGTTCATATACCAAAACATACTGGACCACATCACAGTTTGAAGTGAGAAAGTACATTTATACATGAGTAAGCCAAACGTGGCTCTGAATCGGAGAGACTGTGAGTTATAAACCAGCAATAGGTTACAATTATTTAATCACACTACAGCAGTTAATCAGTTAATCGGAATGAATATATAAAATCTAGTTGCTGAATAATACAATACATAATAACGAAAATAATAATAATAATAATCCATAAACCAGTCCTGGAAGTCACCATTCCCCTGGCTTGCATCCTGGTCAAACAGAAATTATGCATATTATTTAACAACCTGAAAAGCCATTGAAGCTGACCAGACAAAAATAATTAGAAAATTCTTTTATTTTTGTAATCAACATACTAACAGTAAAATAATAATAAACATCTGTTGGACAGATATGCTTGAAACTATTACGATTTCACCTCACTCGGTAAACGGAATGGCTAATCTTATCCGATTGCGCCAGGCCCCGCTAGCTGGAGCAAGAAGTCTTGATAAGGCGAAGAGAATGTATTCTATGGGCACTCGGAAAATTCAGGGTCCCTAAGCGCCCAGCTCAGCTAAGCGTCTCTGGCGCGGAAACATAGAAATTCAAAATTTCTGAATAAAATTACAAAACAATATTGTGGACGTTTAAATTGTGTTTACCTGGAGTCAATAGTTGAAAACTATTATGAAGGGGAATACTATTTGATTAAAATTAGATGTTTATGTAATTGTGAATCAATCATCATCTCAGTGTGAATATTAACAGTTGGACGTATATGCATCACAATTTAGCAAGAAATCGTACCCTTGATTTAACGGCTAGTCAAATACTAAATGCAGTGTAACTGTATGTAGTTTTTAATACAGATTCGCCTAATTATGGTATTAAGGGGTCAATGCCCTGAAAAACCACCAGAAATATATTTGGGTCCATGTTACTATAATCCGTTTCATAATAGCGTGAAAAGTAAGAAGTTAGTAATCATTATGATAACAATAAACCTAAAGAAGGAAATACGGTTTTATATAGACAAACTAACAAACTAACTAAAACGTTTTGAGAAATCAGAAAACGTTGAAAGAATAGATGTCGATTTGTTCCTGTTTTTGACTTCATACTTTCATGAATACAAAGTAATGCTGTTGGTATTAACCAAGACATTTAAACTTTCTTTTATGCCCAGAACCTTGAGACACTGATTTAGAGGGTTTTACCATGCCTAACTACAACGCTCTTTAGCTTATGCTTGAGTGACAAACGAAATGTGCCCAAAACTCTATGCTTGATTTCATCATCTAATACTCAGTGAGTCTACTGCAAATTTTAAAGAAGAATTACGTGCTCATATTTTATATTTTCAAAAGTCATGGTATGAAAGCATAGACCAGTGAAGAGAAAACTGTACGGATGTATATTGGCACGCTAACAGTAAAACGAATATCAAGACCATTTGACATTTAGCGCGAGTTGTCAAAGACAATCAAGAGTTTGTATTCGAGATCTCATAAGAAAATTATTCTATGCACCTAACTTTGCAGCTTCTCTGTCAAATTAGAAACCCATGCTAATCAATTTATGAGAGAGAGTTTGTATACAAAGTGACAATGAACATAACAGTCATTTTCACACTGTAACTGAAGTTGATCGAAAACCGTTCATTTGTTGGTCACTTCTACAGAAACAGTGCTTTCTTTTACCTATCTAAATTTGACGAGTTTAGCAACAGATGTGCGATTAATTCTTTAACGTTCAAGAAAAAGAAAGTCCGTCCAAATTTACATACCATGGATTAAATAAAAACAAAAGGAAAGGCTGTCTATAACTTACTCCTAGTAACACCAATAAACTTAACTGATATCATTAGATGATAATATTGAAATACATTGGAAGTTAACGTTTCTTGGCATTCAGTTAACCGACTTTTGAGGTTATTAGTGGTCTCTTTGACTTTGATAACATTTTTACATCTGTCATCTGCTTGCCATTCTATTCGCTAATAGAAATTCAGCAACTGAACTGTTGTTGCAGGCCATCTGAACATTTTCTTAAGGTAGTCTAGAAATACTTTTGAAGGTTAGATCAGTCATATATCAGAACTCATTGAAATCCAGAGTAATACATCATATTGAAATCAAATGAGAGAGGATAAAGTCATAGAAAGATGACTACTGCCAACATACATCTGAAACTTTGATTCAAAAAAACCTGTTAACAATACTTGTTAGTAGCGTACAACGGAATGTGTTACATTAAAACTACCACCAGAAACAAGGCTTTTTAATAGAAGAAGCATATTTTCAAAAAGAAATTCATTTACTACTTAGACATCACTGAGTAGTAGTTTGAATGTTAACAAAGTATGTACATTACTGCTTTTTTTGTTTAATTTTACGATAGATACAAAAAGGTTCTGTGCCTTACAGGCCATACAATTTCTAGAAAATGACATGGCGTACTTAATATTAGTAAGTAGTGTAATCGAATACAAATGAAAAGTATAGAAGATAAAATGACATGAAACAAAATTATAAGAGAACCACTTTACAGTTCTTTAAAAAAGAACATTTTAAGTCATCAGAATATGTTTACCACTGGATGCTAACTCACTTGTCTGAAGCTTCGGGAGTTTTATTGTGACCTTAAACGTCTTAGGTTCAAAACACAGAAAGAGAGTGAATGTGGACAGTTTAGCCATGGTATAGTGAACGGACTTCTATGTGAACTATCGTTACTAACTTCATAGGGGCTTCCCATAACGCCGTACTACTTCAACACTTAAACAATGAAAAAAAGAGGCGAAATATATTTTAAAAGCCTTAGGTCAACATTCCTTTATGTAGAGAAACTAAGCTTATTTGTAAGTTTAGTGATAACTCTTTAGGTTCAGAAACTTCTGGAAACAAGGTAAATCAAATAATAAAGTAAGCAATCATAAAGTCATAGTTTGATTCATAATTGAGCTCTCTATAAGTGATCGTGGATTATGCTGACTGGAAAAGATATTTACAGCCCGTAATGGGGTAAGCTAATCGAGCTGAAAGTTATTATTCTTGTACTGGTTCATGAACATCGTCGTGAGGAGTTCTTGTAGGACCCCAAGAAATTCCTGCAATTTTTAAACTTCAATTATTCAGTGAAAATTACTTTCTGTTAAATAGCTTGGATTAATTAATAAGACTTTGAGGTTAATAATGATCATATCATTCAATGCAAAGATAATTTCAATAATATATCGTTATAACTATTAAAACTGGATATGTGAAGAAAAAGAGACCATTATTTCAGCAACGGACGAACGAGAACAGAACTGATGTCGAACGATAATTTTATTCAATTTTTAAAAATAAAACGGCGTTTATACCCTGTATATACTAACTGACACATAGATTTTCCTGATATTTATAAGGAAGTCAAAAAGTATCATAGGTAAGCGACAAAAGCGAAAATATATTAGTCGACTTTTCAGTGGATTATTTTAAAATCAAGGCAGTAGGTTATCACGAAAGAATATCATACCAAATTAATTAAACAAAGACTGACTTACTTAAGCTTGTTACCCTCAGTTGAGCATAGACCGCCGACCAGCATTCTCCAACCAACTATATCCTAGTCCTTCCTTTCCAGTTCATTCTTTTCATGCCTGTCTCCGATTCGCGCCGGAATATGTTTTTCGGACTTCCTCTTCTCATTTAGCCTTCATGATTCTAAGTGGGGGTTTGTCTTGTGATGCAGTTGGGTGTTTTCTTAAACCTGTGTCCTATCCACCTCCAGCGCCTTCTCATAGTTTCTTCCTCAGCTGCAATCTAGTTTATACTTTCCCACAGTTGGATGTTGTTGATGGTGTGTGACCAGCGGATCATCCTCAGTACCTCGCGAAGACAACTGTCAATAAATACATGTATATTGCGCATGATGGCTTTTGTTTTAACCCCATACAGTAGAACTGTCTTGAAATTAGTATTGAAAATTAAGACTTAGGTGTTGGTTTGTGGTTGCTTTGAGCTCTAGCTGTAGTTGAATTGTAGAAATGCTGCACTTGCTTTGCTAATCCATGCCATCACATCTGCATTAAATCGACCTTGCTCATCAGTGATGCTGCCGTGATATGTATGGGTTTCTACATCTTCCAAATCTTCTCCGTGAAGTGTGATACGGTTGGTACATGCCGTGCTCCAATGTTGTTTCTTATTGGTCGTCCTAACTATCAATATCACAGACTTTGATGCTGTTTCCTATTCGACCAAAATGTATCAATACGCATTATGTGTAACGTTTTATAACCTGGACCAGAACCCAGTCGCGGACCCCTAGTTCAGGATCCTGATTCTCTTCTGGATTCGAACCTCATACTTTCTGGATACTTGTAGAATACAGGTTCTACTTCATATCACGTCTTCTTATTTTTACTAAATATGGGGGTTGAGACAATCGGATTTGAGTAGCATGTCGTGTCGTTGGATTCTCGATGGCGTGTTACGTGCAGGCGTAACAAGTATCAACAGTGATCCACTCTTTCTGATGTTAGTGTTTGTAGACCGAAACTTCCTGATATGCTGAAGTTACTGCCCGTTTAGTCCATTTCCGGTCGTTATGAATGGTGGTTCGCTATCAATTGAGTAGATCGTGAAAGCCCTGGAACCTAAAACTGAATGCCATCTTGAGTTGTTTGAGTCTTCCAGTATGCCATAGAAACACAGTATTAAACTTTCGTAATGCCGTTCGACCAGTAGTTCAGTGCTGCTTTAGTTTTCTTCGCATCTTGACCACTACCGAGTAATGATCTGGAGCTTTTTCAGCTGCCCTCTTCGCTAAATCACTCCTTTAAATTTTCGACTTTCAGTAGATTATAAGGCATAAGATGAAATCCATTTATTGTATTGTATAATCTTTGTTACTTAATCATGTACTAACCAACTGTAGTTGTACAGGACATGATTTTCCCCGGCCTTAAAGGTTTGTAGCTCTGAACCTAGGTTTTTGAAACTAACTTTGGTCATGTAAATGTTACTGAATCCATAGCCTTAATCGCAACTTTACAAGACTTTAGGCATATATTCCTAATAACACCATAAGTAGTGTAAAAGCTTAATGAAGAATTTCCATCTTTTTCTCGGTTTAATTTTAGTGTATCAAGATTTCGATTCTCAGCCAGACTAACTTGAATTAAGATGATTCATACGGAAGAGAATCTATATTGTATAATGATGAATACTTTACTTGCTTTTCTGGTGTAGTGTTAAAACTACTAACAAGTCCTTTATCATGATTTCAAGATCTGAAAGTTCTGGGTTTGATTCGATCATGGACACACTTCCATTGACTTCTACACTAGTAAAGAATAGTTGTCTATTGCTCATTGACTTGAATTGGCTATCTGGACAATGTTGTAGTGCAAAAGATTTGGGTATTAATAAAAACGTATTAAAAGTGACTTATTTAGTACAATAGTTCATGTAATGAAACCAGTAACTTATAAATAAGGGGCTTTTTGCTTTCAGATTTGACGGAATGACGTAAAACATACTCATATTTGTGAAATAAACACCATATAATTGGAATATAATAGTGAAACACATATACTGAGTTAATTTCCATCCTAAAAAGTAAACAAATCTCAGTCAAACAAAATTATTTCACAATGAAATCCTACAAAAATTATCCAAAAAATTCGTCGCTGTATGCAATAATATACACATCAAAATAAGATAAATTTTTTATTATCGAAAAACAGTTGAATTATTACAGATTTCCCATTACATATTAATTTTGATCAGTTTATTCTTGTGATTGAGGACTAGATACAATGATGAAATAAAATTGTTCGGTTATGTGCGTGCACATGTTTGCTTCACAGTTCGTTACTTTTGAATTTTCTATTAAATGTTACATTCATATGTTAATGCTACTTACATATTAAGTGTACTTCAATTTAATCGATAATTGAGAGAATGTAAATTGCGAATCAGTGAAAGCATTTAAACTGATTATATATACGTATATATATATATATATATATATATATATATATATATATATATATATATATATATATATATATATATATATATATATAGCTTTTATATACACCTGATTCATATTTTAGACTTCAATGGAACCATTTGTTAATATCTTTTTCGCTATCGACGAACAACAGAATGAGACAATTACAAGAGATGAACTAAGACGTTATGTAAAACACAATCATTTAGATGAGGGGATGATTACGGTAGGTAATTTATGTTTTAAACAAATGTTTGACTTGTAATTAGTTTTTGTCAAAAATATTTATGCTTTAAAACTGTCAAGAAACAAGTTTAGACAATACTTATAAAATATCAGAACGTTTAACAGTTGGCAATACTATATTATTTTACACAATGGGTCTGTGAAATCATATATTTACAAATGGCAATGAATGATATAATCATATATTATGAGTGAAAATTTCATGGCTGTAACTTGTACTTTTTTATCAGAAATAGAATGTAGTTAAGAGCAAAATGTAAATCTTTGATTTACATCAGATTTAGTGAGCCAGGTAGTTAAACTTCATTTAATTCATAGCCTTTTCGGACAAAATGAGTTGTGAAAAAAGTTCACACTACTTAAAGTACAGTGCTGATGTTGTTTGCAATTAACTTCTGCATTTAATCAAAAGTATTATCGCTAAAAATTATTCAGCATTTCAAAGTCGAAAATCAGAAAGAATTGAAACAAAGTAAAAGTGAAAACTGGTAGTGGGTTAATCACTAAACTAGGTCTCGGCCAACAATTGGAAATAAACGCCTATTTTGCTATAAATTATCTCGATAACTATGTACATGTAGCATTAACAATGAAAATCAACAAAATCAACAATAAATTACCTTTGCATTATTTCATTATTGTCAATTACAAACGAATTTTTTACTTTCTTGAAGAACTTAATTTATGCTTATACCATGTTTTATTAAAAGATTTACTATGAAATGCAGGTGATTTCATTTAATTGTTAAGTTGGGCATAAGACTTGTTGAAATGATTTTTTTTAGTGAATAATATTTCATTGAGACATATTTTCTGGTAATTAAAATAACCCATTGTGTTAGTGAATAAAAATGTAGAGAATTCAGGGAAGAAAATTTTATTTTTGACAGTACCATTTTCTAGAGCTGTTCAATCGTATTTCACATAGTAGTAGTCTATAGTAAAATAGAGGATTCTTTCAAGACTACCGGCAATAGTCAAATTTGTTCAAGTGAAAGACAATCCTAATAAGTGGTATTAAGTAGTATGGTCAAGAAGTTTAAAAGGTTTCAAATATTGTATATAATAGCAAATTTGTAAATGGAAGGATTCTATTTCAATGAAGTTAAGTAATAATCGAAAAGTTAGAAGAAAAGTGGGGATAAAAAGTTCATCAATAGGTCATGTATATGAGAGAGAGAATTTTCCATCCCATTCTAATTGAGTATTTCATTGAATATGTTGACTTATCCAACATTCAGATATGAAGTGTGAGTTCTAAACGGTTTCTAGTATTCAATAAGAAGTTATAAAATTGTAGAACCTATGAGATCATAAAATATTTCTTTCCATTATATTTTCAATTTATATCTCCTAATTATTATTGACAGAAACTCAGAAACTCTGATGAAATTAGGTTGTAATCTTTTTATAAAACTAAGTGACTAAAGTAAGCATTATCAAATATTTGAGTGTTAAAACAAAAATTTATTTTGTTTAGTTAAGCCTCAGGATTGGCTGTAATTAATACCGTGTTAAGCTTTCTACACTAATTATCTCTGTATCATCATCGTTATGCGTACAGTTGAGGTGGATAAGGCTGGATGGATTCAACTGGCTGGACCTATTTTCACTTGGTCCCCTTCACAAAACCCATGAGTTCTGGCTCAAGTTTTGTGTGATTTCTTCAGACTGAACTGATAGAATTCCGATGGTGTTTCGTTCTCTCATGTGGATGCTTCGATTGTAGAGCTAGCTCCATTAGACTCATACAATTAATCTAAAAATTTTCTCCACCGTCTCAACTGATAGCGCAATTTGTAATCTAATCGTCTTTGACAATCAGCATTTCTCTAAATAACAAAATGTTCATCTATCTGCTATACTTAACTTATACCATTTAAACATAATATTCATTTTTCTGCATATAAATTAAGTATCAGTTCTCATACAAATTAATGAAGAGGAATATGTACTTAATATATTCATGTATTTTTCTCTTCTTTTAAATTTCCTCTTTTTCACACACATATAAAATGTGTCTTCATTTAGAAATAATAAAGTTCAATGTATAAGTAGAGAAATAGTTTTTTTCGCTTATTTCAGTTATAATCTTTTAATCCGTAAACGAGAGTGAAATAGCTGAACTAACCAGGATAACATTTCTTATCAATTACTATAGAATTGTAAGAAAAAATAACTGTTTTGAAAAGTACCATTGTACTCACTTAAAAATGGCCAGCTTATCAATTAAAGTTTACACATTTCTAAATGATATTTCTTAATAAAATTGTATCGATTTTACTTAAAAATAAAGTTTCATTTTAAGTTTCTTAAGTTGGAAATTTTTAAAAGTTTATCTTCTAACAAAATGATCAGTAATATTCATTAGGGTAAACCTTCACTTAGAGCTGACATCTGTCTCTAGAATAAATTTATCCAATGATTAGTTGAATCATCTGCCTTTAAGTAAGTAAGTTAAAATGAACAACGTCTTATCAGTGCTGAGATAAGACCGTGGCTTTATCCATAAAATAGTAATCAGGTTGGTTAGTCCAAGGCTGGGACGAAAAACAATGAACCCAAGATAGTTGTTCAATAAATGATCGAATTCCTATTGGAATTAGACAAAATTTAACAAGATACTGAGGTGTTATATTTGTTTTTGTGTTAAGATATTATCTAACTCTACTGTTAATGAAATTTTAGGCAATCTAATCTGTGATATAATAATATGTAATACAATAGAAGCGATTCATAAAAGTCTACTGTTATGGTGGAGAAAATTTGTAGCTCAGGTGACTGATAACCTTGGTCCGAGGTTAGCAGAACAAGCTACAGGTCAAATGTGGAGGAATTCGAAAGCTTCACTTCTATCTGAAGTTTTTACTGATGATGTTGTTCAGAAGAACAATGCAAGCTCCACAACCAGAATATCCAGCTCAGAGAATGAAACACTACCACAGTCTGTTGTTAACATTCTGCGCTAGTATTCAAAGGAGTTTTTACACATTGATTAGTATTGCCAAAATATCACTTGTATTTTGTTGATGAGATAATGAAAACTTAAAAAAAATCTTATTCCAAATTACAATAAAGAAATATTTTATTTTTTTAAAAAGGTCACTTAATTATTTTTGTAATTATTTGTGCTTTTCTTTTCATCTTAATTATTAATCAAACAGAGATGGCAAACACTGTTCGATCCAACAAATAGTGGTATAATAACATTTCAAAAATTTTGTGATGTCCTTGGTGTAAAACCGGAACAAGCGTAAGTTAATTTTTAAAATGAGGCTATTTGAAGGAATAAACTATAAAGTAAAGTGAAGTTGTTATTTCAACTATTCGATTCTGAATGTATTACATTCAATTTTGATAACATTACTTTTTACACATATTTTCCGATAAAATATGTGAAGAATACATGTAACATGCCCTAAAATGAATTTCCATCTATATTATAGTTGGCTGCGTTATGTTTGTCGTCGAAATCACCAATTTTTTGAGCTGCGTTGAACTCAAAATAAGGCTCACTACTTTAGTGGTCCGTGAGCTGACTCTTTTATTTACGAACTAATAAATATGCTGTGAAATTATTCTCTCCTTCATTTTCCGTATATCATATTTAGTCCAACCCTGTTTGCTTAATGGCGGTAATAAGAAACCAAATACGGATTTAGTTGGATGAGTTAATTTCAAGGCGATCGTTCGTTCAGACAGACATGAGAACGAAACGTAGTGAAGACAAGTGATGCAATGAGTAATGACTAAGCATTGTTAATCAGTAAAAAGTAAGCCAGAAATGTGATAAGCGAGGAAAGCGAAGCATACACATACTGAAATAGAAACAAACAAGGTAAAAGCAAATAGTTTACTAGGTCAGAAGACGAAGGAATTGTAAATAGAGCAGAAAGGATTGGCTGAGTTATCTGAAGTCTTGCAACAAACCTTCTGGGTTCAACACAAAAGTACACGCACTACAACACACACGTTCAGCATGTTTCAAAATTATTTCAAAACTAAGGCACTAGTCACTGAATAAAAATGAAAGCAGAATAGATCTACAGTAGAAAAAATGTGAGTCATCTCAAAACGACTTGGGAATATGCTGCGTTATAGTAAGAATAATAGTAAAGTTAAAGCCACGTTGTGCCATATTTCTTCTTGAAACCCTCATAACTTCTGCCATCATATTAACTTATTCTAAATGTTTATTCAATTGCTATTTTGATTAGTATCAAGTTGTAGTTAAAGCTCATCAAAAAAATAAAAGCCAACTTTAAACAGGATAGTCATATATGTGATAATTTAACGTAAGTTACAAATAAATTACTGAGTTTAGTATCAAATGAAAGCATATTTAGTTTTATTTATCTTAACTGTATATCATATTCTACCTTTGAAAGAGTATAGACTCACATATTGATGAAGTTACACTGGTAGTCTTAATATAAGATAATAAAATATTATTTACCAAAATGTAAGTATTATACTTTATCGTTTTACTAATGTTTTGTTCCAAAAACATTTCTTTCAGACGTACTCTTCGAAAGAGCGTTATCAATAATAAACCACTACCGAAAGATTTACAAATAATCTCTCAGAATATGTCACCAGAAGATCAATTACAAATATTTGATTTTGTTCGATCATTGTTAGATAAAAAATTATCAGATCAAGATATGACACAAATGATCAAACAATGGCTTGATAAAACATTTGATCCGTCATGGCATGTTGTTATAGTTGATGGTTCATATTGGATATCTTATTCACATTTGCCTGAACAATCTTTACAATTTCGATTGAAAGAAAAATGTTACTTAGTTTGGCGTACACCTAAATATTGACATTCTGTCAAGAAACTTATGATGATTACAGTTACTTTAACGAATATTTATATGTAACTGCATATATAATAATGTTTATTTCTTTTGTCGACTAACTAATCAACTTAAAATCTTAAACTACCATTTACTTTATTCAGTGTTCATCGAACTATTTTAATCTAAATCTTACAGAATTTGATCACTTCATAACTTATACATTGGCATATACAATTCATTTATTTGTTTTAACTGTCATAATTGATATGTATATGAGATTGAAACTGTAATATTTAAATTTGTGTCATTCTTATCAAAAAAAACCTGATTAGATTTATTTAAATGTACATGCTTCTTTGTTAATCGTTTCCTTTGAAGCTGAACGAGTGATCGTGTAACGTATGTAGTTTAAACTTGATTAAAAGAATTCGAAATAATTGTTTAGTTGATCAATATTAGATGAATCGGTGCATATTCATATCACAAAATTAAATTGTTAAGATATATATATCTGAATGTATACTGGCAATGAGCAACTTGTTGGTAACGATGAGAACCTCCTTTCTGACAAACGTGTTGATAATCTGAACTTCTTTGATTCAGGATGCATGGCTTTAGGTTTGTATCTTATATTATATACTATTACTGTATAATATTACGACTAGGTCGAAATAATGAATTAATGATAATATTCAATCAATATGAAGCTTTTACTAATAAAATATTCTTCTGAAATCATGTCAGCCCCATGAATAATGCTTATGGATAGAGATAATACTTAGCTAGTTAATCTGATTTCAAAATAATACAATTTGCAGGTACTCTATTCATAGTCAATACCTTAAGTTAGGATTTGATAGCTTTCTTGTCTTTCAGACTTGGCTTTTTAAAAATACAAATCTAATAAGGAAGATTTTTGTCGAAAAACCCCGAGTATTTAACTGTACTTGAGTTAATTCTGTTAAATTAGATCAAATTCAGTGTTTATTAATGCCAGTATTTATCAGACAGAACAGTTATCTTTTGAAAGAATAATGAGCGGATGTAGTTGATCTGACAAATGTGATGTATTTACGCTTTAACTTTTGAACTGTCTAGTTACACATATACTTGTTAGGGCATTTCATATGAAAATTAATCAGAGGTCAATTAAATAAACTTTCAAATAAACATAAGGTGATAATTGTAAATACAGCAGACAACAAATTAACGTAGCATAGAAATAATAGGAAATATTTACATTACCCTAAGCTTAAAGACTACCAGGGTTACCCTGGTAAGGTAATAACAAATTGTTTCAGAACACAAAAGCGGGTTTTGAATTTAGGAATGCAGTTATCATTGAGCGTAAGACTTCAGAGAATTTAGATAATTGAATGTCAATTAAATGGATTAACACGTATGATTTAATGTTATGATGAGCACAATATCACACTGAATTGACATGAGAATCAATTAGGTAAAAATCACATGAATCAGATAAAAGCGGGGCACAATGAAGATAAAGATACGGACAGCGACAGGTTAAAGGATAAAAACAACCAATGAAAATCGAGGTCAACAGGACAACCAATGAGTCATATCTGCGGAAATTCTAACACTTCAGTTTTATCATAAGTTTGTGCGGATGATGTTCAAAAGAACAATGAAAGCTCCACAACCAAACCATTTGTTTAATAGAACGAAATTTCATCATAGTGAAAATTAAAGCATAATCTTGCCCTACTGTCCTTTCTTAACAAAAATGTTTACTTCTAATTCTACGAACACTGATAACAATTTGGGAAGTGTTAGGGAAATGTTCAAAATTAAACTTCCAAGTTCAGGAAATACAGAACCATCTAAATCATTTAGTAAAGCTGCTCATTATTATTGTTATAAAACACTGAAATCTTATCACTCTACTAGTTGAAAAAATCTTTTTTTTTTATGGACTTATAACTTTTGAAGTTTTGTTAGGCTGCTTATTATAAATTATTATCTCACAAAACTTAGATGAAGACGTATTTATTGAGACTGTTGACATTTGAAAAGATAAATAAATAGCAAATTTTACTATTTTTATGCTATAAATTACAGGAATAATTTTGTTATTTTGAAATACCTTCAACCAATATTTCTATTCACTATAAACTGCAACCGTTGGTATTTAGAAGCAAAAATTCAGTGAACATCAACTCTGAGATGCAGGTACATCCAGCTGATAAGTACGCAATTAGGACATAACACGCGCTGGATTCCACTGCTGGCCACTATTTACCTCTGCTAAAGATGTTTGTAACCTGAAGGCAATATCGGGGCAATCCAATTAGGATGCGCATATGCCAAAGAGACTGATCAGTTGCAACCCTAAACATCGATGTGAAGATTAAAATAACCGACACAAATGAAGTAATCTAGATGATGTAGTTTCATGAGAATCATTTCAATGTGGAGATGGTATTTGTTGCACCAGTAATCACAGGGGAAATACCACTGAGAACTGGATAGCCGTTTTGATTTATAATGGGACTTTGCAATAGAAGCCGCCAGCCTCACTGGTGGGCAGTAAATTGCACATTCTCATACTTTTCTGCTACCGTTTGTAATCTATGAAGTCAAAAATTAAAAAACCAACACAGACAAAGAAAGGCATTTCATATTTGGTAAATACTTAGCTCAAGTACGAAAACACGTTCTGTAATAGTTTAGTATACAGTTTAATAAGCTCCAGTTATATCTGTATCAATAAACTTGATAAACTGTGAGATTAAATCAGTATTTTTTATGCTGGTCAGATAATGTTTAACTCCATCTGGAACCCTTCTTCAGTTAGTGCTGTCCACAAGCCCGAATAAAGAGATAGAGTTGGATATCGGGTTAGCAGCCCCAGCACTTAGAAAACCAACTCACTAAAAGCATGCTTACCAGAACAAATAATTCAAACAATTTTAATCCTGCCCTGGGAGTTAGAAGACCTTCATGTAGAAGAGTTATTACTTATCAAGAAAATAATACGCTGCCAACCAACAATAAGGTCAGAATTATTAAAGCAAACTTCAAGATAGTTCTATTTCATAAAGCCGAAACTTGGAGAGCTACAAAGGTCATCATCCAAAATGAACAGGTGTTCATTAACGATTGTCTATGAAAGATACTCCAGATCCATTGTACAAATACCGTTAGTGATAACCTACTGGGGGAAAGAAAAAACCAGATCCCATCGGAGGAAGTAGTCAGGCTGAAGCGCTGGAGGAGAATTAGATACAAATTGAGGAGAGAACAAGACAAACACGCACTTGGAATCCCTAAATCCAAAGAAAGGGAGGAAGACCAATGAACACATTACGTTAATAAATGGATACAGACATGAGACGGACGATGAACAGCCTGATAGAACTGAAAAACAAGACCCAGGACAGAGAAGTTTGAGAATGCTGGTCAGCGGCCTATGATCAATTAGGAGTAACACGAGTAAGTAAGTAAGCCAGTAAAATGAAAAAAAGAGACTAAGTTTACTTATGAATTATTAGTTATCACGAAACAATTAATTTTATGACATCTCTCTTAAAATATTGTTCGGATTCACTCATATGTGTAGGGCTTCATCCGTTATTCTCTTTTTATATGAAATATTACCTTTTAGTCAGTCAGTCAGTCCGCTACAAGGTAGAACTTCTTACAGACGTACATAAGTTCATGTTGCCATACCACATTAGCACATAGTAGTAGAGGTAGTGGAGGTCTGAGCAGTAATCAAAAAGATTATTCATAGAATATATGATTCGAGAAGCATAACCCAGTCGAATTAATTTAAAAAAGAGAAAGAGGTGATGAGGGATTCAGAAGATTACAACTGGAGAGTAGATCAAGAATGGGTATACCTACGCCATTGCGAACGATCTCAGCTATGTAGTCCAAAGTCTCTAACTACCAGTTACGTACTAAAAGTACGTCAATGACAAAGTTAAACAAGAATGGAGAAACAGGATAGCCCAGACGAACACTATTGCAAGTAATTAATTCTGATGACAGTTCGCTATAAGCTCTAACTCGACCACTAGTGTTCCAGTAGAGAGCCTGTATTAGGTTTATCTATTTCTCGCATACATCTTTCGATGACAGTCACTGCCACAGAACCTCATGATCGACAGAGTCGACTTCCACCTTAAGGATGAGAAATACAACTATTGTCTGACACCTGAACGTGTGTCTATGTTCTAGAACTTGACGTAGTGTGAATATCTGGTCAATATATCCACATCAAGGTCGGAAACCAGAGTAGTTTTCTCGAGTCTGCTCTTCATAAGCTTTAGTTAGGCGCTGAAGTATTATTGAAGTCAATATCTTAGACGCTATATTACTGAAAATGATCTCTCTGTGATGATTACAAGAGGTCGTTTGTCCTTTCTTATGAACTGGGACAATCAGTGATTGAAGCCAATTAGATGGGATTTCGTCCAGTTTCCAAATTCTGCCTACTATCTCAGTCAATTTCACTGCTAAAACTGAACCACCATCCTTAATAATCTTAGGGGCTGCTGCTCAACTACGCCTCAGATTTGCTATAGCCTTTTCAACTTCATTAAGAGTCCGAGGACTTACGTCAACTTGCCGTTGAGGTTGACTGGAGATCGTGGGCAATTCAGATGTGTCTGAAGGACAGTTGAATTAATCCCCAAAGTGTTCTCCCCGTTGATCCAATCTCTTGAATCGAGAAATAATCGTAGTTCCATCCTTTTCCAAGATAGTCTCTCTAACAGTCGGATCCATAATTCCAATTTCCTTGATAAATCTGAATAGTTATCTACTGTTACCTTTTCCATCTCTCTTGCTATCGCTACCCACCACTATTCAAGATCATTTTTATCAGCCTGGGCTTAAGCTCACTCCGCTCTTCGTCATGTTTAGAGCCAAACTGGTTGAGATTCTGAGCATCTCTCAGTTCGGTAGATGATACTGAAATCCGCTTTTTCTTTTGAATCTTATGTTTCACCTTACTAGTAGATATTACAGCAGTTTTCGCAGCTTTTTGAACATCATTCAAAACGGCCTCGGGTTAGGCATCACCTTCATAGCTGCGTAACTGTTTTTCCATTTGCATCTAAAATAAACTCTTTGCTTTGTTATCGTTAAACATAAGTCTGAGGGGTTTTCCTTGCTTTCGGAAAATATTATTTTTTTGAATAAATATTACGTTTTCTTTCAATCAAACAGTTCAAACAAGTGAATTTTGGTCGGCAAATTTGATGCTGTCAGACAAAAGGACAACAGGGTACCATCATTGATTCAAAGAAAAAACAATGAATGATTTGGCCAGTAGTTAGCATTCAGTACTGAATTATTTTGAAAAAACCAAATAATTCAGACATAATTTAGCTACTGTGAGTTGTTTGGAATGCCAGGAATCAAGAATGAATCGAATTGGAATCAAAAATTGAATAGCTCACATAAATAAGGTGTTCTCTAATATGATAATGTCTAGGTCATTTTGATTCGCCAAAAATACACAAAAAGGGATAAAAGAAATCTCCGTAAACCATCGATTTTATCTTTTTATTTTTAAATTATTTGAACCTGAATTTCTTCCTGTTTTTATAGGTGGCAGGCAGAAATAAGTGTTGCATTCAAGTTTGCATTTGTCAAGAGAATCATACACACTGCTATCGTGTATTTTTGGCTAATCAGAATGACCTAGACATTATCATATTAGAGAACACCTTATTTTTGTGAGCTATTCAATTATTGATTCCAATTCGATTCATTCTTGATTCTTGGCATGCCAAACAACTCACAGTAGCCAAATTGTCTGAATTATTTGATGTTTTCAAAATAATTTAGTACTGAATACTAACTAACTCCGCCAGTAGAACCTTAGGGGCTACTGCCGGTCCCAAGCCCGGATAAAGGAGGAGGGTTGGACATGGGGTTGGCGACCCCATTCCGTTGAAATCTAACTTGCCAAAAAAACGCTAACCAGAAAAAATAATTCAAACCATTTTAACTCTGCCCTGGGAGTTGGAAGAAGAATTATGACGTCTCGTGATGAAAGCCGAGTTCCCTCGGAAGTCACGGGGCTGATGCCTCTTCTGACAACCAGAGCAACCATTCTTTGAGGTACATGGAACGTTCGTACATTGTGGGAGACTGGAAGACTATTTCAAGTTGCGGCAGAAATGAAACGATAAAACCTCGAGGTGCTTGGAATCAGTGAAACGCATTGGACACAGGTAGGACAACTGAGACTTGCTTCAGGGGAACTGCTGTTATACTCTGGTCATGAAGAGGAAAACGCTTCACATACACAAGGAGTTGCACTGATGCTGTCCAAACATGCACAAAAGGCACTGATAGGATGGGAATCTCATGGACCCAGGATCATTAAAGCATCCTTCAAAACGAAGAAACAGGACATTACAATGAACGTCATCCAATGTTATGCACCTACCAATGACTACAATGACGACGTTAAAGATCAATTCTACGAAAGGCTGCAGTCAATCGTCGAGAAATGTTCACCAAAGGATTTGACGATTCTTATGGGAGACCTGAATGCCAAGGTTGGAATGGACAACACTGGATATGAAGACATCATGGGACGACATGGACTGGGAGAAAGAAACGAAAACGGTGAGAGATTTGCAAACCTATGTGCCTTCAACAAACTGGTCATCGGTGGCACAATATTCCCGCACAAACACATACACAAAGCTACATGGATTTCACCGGATCACACTACTCAAAACCAAATTGACCATATCTGTATCAACAAAAAGTTCAGAAGGACCATGGAGGATGTGAGAACCAGGAGAGGAGCTGATATAGCTTCAGATCACCATTTGCTGATCGCCAAAATGAGATTGAAGCTAAAGAAGCACTGGACAACGGGGCAGACAACATCACACAAGTTTAATACAGCCTTTCTTCGGGATACCGTAAAACTCAACGAATTCAAGATAGCCCTCACCAATAGGTTCCAGGCCTTTCAGGATCTACTCAATGGAGAGGAAGCAACATTGGAGAACAATTGGAAAGGGATTAAGGAGGCAATCACTTCAACATGTCAGGAGGTCCTTGGTCGCAAGAAGCACCATCACAAGGAATGGATCTCTGTTGATACTCTTGCAAAAATTGAAGAAAGGAGGAACAAGAAGGCAGCAGTGAATGTCAGCCGAACAACAGCAGAGAAAGTTAAGGTGCAAGCCGAGTATACAGAAGCAAACAGGGAAGTGAAGAAGAGCATCAGAGCTGACAAACGAAAATATGTGGAAGATCTAGCAATGACCGCGGAAAAGGCTGCAAGAGAAGGAAACTTGAGACAATTGTACGAAACAACAAAGAAGCTCGCCGGGGACTATCGTAAACCAGAACGACCAGTGAAAAGCAAGGAAGGGAAAATAATCAGCAACACTGACGAACAGCGAAATAGGTGGGTGGAGCACTTTAAGGAACTATTGAATCGACCAGCTCCACTGAACCCACCCAACATCGAAGCAGCATCCAAGGACCTCCCAATTAATATTGGCGCACCTACGATTGAGGAGATCAGTATAGCCATCAGACAAATCAAGAGCGGCAAAGCAGCAGGACCAGACAACATTCCAGCAGAGGTAATGAAAGCAGATGTGGAAGCAACTGCGAAAATATTTCACATTCTCTTTAAGAAGATTTGGGATGAGGAACAAGTACCATCAGATTGGAAAGAAGGATACCTCATCAAAATACCAAAGAAAGGCGATCTCAGCAAGTGTGATAACTACAGAGGCATCACTCTTCTTTCAATACCAGGCAAAGTCTTCAACAGGGTATTGTTAAACAGAATGAAGGACTTCGTAGACGCCCAACTTCGAGATCAACAGGCTGGATTTCGTAAGGATCGATCATGTACTGACCAAATTGCTACACTACGGATCATTGTGGAACAATCAATTGAATGGAACTCACCACTCTACATCAACTTCATCGACTACGAGAAAGCATTCGATAGCGTGGATAGGAAAACACTGTGGAGGCTTCTTCGACACTACGGTGTGCCTGAGAAAATAGTCAACATCATACGGAATTCTTATGATGGATTCAACTGCAAAATCGTGCACGGAGGTCAGCTGACAGACTCTTTTGAGGTGAAGACCGGTGTCAGGCAAGGTTGCTTACTCTCACCCTTTCTCTTTCTCCTGGTCATCGACTGGATTATGAAGACGTCAACATCTGGAGGGAAGCACGGTATCAACTGGACAGTTAGGACGCAGCTGGACGATCTGGACTTCGCAGATGACTTGGCTCTTCTATCTCACACTCAACAACAAATGCAAGAGAAGACGACCAGTGTAGCAGCAGCCTCTGCAGCAGTAGGTCTCAACATACATAAAGGATAAAGCAAAATTCTCCGATGCAACACAACATGCACCAACCGAATCACGCTTGATGAAGATACCTTGGAGGACGTTAACACCTTTACATATCTGGGCAGCATCATCGACGAGAAAGGTGGATCGGACGCAGATGTGAGGACGCGGATTGGCAAAGCGAGGGCTGCATTTCTACAGTTGAAAAATATCTGGAACTCCAAACAACTTTCAAACAAAACCAAAATCAGGATTTTCAATACAAATGTCAAGACAGTTCTACTGTATGGAGCGGAAACATGGAGAACTACCAAAGCCATCATTCAGAAGATACAAGTGTTTATTAACAGCTGTCTACGCAAAATACTTCGTATTCGTTGGCCAGACACCATCAGCAACAGCGAACTGTGGGAGAGAACAAGTCAGATTCCAGTGGAGGAGGAAATCAGGAAGAAGCGGTGGAAGTGGATAGGACATACACTACGAAAAGCACCCAACTGCGTCACTAGACAAGCCCTCACATGGAACCCTCAAGGCAAAAGGAAAAGAGGAAGGCCAAAGAATACATTACGCCGGGAAATAGAGAAAGATATGAGAGGAATGAACAAACAGTGGACAGAACTGGAGAGGGAAGCCCAGGACAGAGTTGGATGGAGAAAACTGGTGGGCGGCCTATGCTCCATTTGGGGTAACAGGCGAAAGTAAGTAAGTAAGTAAGAATACTAACTACTGGCCAAATCATTTATTGTCTTTTCTTTGAATCAATGATGGTGCCCTGTTGTCATTATTTCTGACAGCATCAAATTTGCCGACCAAAATTCACTTGTTTGATCTGGTTGATTGAAAGAAAACGTAATATTTGTTCAAAAAAATAATATTTTCCGAAAGCCTACATATTGTCTTCAAAGTCTAGATTACAAACCGGCACATGCCCTTTCTACAAAGATGAAATTTGTTAATAGTTTGATCGATAGATTTCATAAATTCGTCACTCAGCAAAATAACAAAGAGATAGGAATGAACTTTACGGATTTTCACCTTACTGAGAAATAATTATTTGAGTGACTTTACGACGAGAATAATGGAGAAAAAAGCCCAAAAATGTTATACAAAAGATTGACCAAAAGAATGAGTTAACACTGTTGAATCCATAACGCAAAGGAACTTATAGAAAAGATCAGGAGGATCCTAAATCACCACACTGTGACAAACAGTACTATAAATACTGAACTAATAAGAGTAAAAGACTCAATTAACGTGAAAGAACTATTATTCTGATTCATAATGATATTATATTATGACAATAATGGAATTATCTTAATCGCTAACCGAATCGCATTTAGAATATTGTATTCACGGCAGGACATTTGTAACTCACGGAATTATTTTACTTCTTTCGATAACACAAACGACGTTCATGCTTAAGGTGAGTTCGTTCCATTTATTTTGCCGTATCTTACTATTATGTTTCGAATCGCTTGTCAATGCAATGGCTCAATGACAATTATTATCCATTTTTATTTCTGTGGCTATACGATTATCGCATTGGAGATATCTTCGATGTATTCATCAGCTGCTCGTACCTCGAAAATCTTGCAACCTGCTAAGTAAATTGGTGGTATGATCATACGCACATGCACACGAAGCAGCAGTTCTAGCAGTCGAGCGAACCTCCTGCAGGCTGATATTCGCATGTTTTCGACTACCCCAACGCTGGCAACGGTTTGCAACGCTATCATACACATAAGTTTGGAGTCATATACTCAATAGTAGTAACTTATGTTCTCGATATGCATTTAATGTCCATGCATCTCATTTGTACGCAGCTTTATTCTCCAAATTTTTACACGATAATCCCGACAGCGATTTCTTCACTTATCTGCAGCCACTCAATTTATCGATGAGCCTTACCGTAATGTCTATACGATTATCGAATTCCGTCTTAACTGTCATGCCTAAACGATATAAAATATTTTGCAGCATTTGTATTACATTTTCGTATCGTACACCTGCTCTTAATGTATTCTATTCGAAATCGATTTTGTTTTGCTAATAACCGCTTACCATATTTTTTTGACCTTCTGTTACTATGCCAAATTACGAACGTACTCGGACAAGGTAACTTTAATTTTCGTAACTTTTAATGTTTTCCGACAATTTTGATTTTTTTTTCGCAAACACAGACACTTTCGTATCCTTGTTTGTTGGAAGGGGGCTATTGTAATGCCTCCACATATATTCTAGTCCGCTTAAATCTAACTTGGTTAAGCCCTTTCGATTAATTTATTTAACCAAGCCATTTGTATAGCAACATTTTATATGTACCATTCATTCTAATTATTGTCTGGTTTGTATGAGCTCACATGACGTGTTATTTGACCTTGTCAATCATTCGTCGCTTTTATTCATGTGTGCCTATTTCGCTTGTCATTCTGCCTTATTTTTGTCTGACTATATATTCTTAGTCATGCTCTATTTCTTTGAGTTGGCTGGCTCTTAGCCTTCTCCAACGCGCTTCGCCTATTCGTTCGCTTCATTCGCCCATTCGTACATTCACATATTCGCTCACTAGTGTGTCTGCTCGGTTTGCTTATGGTCTGCTATCCTTTTTTGTGGTGTGCCACAATAAACGTATCCAATACTTCGAATTCATATTCTGATTTACAAACCGTCAGGGGCTGTTTGGCGACGATTGTCTGAACGAGTTAATTACGAAACTTAAGAACACCTAGAAATTGGCACACTAACAGTTGAACCATATGTTTATGCTTGGTAGTTTTGATGTTTAATAATATTTCCTAAGAAGATCTTGGAATAGATTGCTATATGAAACATTCTTTACACTTCAAGCATCTAACTAGTGTGAACCCATTCGTTTAAATTTAGACAAACTTTCTTATATCACTATGAGTGCCAGGATTTTTTGACGGCTATAGGAGATCGGTAGTGATCTGAATAACGCATTGTTAATTTTTCTTAATAGGAAACTAAGTGATGGTATTGGTAATATTAATAATAATCATACATGAGGTGTTAGATTATAGGAAGGATAGTTCTTTTCTGTTGCTTTTCTTTAATCACCGAATAATGTAACAAAATTTCACAATATATTGGAATTTCTGTAATTATTAGTACTATTCTTAGTATTTTGTTCACAGATTTTACGGTTCACATGAAATTTACTTTTTTTTGTCAATTTATGGAGTTATACAAGAACCCTTAAAAGATACATTTTTGACACATATTAAACGGTAAATAAAAAGTAATAAACTAGCGAATGAAATTCAAACAATATTATTTGAATTCTTTATTGACAGATTGTATCTTCGTACTGACATAAGTTAAAGAAATTTTGCAGACCAAAAATACCTAATAGGTGTTCTCAAATTTGAAATCATGAATATCACTTTAGTTACTTACTTACTTACTTAGGCTTGTTACCCTCAATGAAGCATACGCCGCCGACCAGTGTTCTCCAACCTACTCTGTCCTGGGCTTCCCTTTCCAGTTCTTTCCAGTTTTTGTTCATTCTTCTCATGTCTGTCTCCGTTTCTCGGTCTTCCTCTTTTCCTTTGTCTTTGAGGGTTCCAAGTGAGGGCTTGTCTTGTGACGCAGTTAGGTGCTTTTCGCAGTATGTGTCCTATCCACTTCCACCGCTTCTTCCTGACTTCCTCTTCCACTGGAATCTGGTTTATTCCCTCCGATAGTAGATTGTTGCTGATGGTATCTGGTCAACGGATCAGAAGTATTTTGCGTAGACAAATGTTAATAAATACTTGTATCTTGTGGATTATGGATTAGTTCTCCAAGTTTCCGCTCGATACAATAGAACTGTCTTGATATTTGAATTGAAAATTCTGATTTTGGTTTTACTTGATAGTTTTTTCAAGTTCCAGATGCTGTTCTATTGTAGAAATTCAGCCCTTGCTTTCCTGATCCGCGCCCTCACATTTGCACCGAATTCACTCTGATTGTCAGTCATGCTGCCTATATATGTAAAGGTGTTAGCGTCCTCCAAGGCATCTCCATCAAGAGTGATTTGGTTGGTGCATGTTGTGCTGTATCGGAGAATTTCGCTTTTTCCTTTATGTATGTTGGGAACAACTACTGCAGAGGCTGCTGCTACGCTGGTCGTCTTTTCTTGCATTTGTTGTTGCGTGTGAGATAGAAGAGCCAGGACATCCGCAAAGGCCAGATGGTTGGGTTATGGTGTTAGGTTTGTCGACTTTCATGTCTTTATACTAACGTAACATTTTGGATACAAAAACGAAGGCCAGAATCTTAAGTGTACAGCTTAATTACGTAAACAGTGGAGGTAGGTGATGTGATTTGTAATTCTACTCAAGAATTCAAGTATCCCATGCATATTAGTGACTACAGTCATGACACCTAGATCCATCGTTTACTGTCGACTACTTTTCAGTGCTCGATATTTCAACATAGTGTGCACGTGATGTCCAATCAGTTGAACCTATGTCCACATCTTAAGTGACAGACCTCTATTTCTATCACTAATCCGTGATCAATCATTTGTAGATTTCAAAATATTATGTAATATTGATCATTCTTAAAATATATTATATTTGTTTCTCTTAATACATTCTTACTTCTAAGCTAAACTATAAGAAGTTTATATTAGCATTGTAATGACAGATTAACTATTGCCAGAAACACTTTATTGATAAAAAGTAGATCCTTTCCAGCTATGTACTCAGCTGTTTACTCTGACACATTTTTTCGATTAAAGTGTCATTTAACACAGATTCAGTAAAATAAAGTGATACATGAACTTGTATAAAAATGAATTAATGATTGAATTGCTATGATTACATGAAATCAAGTAAGTATTTGAAATAATTTAGAAAATGACGTATAAAATAGATAGTTGCTCAAAGAATAATTAGTTTAGTCAATGTGAATTTATTTTAGAAAAGAACTATTGTTTTTATTTATTTGTATTAGTCTTCATAGATTACTGAATGACTAGAGATGAATGAACAATGGAAACGACAACTATAAACTAGTTATGTTTTATTATTATTAGTAGTAGTATTCATAAATATATCATGTATCAGAATGTAGTCAAAGTATCTAATCGATTTGAATGATACATTTGTAAACATGAAGCTGTCAAAATTAACTGATTATTATTATTATTATTGTTAGTGCTACATAAATTATTTTCTAACGCTAAACTACATTCTACTATGTCAGTCATCATGTTTCAAATGGTAAACTACTGATAATTTCACGTATATATATATATATATATATATATATATATATATATATATATATATATATATATATATATATATCAAATGAATAACTAGTAAATCTAATCTCTGGGTATCACCGTCAATATTGACAAACATGGTTGTAAAAATTGATACTCCAGAAGGGATGAAATCAACATCAACATTTTTAAAAATGTTTTTTGCAATTGACAAAGATGTTAATGGAGAAATTACAAATGACCAAGTAAAGAAATATGCTGAAATGAACAAACTAGATAAAAATGTAATTCAGGTTAGTTGAAGAAAAGGATATTTTTATCAATGTTTGCAAATGTTTATATTGTTTTCAAAATAAAAACAAAAGAGTTAAAGAACCTAATTTGCAATTGTGTACTATAAAAAAATCATTCATTAAATGTAGCTAACCATGATATTCTGGAAAATAAACATCAGAAAGTTAATTCATGTAGGTTTACGCTTAGAATTGGCGTCTAATAGACAGAACCTTTTAGGATGATTTAGTGTACACTTCACCAGTCAATTAAGTTACTGACAGATTTATTGTTTACGATAATATGTTACCATTTTAGTTTTAAATTGATACAAACAGTCAACTAAATTGTTGAAAATGATAGCTACAAAGCTAACAGGCATTGATTATTTTTTGAATGACTGCAATACTAGTTGACTTGTATTTAAATCTCTGGATATGCATCAGTTCCTCCGATAATGTAAATCCACTCGAAATAAATTTTTTCAGTACTGATGAAAAGACAGAGCACTATGATAACCTCAAATATATTGAAAATTTCACTTTCTCTATCATTCCTTGTAAGCAGTTGACTAACGATTACATTGAAATTCATGCTTACAATATATGATGAACAAAAAAAGATTTTTTTCGTTGATTTCGGTGGAAAAAAACTCAATAATGAAGAAAAAGTGGCAGAAATAGACTACTGAAAAATATATGTAAATTGCTGTTTTTATGTATATGTTGAAAAAAAAACCTTATCTGTGTTAAGTACTCACAATCTTAAACGAGAAAGATTTCATTCAAGTATAACTCATTCAGTAAGTTCACTATTGTCGAGTCACCAACAACAACAAAAAAACACTTCACTAAAAGCACGATAGAGAATATTTAGTCATTTCAGTTGTTGTGCGCGCTACTTATAAGTAGTATATGACGCGGGTGAAAACGTAATGTCTGGCAGCAGAAGTTGTGGGAAGATATAACTGTCCAATTTCTTTCCTTCTCACTCAGTCTACCTACTTGAGCATTGAAGTCACCAGCCATTATTACTTCATCACAGTGCCTAAGTTTTTGGAGGAGGTTCGAAAGCTTTCTGTAAAACTCATCTTTCACCCCGTCTGAACTGCAATCAGTGGGGGCATAGGCAGATACAAAGAAGAGGCAACGGCGAGTGTCCCTATCTTTCCGAGTCCGCACTGTCCCTTTCAGTCGGACAGCGCACAAGCGACTATCTACTGGAATCCAGTCTAGGAGAGCTAATTCTGCAATACGACTCAATGCTATACCAACACCAGCAAGACCCCCTGGAAGCAGCATCATGGCTTCCAGATACACGAAGGGTAAATCGAGTTGTTTCTTTATCTTGATATGGAGAGGTCAGGTGAATGACGCTACTCCGATTTTGTATGCGCGTTTCAGAGACGCAGCATATATTTATGGCGCGAGATTCTAAAGTCCTAGCTAATGAAGCCTGTTGCCCTATTTGACAATGTCTGTACATTAAATGCTCCAACATGTAATTTAGAACGGGGTTTCAGTAGACTAGGAATAACGTTTCGTGAACTCTCATCGTTTGCATTAGCGAAGCACTGTGATAAAGGAATGTGAGAAAGAGTTAGTCGTGGCGATAAGAGAGATATTAAGAGGTGTAAAAAGTATTTGATATGACCGATTTGGCCTTCGCAGTGCTGTTACGGAGTATGAGGGCAGTTGTCACTTTCCGGCTGCCCACACCATGGAAGGGTGCTTTCTTGAGGAACCTGATAAGGAGAATTAGATTAGTATCAGTCGTAGAGAACTTGGGAGCGTGACCGCGAGTGCCAAGGGACAACTGCTTGAGGCCGGTCACGCACGGCCTTTTTATGAAAGGCTTTTTGAGTATTAGCTCCGCTCTTAAAAGCCCTTAGTGGGCACCCTTACCGCCAGAGACGGAAATCCGTGAGGTAGGGTGAGGTGTGACAGTTTTAGGGTCGACCTTTTCTAACCCTTCCTTCCTTGTGAGAAGACAGCATTGCTGCAGATGCTGGTTATCCGAGGGAAACACCTTACTGCTGTCACACCCCTCTGACGTCAGCAGTACGACTTCGCCCTCAGACATTCAGTTGCTGTTTTTAGTCTTATCGTTCTCCAATCGACCTGCTTGACATGGTAGAACCTTCAGGAACATATGTTGCAGCCAATATAGCTCGGTTGGATCATCACGATAGGCAAGCCCGACCACCATGTTAAGGTAACAGGTACGGTGAGGACACTTAAAGGTCTTGATTATCTAGGCAGCAGTGACTGGTAAAAATATCCCTACTTCATACAATCAAATCAGAATAATATAAATAACAAATAAAATGTAATTAAACTCAGAAATCAAATACCGGTTGATGCATTCAACTTTAAACAGGTTACACTTTTCGTAATGATTGTGAACGTTAACGAATAGAACTACTTAATAATAGTTTCGATCACTGCCTATTCACCACTGAAAACTTGGACGCACTGAAGGGCTGTCCCGTTCAAGTATGGGAATCCTCACCAGCGCACATCGACAACCTTACACCCGGTAACCGAACCCATAACCCTTGGGCTGGTGCATGAGCGTTTAACCTTCGGAATTCTGAGCCGGCATCCAACAGTTCTCATGTCCAGCTTTTTGAATGAGCACTACTGGGTAGTCGAATACTAAAATTATTATTCACAGTTATATAAATTTCACATTGGTTTTCAGAAGAACCAAAGAGATTCCCCATGTGTTAACACACCATTTATATACATCAATACATATAGTGATCATTTCCGATTCATGATCGTGTCAATCAATATGCACAGAATGAACAGACTAATTTGATCAATCCCGCTTACATGACTGTCAAATTCATTTTTATTAGCAATGGTGATATACAATACAACAACCCAATGACAATGGTCTTCAGGAATGTTGTAAGACAACCACCAATATCAATGAAATCGGTTATCCTGCAAACCAGATTTGCATATGGACTATTAGCAAAACTTGCTAAAGTAATGCCAAATTATTCATAATGTTCACAACGAACCACTGGTCTTGGAAGAAATCTTCAGCTCAATATAGCAATATAGCTTAACATAGTTAACTTTTAGTAGTAACTTATAATAATAACATACTTACCTGCGCCAATCAACTACTGAATATGGTGTTTGTGCTCGACTAATCTGTTCAGTAATATTAGCAGAAAATGGTGTTTTCAATTGATGTTGTAAAGAATTTGTTGGTGGAAAACTTCGAAAACCACCAACTGGTGTACCAACACCAACACTAAAATAACCCGATTCATATGTATATTGACTTGAATTAGTTAATGAAGATTGTTGTGTAAGTAAACTGGTAGTTGATGCTAATTTCACATTAGAATAAGATGTAGAAAATAAATAAGGATTTGTAGTGATATGTGATTTTGATTGTAAATTTTGATAATGTTGTGGTAGTGATTCAGTATTTGTGAATAAATTAAAATTTTTTTGAATTTGATGTTGACTAACAACAACTGGCACATTGGAACAATCATCGTTCCAATTACTGAAAAAGTTGAAAAGAGAAATTGAATTTATTATATATGAGGTGAGGAGAATTACTTAAAGTGTTTACTAATGATTAGTCAGTTTAAATTGAAGAATTGCTGAGAAAAAAATCCTAGAAATAAAAAAAAGTATATAAAAATGTAAATTTCAAGGACAAAGAAAAATACATTAAGATAATGAAAATATTCATATTGTAATGAATGAATGAATGAATGATGTTAAGGGTTAAAGAAAACACAGAATACAATAAAGATAGGAAGATGTGTACACTTTGCCTTTAGATTTTCATCGGCAAAACAATCAAATTATTAGCTGTTTTTTTCTTTCACATACCTTCTAATCTTCAACAAACACATTGACTAAACCATACATATTGAAATCCGACGCCTTTCTCTTTAGCAGTAACTTCTGGACGACATCACAATACCACTAGAATAATATGTATGTATGTAACGCATACTTACAATGTCAATGATCAATCATAAGAAACATTTACATTGAAATATGATTTATGTTTAGTTTATTCATCATAAGTTCGTATTCACTTTTACCTCCTACTATATATAGCCTGATGTGAATATTGCAAGTATGCGTACTTAAATGTATCTTAATCAAGGGGCACCTAAATATTTATACGCCACAGAAATTGAATTTTTAAATTGCCTGAGATACTGTCCAGGTATGGTGAACACTACTGATAACATGGCTTATAAGCAGTATGCAGCGGAGAGCCGTCCATAAGTTACTTATTAAACAGAATAGTCTCGAATCCGGATGTATGGCGTGACCAGAGCATTTCTAAAACTAAAACGCATGTGAAAGAAGACAATCAGTAATCTGCTTGTTTTATAAATAGAATTCTGAAGATTGGGCGTACGTATTTTTTTTACTAAGTATATCACTATTTCATCTAGTCTTGACATCTCTACTAAATGCACATGTACCCAAAATGTAACAGATGGCTTCCTTAGAGAGCCATTCATCGAGCCTTTGTGACCTGGAGGTCTGAATCACAGGGTAGTGGAGCAGCACCAGGACATACGGCTCCATGAAAACCGATTATCGACAATAGGTTTGTTCGCTAATTTTCTCCTCGGGATATTGGAGCCCCTTTGGACCGTGGATTTGGAATTACAGTTTTTCAACTCTCCTAAGTGGATCTTCCGTATCCATTAACCCAGTTAAAGCCCTGGTCAGTTATTCAATTAATTAGCCAAAAATAGTTGACTAACTTTTTTACATAATAGTAGAGTAGTGAAAAACGCCTGGCCATCTAAATATCTATTTTTAGTTAAAATGACAGTAAACAATATAAAAATATTATCAGTAATTGGGAAGAATGAAAAAAACACTTTGTAAAAAATATTCTTAGATTTTTAGAAATGTTGCTTACAACTTAATGTTGCCATTTTCGTGTTTCTTAGAATCAGGATCATGTAGGTGGTAGACGAATTGAGATCGTACCTATTGAGTAGACGATTTCACATTGAGATGGATCATAAGCCCCTACAGTGGTTTAAAACAGCAGAAGATCCCCGAGAGAAGTGGATGCGTTACATGCTACGTCTGCATGAGTACGATTTTAGTACCGGGCATGTTTCGGGAAAGGAAAATGTAATGACAGATCACTTATCAAGGTCGGAAATAGAAGACGAACTTCCCTTGACAGCATACACAGTAAATACCCTAAAGGGAGTCCCATAAGAACTTCAGAAGGAAAGACTGAGGATGAACATGTACGGGGCCCAGACCTAGCGGGATGATGAAGAGAACTGAGTGGCAGTAATTCCGAAAGCCATGTGCCATAAGATGATTTGTTAGTGTCCTCAATTGGCGCATAGAGGTATTGCGAGAATGACTGAATTATTACGACAAGGTACGTACTGACTAGGTATAAAAAACGATGTTGCATAATGTGTTAGTCTACGAGCGGTGTAAAGTTACGAAAGGTGACCGATGCATACGGCCACTATTGAAGTCAGTCCCAGTAACAGCAGTTGATGATCTATAGTCAATGGATATAATGAAACCGTTTACGCAAACGGTATGCAGTAATCAGTACCTGCAAGTGATGAAATAACACGCTACACGTCGGGTAGATGCCATGCCGATCGCAGACCAGTATGCAAGAACAATAACGGAAGTAGTAATCCGACACATTGTAGCGGGCCATAGAATACCAAAAGTGATATAAACTGATCAGATTCCCTGCTCCGAAAGCGACGAATTCAAATCCTGTCCAAAGTAGTTGGGTACCAAAAGAATACGAACGACATCTTACCGCTCATAGACGACTGGCTTAACAGAAAAGAACAACCGGACGCTAAATGAGTGGTCAGCATTTAAAGGAGGGAACTGAGAGAAAGGGTTACCACTAATTTCGCTGACACAGTGCCTCCATACAAGGAACAACTATGAAGTTACCGTTCCAACTGATGTATGGTAGACAACCACGACTACCAATACATAATATGACCTGGTCGCAGCAACAATGGTGAACTACAACAAGATTTAGAACAGAGCAGAGGTAGGCGACCAGAAACCTGAAGGAGAAACAAAGTTTACACACGAAGAGGGCGAAACATGGAGAAAATGAGATGGGAGGTCTTTGAAGTTGGGGACCAAGTAAAGTGTAGAGGACAAACATACACCACAAGGAGGATCAGGATCCCTGAGGCTGATTCCAAAGTAGGGAGGACCATACGCCATCACAGAGGCACGGAGCGGTTTACACGATCCGAAAAGGAGACAAGCGAAAGCACGCAAACGTTAGTCAGATTTAAGGACGGTTCCAATTGCATCAGGAGGGCGAATCACCAACATCAACACAGGAAATAGCGGTACAATGATCTGAGCAACTGTGAAAGCGACATGTTGGAGAGATGAGTGTGGTGTGGGCTACCCATACGGACAGATACAAGTGGTGCATAATGGGAACAGGTAGTGGAATTCTCAATGGTAGAAGAGTGGGAAGAAAAATAAGACACAACCACAGTAGCACTAAGAATGAATGAACGGCGGAGATTGTAAGGGATAAACTCAAGAAAGGTGTGCAGATGGTGCACTTAATGTATTGTTTACATGTTTTACCAAGTTATTGTGTAATTTTTTATTAGTACATTTGAAGTTAGAGACTCCCACACTATGACGAAACATGTGCTCAAAACTTTATGGTTTTCAATGATACTCAAACCAAGATTAGTTTGCCACGAATACCATTGTCAAATTACACTAGTCTCTACAAAGTTCCCTTAACTAGAGAGTTGATTTTGAAAAATGAATTCTTGTTTTTAAAAAGACCCATGCCACTTACTCTAGACAACTTTTTGGAACAGGATGTTGAGTCGGTGGAATAGTAGACCAGGAAGATGATAAATAATTGTTTGACAATGTATAACCAGTATCATGAACAAAAGTATTTCTTTCATGTAAATGATGAGATGTTGTATCAGGCGTAGTTGTAGTCACTGTTGTTGAACCAACTGGATCATATAAAAACGGACAAACATTTGGAATTTGAGACTTTTGCAATAATTCTTCATCTAATTTAACCGGAACAGTCTCTTTCATCGGTATGTTACTATTACTACTACTAGGTAGTAGTAGTCGTTGAGCAACTCGTTCATCATGAATATTTGATGCTAATGGATACACACCGGTATGAGAGTTAGATACACCGGAGCCATGTATATCTTTACGATCGATCTGGAAAGTGAAAAATAAATAACAAGTATTATAAATGATATAACTTATATGGTATTATCACTTATAACCAACGTAGGACCTGGGGTAGATAGACATGCATGAGTTCAAGATGATATAACAAATAAGTAGAGATGCAATTGACATGATGATACTGGCACTGAAAAAATTCAGAATGTTGATAGTATCATCAGTGCTAATAAAAACGATCAACCACAAAAAGTATGGTTTGTGGGGATGATCAATAAAAACCAACTTTGCAAGTAATTTTAATTATTATAGCCATTTTTAAAATTTTAATTTGTACATCTCTCATTTACTTACTTACGCCTGTTACTCCCAATGGAGCATAGGCCGCCGACCAGGATTTTCTAATCTACTATCCTGGGCCTTCTTTTCCAGTTCTAGTCAATTGCTGTTCATTCTTTTCATGTCTGTCTCCAATTCTCGGAGTCATATGTTCCTTGGTCTTCCTTTTATCCTTAGGCGTTGAGTATTCCAAGTGAGGGCACGCAGTTAGGTCCTATCCACTTCCAGCGCTTCTTCCGCCGGGATCTGGTCTGTCCCATACAACGTTGTTGCTGATGTCGTCTGGCCAACGGATGCGAAGTATTTTGTGTTTACAATTGTTAACAAACGCTTGTATCCGGTGGATGATGGCATTCGTGAATCTCCAAGTTTCCGCCCCATACAGTAAAATTGTCTTGATATTTGCATGGAAAATTCTGGTTGATAGTTGTTTCCACGTCTCTCATTAATGACTTATACAAATTGTTTAAATTGTAATGCTGCTTTTTCAAAGCAAATGTAGCTCATTTATTGACAGTCGTTCACAACACACTTTATAAAACCGCTCCCTACTCTCGATTACAATGTTGACCGTTTTCCAGTAGGGGAGCATAACTAAACTTGTCACCGTTTTACACATGGGTGTCTCAATACTACTTGGAAACTATTCTAGAAGGTGGACGCATAAAACTTATAGCATACGGAAGTACAGTTTCGTGCTTATAAATCCGTAAACCTTTCAAACTTTTTGCTATGCTACTTTTCTACACCAGAAAGTAACTACTGATTGTAACCGTTTTTATAGTTATTTGTGCTATAGCCATTGGGTTAGCATTTTCGCTGTTTGATTCAGACCAGATTCAAAAAGGAATTAGACCAACAAATAAAATGCACGAGACAATGCGCAGATCAAATGTTTGGAGCAGAATAGAGAATGAATGCATCTTCAATGTAATTGATTTTGGACCGTATTAAATAAAGCCTCCAACCAAATATCATGATTATGACAGATCTAAGAATAATGTATGCCAGTCTCCATAATCAAAAATCGTAAAAAAGGTCTAACAAATCAAAAAACATTCTAATATGCTTTTTTATCCACTCAAATATCTTAAATGCCTGAAGGAAAAACTACCAAATGAGTTATATCTATTCTACAGACAAAATTATTTGTATATTCTATATTCGAAATACAAACGAGATGATTTTTTTACATTTTGCAATAAAATACTAAGTATTTATCAAAACATGAAAGTAATAATCTTTAATCTAAGAACATCTCTGTATTATTAATGCAAACAGAAACCCATTAGAAATCTATGATTATTTGAAATTCCCTTATTGATGTGCAAGATTAAAATGAAAAACTAAAGCCTTACTGAGATATTTAACATATTTTTACTACTTACCTGTCCACTGATTTCCATTATAAGGAAAAAACAGGAATGTGTAACCAATCCTGAACAACATAGAATTTAGAGTACATCTGTATTAGCTCAAGTCGAAACACTCCAAATTAGTATATGAAGTACATAAATTAACAGAATTTAAAATCGAGGACAATAATATAGATAGAAGTGAGAACTTAAAAATAAGAACCATAATTTAAGAGGAACAGGTTGCACTCAGGAGTGAAAAATATGAATTATTAAGAAGACTAGAATCCCGAAGATTACAAATGGATATATTTTTGGTACGGTAACAGGTGTCGAACCTTTTTATCTAAGGTTTTTATTCTATATTATAATTATCTCACATATCTCAACCAATAAATCTATGACTACCTACATGCCTAACACCAATTCAACGACCTCAGCACTAACTATTGGTAGGAGCACTTGACATCTAAAAAGTGCTAAATTTGGTAAAAGAACCTTTTAAAATAAGATAACGGTGGGGGTAATTATTTCATAGACAAATGTACGACTTGAAGATAATTATCTTTGAAAAAAGATTGTTTCTTAGTACGATTTATTCTTCATATAACTACTTTAACTAGCTGAACTGGTGATTTGGAACAATGGAGATTTGATTTTATGCTCTCATTATACTTCAGGTGTTATTCAACAGTAAATTAATGCCAGTCATTGAAGTTCCTTCCGTCATTGATTAGACATAACTTTGTCTAAATGTATAGACCACATTTTCACACTACGACAGGTCCTGGAACACAGACACACATTTAGACATAACTTTACAGGAAACATGTAATAAACGCTCTGATTACCAAAAGTAGACCTATGACATACAACTAGAGCACTGGAGGTACCGTCTTACAGAATGTAGTACTGAAGACTTCTGATTGCCGACAGGTTATAATCCTACAACTAGCAAAGGAAACTTTAAATACTAGATATGTGCTAAAATAATAGTATTTTCTGTGTCCCCAAAAGATCTAACAACACTTTGTTGACAGATGTTTCGAAAATGTGACCTATTTGATAACTCAATGAACTGAAGATACCATGGGTAGGTATATTGCAATGACTAACACGCTATGTATGTATATTGTAGAGGTGACCTATCTGGTTACTTGCCTATGAAACGAAGTCATTTACTAACATAAGGGTTGCAGTTACTTGATTAGATACGTCCAATAAGTCATTTTCAATGAAATACACACGTCTGATAAATATATGCTGGTTAATAAACGCGAGTGGGGAAAATCAATAAACGTCAAAAAGCATTCTTTGAAACCAATTCTACGAGTTAAACTACAGATAGTTTTTACCACAAGAATAAAGGCGTTATTCCGCCTTCAAGCCTTTTTATGATACTGTTTAATTGTTCGTAGTTCTTTTTTATCAGGCACTGATGCTAAGTAGAAAGCAAGTGAAAATAAGACCCTGGATAGTTACTTTTTTCATTGTGGCTGAGTAGTAATATTTGCTCTCGTTATGGTTTTACCGCAATGTCACTAGAAACATCAATACTGACTTATCTATCATTAACTGTACTTAATTACCAACTGATATTCCAAGTATTTCAGTCGTGAAAATTATGCTTTCCTAAACGACTCACACAAACCTACGTACCAACAGAAAGATTGCAGCTAACTAGTGAAGTTATGTACATACTTTTCCGGCTCCCATGTGGCTGGATCAAAGTAGTTACCAGCCGCGTCGTGAAGTCAAAATCACGTTTTCCTAACTTAGAGAAATAATCAGACAGAAAAAGCAACATAAAAATGCAAACTATGGAACATAATCTAACACCCATAAGCTGTAGCACGAAGTAAACTCACCGTCATAGATTTCTGTAAGAACGAGGTATCCTTGTTAGAATTATCAGACGTCTTCTTTGTCTGGTAGTCAGCATTACTGATATTAGACAAGGAGTATGCCTTCAAAATCCCCGAACGATTTGGAGTATTTCCAGGTATATGACTATGATCAATCGATAACGGAAGGGCATCGTACGCATGTGCAATCTGAATGTAATATTGTGAAACTAAATGATGCAAAAATAACATACCTTGCAAATCTCCTGAGCATCCCTCATAGCAGCTGCAAAGTTTGCTGTAGAAGCTGCTTCCTTCATTTTGAGAAGCTCTATCTTCTCTTTGAAATTTCGTGGATTGGAGTACCCGATATGTTTAGTTGTCATCTCAGCCTCGTAACATTTACTCACTGAAGTTAACTATTAGGATGAAGCACACAGAAATAATTTTTAAAGTTTCGATAGAATGAAGTCCGTAAGAAGATAGCTTGAAATCTTTGTTGATACGCTTTATCTATGAAACAGAATTTCCAATTAGTTGATTAGAAGGTTCAGAGTATCGCTTTGAAAAACACAGAATCTTGCAGCATGATAGATCTGTCACACTCTATATTTCATTTAGTTTCGGATATATAGCGTGGATAAATAGGAGAATGTCCTAATGATTTCCAACAAATAACAACAGCACCATCATAATGCTTGCTGCTTTAAAAGCCGCCTTTGTCAACCTAGAAGTTTAAAACTCTTATTTTATGACCTTCAGGTGTTCAGTTTTTATCATACGAAAGTAGAGGAAGAAGAGTACGCTGACATCTGCGCTTAGACCTTTAAAGACATTTATCGAATTAGAACAAGTTTGGGCTGATGGTTTGGTCCCAATGGGCAGAAATAATACTTAGGAGCTTTGAAGTGATCCAATATCCAATATATTTTTCACGAGCTAGTGTAAACCAGTTTGATTTCTTCGAGCTCGATTCTTGTTCTTTCGGTACGGTTCCAGGTGTTCAGTAGCTAAAACTAGAAAATGTCAAAACCTGTTATGGAATTAGAAAATTAGTATGTGATAGAAGACTAAAAGTACTGTGAACTAGCAGCTGCGACGATTTGTAAAACTACAGCGAGTCTGAAACTGTTTTACCTTAATCAGCAAATTATAGAAATCCGTGAGTCAGTTTTTTACCAGTCTAGAACTACTAGTACCTGAAGGGCTATTGCACCCAACGGCTTCACGGTTTTATGTATAATCTGTCTATTAATCTAGTAGTATGTGGTGTTAAATCTATCCTTTTAATAAATAGTTCTGTCAGTCTTCCATGTGCACACTGACTTTGTTAGTTTTACTACAGATACTGTAGGATTTAATTTGCCCTACAGATGTAATTCTAGAACGGTAAACGCAATATTAGCGAGCACAGAGTCTATAGGAAAGCTACAGTTAGAAGATCAACTTTGCTTTAAACCTTATCTGTTTCTAAACATAAAAACAATTAAATTAGTACAATAAGTGAGGAAATTACAATTATCAAGTAAGACGAGCAAACATTCCTACTAATATAGCGTGTCTTTAGAAATGAATAAAAGCATGAGTGACATTATAATAAGATGATAATGACATTTGATTAGTAGGTCATTTACTTCAAAAAAGGTTTACAGACACGTCAGACCAGATCACGTGAAGGGCGCTTAAACCACAGTCTGATTGGTTAGTTATGACATAACTACAATTAGTTATAAAAATAACTAACAGATATCCTATACAAATGCACTTATTCACGCATCCGCGTCTGGTTACCGTGAGGTACCCCGTACAACGCATCTCCTCATACTAGCTAGCAAGCTCAATTAAGTGAATTCTCGGTAGGCCAACCATCATTCAAATACGACTTATATCCTTCTTATTTTTGACTTCTGGTTTGACTTGTATTTCAGTATTACCTATCAGAAAGGTATTAAGAACTATATAGTTGTCAAGTACAGGTCGAAAACTTTATTTGATGATGAAATAATATCTATATAACAACACGCTTAAACAGTGTATGCCATCTTTTAGATAAATAAAATATTCTTAACTGTCATCTACGTGTTATCTTGATTATATTTTAATCAAATTCTTATAGCCCCGTTCGCCTTCTCGATCATCGTCTGTCCGTACTGAATGTTGTCTGGAATCTATATATTTCAAAACCATTGTAAGATATTGTGCATTTATCTAGGGTGTGTCCCGTAAAAATAAATAGCTCAGTATCCATATCGAAGGCTAACAGAAATACTTGTTTTAAGGTATTATTTACTTATTTAGAAACCTGTTTCCGATTTCAACATGGCTTCCCATATTCATCAAGTGGACGGAAGGAGCAGATCATCAACATCAATATCATTTCATTTTTATACAATCCGAAATGTACTAAAAGCAGAAATGATTTCTTGCTCAGAAAAGTAAGTCATCATATACGAATATTTAATTTCACTTATTACAGTGTATATCCAGGATCGTAGTTATGGTTGGATTAGAGGGAATAGTCTGGAGGTATCCCAAGAATACCTTGTTAGTTGGCATTATCTATCCCTCTTTATTTTATTTCGGATTTCGCTCAGAAGCCCTGCGAATATGTTCTAAACCATTTAATCTTCTTTCGCTAGACATAAGTTACATGCTAGTTATTGTTTCACCTATATTTAACCTCTCTTCTGTATGACGCCGAACCATTGGCAATAAGATCCGGCTTGACTAAACCCACGGTTACAGTGAGCAGAAGTTGACCATTAAGAAATTTCAACTTCCTGTTTGGAACAGGAATAATATTTCCTAAAATCAAAATCATAAAGAGTAGTGGGTCGCAAACGGAACACAATGCCTAGATTACAAGTAGACCTCATGAGGAAATCAAATCCTGAATACTTAGTAGAATCCTTTTCGGAAGGCTTTGTTTGGGAAAATCCCTCCATGTATACATTTGTGATATTTTCTTATTGACTCTTTCTGTTCTACATTTTGGTGGTCTCTTTAATCCCATTTTCGGGATGTCAGTATTTGTATTTTGCTATAGTTCCTAATTTTTATACCTTTTTTGAGTCTCTATGTTTCTTCCTGAACTGTACTATGTTATTTGAGTCGATACTTAATTATGGCGACAGCCATATCGAATGTTGGTTCTCGGGCGTTTGATACGTTCATCTGGACTGGAAGGGTGCAATTCGAATCGGAATCGAAGCATTCTTCCAGAATTAGAAACACTCTGTGTTATTACGGAAGGAGTAAAGGTTGTAATACTGTGAAGGTAATGATATATGATCAATAATCGAACCGTTACTTACCCAGGTCAATTGCTTTCTTTTTTGGATTAACTAGGTAGGGCGCGTATCTAACTTT
>OX103971.1:67659478-67689348 GCA_944470395.2 Schistosoma turkestanicum
ACGCAAATAATGAAAAAGACATATACAAAATAAGATTCTACTGACCAATTTCTGGTCAGATGACTATGTTTACTAGATGAGCAAAGTGAATTGAAAATCAACTTGATACCTATGAGATTTTCGATGGGATTGGATAAAGAGTCTTCTCAGAAACACTAGTTGTTAATATCAAATGATTAACTGTATAGTTAGGTGAAGATTACTAGGAACAAATCACTGAATATAATTTTTCAAAAGTTCTTGGTTTGCTTCCTAGATTTTCCAGGCAAACAATAAGATGGCAAACAGGTTTATTCACAAAAATCCCATGTAGAAGCGACAAATAATAACATTTCATGGAAAGTTCTTTTGGACAGTAAAAAAACACTGATTCATTAACTCATGTGGTGAATCGTGAAAGTATTCTCAGAAAACATAATGGAAGTTGAATTTCGGACTTTCAAAGTTAATTTTATTGACAAACACCACACAATAAGTTTTATTAAAAGAAGAAAGAAACTTCTCAAGTGTCATTCAAAATTCATGAATGCAGGAAATAAGACATTACTTAAAAGGATTTACTCAGCGGTTATTTCCTTGAGATACTACAGAATTCATCTTGACTTGTGATTCCTAGATGAATATTTACGACCACATTCTCTTGTGAGGCACGCTGAATTAAGCTGATTCTTGAGAACATTGCGTGACTCATAAGCGACCATTTCCGCTCACGGCTAATTAATTTCTTGTGACATGCATTTGACCGTAATAACATACAACTTGGGATTATTATACATGTATTGATCAAAGAAAATCTTTTTTATTGATGTCTTCTATTTTTATCTTCACATTGCATGCAGTCTTTATTGATTAAATCAGAATGTATCCTGTTACCGAAACGACTCCATCGCTTCTAGTTATATTATATTAACACTTTTAATTGATTTCTATTTTTTTATTCTCAGTGACCTTCAACTAACGACTCTGACATACCAAAACCTTCTTTGTTATTTTACCATTGTTGACTCAGTTACTTGAGTCATTGTAAAACTCCATTTTTTCACAGTTCACATCATGGATCGATGTTAGTTGGACAGCTAATAAAAGCTGAGAAACATTGAAATACTGTTTCGTTTTATTACGTTTACTGGTGAACATTGAACATCCACGACACAACCGGGTACTGAACCCAGTATGTTCAGTCTCACGGCGAACGCTTGACTTCCAGTTCAGTGAGTCCACATTCAATGGTTTGCTCGTTTAACCTCGATCAATTCAATTCGCGTTATTTGTGACAGATATCTGTTTCACACCTAACGTGGTTGAACTCAACGAAGCATGGGTTCGCATAAGTACCAGGTTCGGTCCCGTTGGGGCTGTGAATTGGCACTGTTACGTAGCCCTTCACAAAGGCAAGCAACTGCCTAGTTCTTTTTGTTGACCCATGTGTAACTTTAAAAAAACCACGACAATCTCCATAAACCTCCACATTAAAACTAACTTATTAGCCAATCTATTTAATCTATTTAGTGTGAAACTGTGCTCCCTAAATCATACTTTCCTCTACTCACATTTACATAAGAAACAAAATATTCGGTACACTCCATACTTTCATTCAAATATGATAGTAAGTTTTTGGGAAATTATTAGAAACTGAAATATTCCTGGAGAGATTTATTACGGTAAAGTGGTACTGAATAGGTGATCGAACTTTATCACGCTACCCTTAGTAGAAGGAATACAACTTCTGATTTCCTAGAGAATACGCTATCGTTACTATTTTGTATAAATTTTGTTCTAGTTTTGTTACCTTTATTCATTATTATTTAATTCAATTTGTCATCAATATCTTCAAAATTAAATGTTCAAATAATACATTTTCTTATCATAAAACAAATTTTCCTGTTTTTGACTAAATTTATTACTATAATCATTTTTATAAATTATTTTTCTGAATGATCTGGTGTTTTCCAAACATTAAAACAAAAATTTTTCAATTTAAAATGAAATGAACAATCAGATTCATGTGAAAATGAACTCCAAAATGAACCATTCAATAGGGTGACATGCCATGCTTTACCATAAAGTTTATCTAAAGTTTTTTTTAGATTTTCAGCAATAGACTTGGGATTATCCGTTCCATATTCTTCTAATAATGTTCTCGCTTCATTGCTTACATTAATTTGTTGCGGTAATGGCATATCACCAGCAATGTATTCAACATCTGGACCAAGTTTGAAAAGTGCTGATTGTTGATGAATTGTATTTCTTCGTTTAATTTCACTAGGAAAATAAGTGATGAACAAATGAAATTTACATTGATTAAGACAACAAAATGGATTATTGATTCACATTAAATGCTTTTCATTCAGATTAGCAAATAGTCAAGGTGAGGAAATCAATATCCAAAAATATGCATCAATATTTTTTTAATTTTCATATTACGAGGATCAATGCCTATTGAATATCTGTAAAGACGTTGTATAAATTGAAAACATTTACCTGATGGAAAGGTAAAGTATTAAAGAATGGTGACTTAAAATTCCGACTATTTACTAACAGTGGATATTATGCGGAATATAAATCTCTACTATGAATCTAAACAGCAATTTTGATACACATTTCAATTAGGATTAATAATTTATCTGAATAAATCATTTTTCAATTCATATACATTTGTCGTTAGGCGAATAACTCTTTTTTGTTATTCATTTATTCAAATTGTTAATATGTGGCATAGTTATCGTTAAAATAACTTGAAAATCAAGCTCTGGAAACATTCTAAAACATTTTTGATTCACTTGGACTAAATAACGGCGGTCGTTTATTTTACTCATCCATTATTTCAACTTGACTTAAACTATCCGTATAATCAAATATTTCGTTTGTAACTTATATTGAAATCTAGGATTCACTTTCGTCCTACATGGAGCTCGTCATTCGAATGTAGCAGTATCCCAATTTTCATGATCATACTAAAACTCGAGTACAGTACGTGTCATTTCAAGTGCTGAACATGTTATCCAATGATCTGTATAGTTCATAAAGTAATTAATTTGTTAAACAAGCATCAATGTATTGGTAAGGATTTGTAGTTGAATGCTGTTTATATACAGAAGCTCATCCATCCCGTCCCTGAATATCAATCACACCAAATTGTAAACTCTTACCAATATTCATAGAATGAGTCACATCAGACAGAAACATAGCAGCATAAACACTCTTATGCTTCTGATTAAGCACAAGAGGTGCAAAGAAAAAGGATGACTAAATGAGTAGTTAAACTGTTTACAGTTAAGTTATCCTGTAAATACGAGAGTAAACAGCATTATTCATACTCTGCCTAATTCTTATTCTTTCATACATTTCACAATTAATACAAATGAATTATAATCCCATTTGCTTTTGGAAAGCAGTAATATTTCTCAGTGTATTCTTAAAATAAGGCTAAAAGAACAATGATCATATGATTGCTATTTAAAAAGTACATTGAATATGGACTACCAATGAGAAATATCTTTAAAATTGATAAATGTTAATATTTTCTATAACTATTATAACGCAAGATTCTATTAATTATATGAGATAATCATTAAATAATTAAATTTGAGAATTATTTAACACAACTTACAATACTTCTTTTGCAATACCAAGAACATTTAGAAATTTTTTAAGTGTAATATGTTTAGTTCCTTCTTCCGAGAATAAATCTAACCATCTCTAAATGAATAAAATTTAAAAAAAAAAAAGAGAATAATAAATTTTAATAGAGAGAATTATTAGATGAGAACACTTTATGATTTGTTTTAGTTTAAAGCTAAAAAAACCAGAATGAATTAATAAGACGAATAAACTACCAAGTTGTATAAAAAAAAAATAAAATTAATTCAATTAGACATATTTTTAATTTTGAAAGTGTATCAGGTTTTCAACTACTTAAAGTATGATAAGATGGTAAATTTAATCTATTTGAAGCACAACTCAGACTTTTAAATTCATGAAGCGGTTTCTTCGATCATTTGAACAAGTCAGAATATGATTCCTTTGGTTAAATTTACTCTGAACATGATGGATAACTACAAATGATCATTGATTCTTAGCTCTTTGATACCTTTGGATTAAATGGTTTGTAATAGAAATCTTGACAATCTTAAGTATGTATCTGCTTGGTCGTGCTGAAATATAAACATACATACGTAAAGGTAAATTCCGAAAGCAACATTATTTAGGAGAGAAGTTAAATTAAAAACCGCCGACAAAAGTAAGTGACCACTCGTGGCAGTATCATCGGACATGTTGAAAGCATTAGCTTTAATATAATATCATCATCAAACGTTTTTCTAACGATCATTCGTAGCTTCATACTTAATTACATAATCTCCGATTGAATATCTTTTTCTAATCGCCAAATACATTACTGTTTCATTTACTAAACTTTATTTATCTTCATTTCCATGATTTCGTTCAATTATCATTTTCAATTAATTTAAAACTTGATTGAAAAATACAATGATTTTCCGATCACCATTTCCCTTTGACTACAAATAATAATAAGCTGTGGTACTACTATATTCCTCAAACTTAGAATTTCCGGTATTTCTCTTTTAACTCATTCTGATAATCAAGAGTTTATCAGTATCCAATGTAAATAACTCTGAACATGTCTGACAGTGTTTAATATATCTAAAATATGTTAAACATTTATCGAACAAATGAAACAAATATCGGAGGAAATAATGATTTATAAATGACAAATACAATGATTTAATGAGCTTTTCATTGGGTTCCATAATCTACCAAGGAATCGATAAAATGTTTGAAACATTAAAAAACGATTAGTTGATTTCAATTGTGAAAGAATACCATCTCCACTAATCCCCCGTACTATTTATTATGTCATGGGAAATAATCAGTGATAAATCAGCCAAAGATGGTCTTCACCAATTTCATCCTATGCTTTATCAGTAAACCATCCAGGAATCAATCTGGAGCATAGTCATAAATGTGGACATGGTTATTACCTAGTTGAATGGTTAGTGAAGAAGAGTTCGTTTTGTTTAAATGAGTCTGAGCTGAAGTACATCAAAAGAGTCGGAACCTGTTAGCCAGGGGTTTCGATTTGATTGTTTTAACCATTAATGGAGTACCAGTAGAAATGACAACAATGAAAACATTAAAAATTTCGAAAAAACCTTAATCATTACAATTATTAAAATATGAACATTCATTCAAAATCAGTGAATTTCTATGATTAAAACTTACTGCAATCATTAATGGATCAAGGTGATTTTCTTTTGTAAATTTTTCCAACTCATCTTGAGTAATGACTCCATCATAATTTGTATCAATTTTTAAAAATATTTCAACAAAATTATCCATTTTTTTTGTTGTTGGTTATTTCAATTAAGGTACTACTACTACTACTTTTTGTACTATCTTTTATAAGATAATTTATAGAAAATTATTAAACAATAGTGATTGTATTAGAAGAACCAGTAATAGTTGCAGAATAGTGTTTATACAGAAAGAAAAAAAATGAGAAAAGTTTTAAAACAAATAATCTTATGTCTGTGTGAATATATATTTATATATACATATATACATATATGTACATTTACGCGGTCAATTAAGGTTAACGTGTTTACAATGTAATTATTACGACCAGTCGGAAATATGCATAGTACTAATTATCATATTGTATTTACATTATTGTTAATTTGGAAAAGGTTGTGATTATTTTTTGGTCTGTTGCTTACACTACAGACTTTCTACTGATAACTAGTAAGCATTAAACAGTCTTGTAATATATAAAACATTCTAGTTTTCAGTCACTACTTAATCAAAGTGAATCGATGGTAGGAATCATTAATGGCTCTGTCGCATAGAAGTAAAAAAATAAAGATAGTCAACATTTCTAAATGTTGTAAAACAAGATAAGCATTTACTACTACCAGTGAATTACTTTTGTAAAATGTGCATACTCATGTGATCAGACTTGTTGTCCTTTCATATAGTTTATTGTGAAAATAGATTTTTCCAAAACAACAATCCCATTTTCTTTATAAATTTCACTATCAAGTTTATAGAGAATATGAACAGATTATTGTGGAGTAAGATAACGAAACCTACAAGAGTTAAGCAAATGAAAGTTGTCAAGAAGTCGAAAAACAAAACTATGTTAAGCTGCTGTTATTTCAACACGTCATTTACTGGATATGTATGTGGTCTTCAGAGGGAAATGTTTGAAGAAGCCCATCAGTCGACCGAAGTGAAAAAAATAAAACTTGTTTTTATATCTCTCAGAAACTAGCAAAATCATTCAACGTATGCATACCGTATGTATCCGACATTTCAAGTTTTATTAAACGCACTAGAAAAAAAGAACTATTTGTCAAGATAAACAATATATCGAACAGTATTAGGATGATCACGAGAATCGAACTGTGAACTATGAATTTTTGACTGATTCAAAAAAGACATGACGGTATCATACAAATTAATATTTTCCGAAAATTGACGCACTCTGAGATACAGAGATTACAAATAAAGCATTCTGTTTCAACAGTAGCCGTGACCGGAAGTTTGACTAACTAGAACTATCATCTGGTTACATCGAGAAAAGGTAAGCACACAGCATCTTTTTAAATCTTGTTTACACTTAGGCCATATAATTACCTTAGAGTTTTTGGGGAGATGATTAATTACAAATGAAAGGAAAACCTATTCAGTGTTTATTAGAACGGAACGCGTTGCTGTCATCTCGTACCAAAAGACATCAGATAGACAGGATTCTGGAAATATATGATATGAAAATTTTTTTTATCGTATTAGTAATATCGTTGAGTCGTCATCAGCGAAGCCAAGGAAGAGATCTTAGAAGAGGAACAAGAAAATTTTGCCTATTTAGAGACTGTAATGCTGTATGCGTAGAAGAAACATTTTGTGGAGTTGAAGGAATTTATTCATCGAACGATGTCAAGAAGTATGACAAAAACGCAGCAATTGCACTGTTCTAAACAAGACTGACTTCGGTAAAATTAAAATATTTCAGAAGGGTTTTATTATTGATCAAGAAGAATAACCGCTGAAAGTACACATATGCAGGTCAATAGACTAACGAATAAATGTTTAGTCATATTTTTACCATCGATGACGTAAGTCTAACATTACAAGATGTTTACTAATTTATTTTTTTTAGATTTATTTACAATTAAATCTAATTCAACATAGGGCTCCAATTATTTTTAGTAAGCATGCACTTTAATAAGCTTATTATACTCATATGTACTAGTAATATTTATAATAAAGAAAACAATTATTTTCATCTCTATCCATAGTCAAAGGCATCAATGACTTGGTGAACCTTAATATTTTCAGTGGCGATAAACGCTCATTAAAAAGCATTACACGAAATGACTCATACCCCTACGATGTAGAAAATCAGAGTTTTTTTAGTGGACCAAGAATGAACTCAGATTTGCATAAACATTTATACCGTATATCTGACACTTGGGCTAATACAGTATGCGCGATGGCAGTAATGAGAAACGAAATATGGATTGGATGGATATTAGTCTATTTCATGCACACACGCACACATGTGGAGATAAACATGCAGATAAGAAGTAGGAAAGCAAAGTGAAGCGAAGATGAAGAATGAACCAATCCGCGTTTAATAAGGTGTGACAGACTGGACTGGTGATGAATAGAGTAAGTGATACATTACACGCTCAAGTAAACGTAACTGACATCATAAGCGCATTATTAACAAGGTCAAAATACGTGCGAATGATGACTTCACAATAGATTGATTGGTTTATTCAGAAGCTAGAGCAAGCCAATGTAGACTTGACATGATTTGGACGCGATTGGACAAACGCTCTTTTGATTTAACCTTGATGACTGTGATTTTGATAAATTACATGGATAAGTCAAGACCAGTTTCCTAGATGTTGTAACGTTAAAACTAACGCGATTTCAATTCTTGGGAAAATTTATACATTTATTGTCCCTTATATACTTTCTTCGATAACCCCCCAACGATCTATCATAGTTTTATGTTTTGTACTTGATGTAACGCCAAACCACTGTACTAATGACACACCCGAACGTTAGACCCTTCCGTTCAAAAATAAGAAGACGGAAGACGTTGGAGAACGCTTATTGTCAGAATCAAAAATGTACAATCAAACGTGCATATTTATACAATTATATGTCGTTTAAATATTTTGAACATTCATCATGAACATTAATCATATAGTTCATCATGGACATTGGTCAAATAGTTCATCAATCCACAATGTGCGAGGCTTTCTTCTCGATTGGCTATCCCAACACCTCCCCGGAATAAGATTTTTCTTTTTCTTTTCTTTTTTCTTTGAAGTCGTTCCATTTCCTGTTCAACTACCGGGAGAGAAGCATAAGGTACAGGAATAGCTGTTGACTTGAGAGTCAGTAGTGCTTTAGCCTTTGTACATTCGCCTAGCGCTTCCAAAAATACGTGATGATGCCTTTTCATAATGGCATTTCTCAGACTTGACTCTGAAGCGTTATTGATTCTTACTCGGCTGCAGATGTTGTTGATAGAATGGTCTGTTAATTTTAATGCATCTATGAGATCCAACCCCAATAAATCAAGGTCTGGGTTTTTAGTTAAGTATACAGTTGCACTCGTCGTTGCCTCATTTTTTGAAACAGTGCACAATATTTCCCCAACAATATTTAATTTGCCACCAGATGCGCTGTGTGCTAGTTGCTTCGTTTGGTGAACTGTAGGTCTACCAATTTTCTCCCAAGTTTTGGACTGATAAGGGTGATATCAGATGCTGTGTCAAGTTGAAGACGGATACGGTGTGAATTCATATCCAAAGTCACATACTTTCTTCTGTGGTGAATTCCTGTCTGGTTATGAGACACCAATACTCGGTTTATTGGCTTACTAGAACTGTATTTCTTGGAATCGACTTTCGTGGAGTAATGTCTGCGAGTTTTTGTCCTACATCGGGTTTCTTTGTGACCCTTTTTGTGACATTTAGTGCAAACATAATCTTTGTATGGACAAAACTTCTTGTAGTGCCAACCTCCAGATGACCAGCATGGAGGTGAGGGCTGGTTGTCTGTGCTCTTGTGATGCTTTTGTGAGCCGGACTTTTTCTTTTCACTTACGGCATGCACGTATGATGGACGGCCATTGTTTTCGACCATGGAGGTATCATGCTTCAAATTTACCAATCTCTGGCACTCTGCAGTTATTTCTTGAAGCGAGATGTTTGGGTACTGCTCAATTTTACTTAGGATTCTGGTTCTTATATCAGCATCTTCGGGAGATTGTAAGCTGCACACAAACACAAGGCACTTAAACTGACCTTCCGTCATTGATGATAATTTAAATCGTTCGCATTCACGATTTACTAAGCCGGCGTGCTTTACCCAGTCATCTTCATTTGACTTGATTATTTTGAGGCATTGATAACGAATATTAAAGAGAGATGACTGTTCAGAGAAGATTTGCGACAGCGTTTCGATTGTAGCATCAAAAGAGAAATCTCGTGGGTTCTTTGAGAGGATGAAATTACTATAACGTTCGTGTTCGATTGTGCCGAGCTTTCTCAAGAGGATTCTGACTTTGGTGGCGTCATCAAGTTTGTTGAGGTCAACCTTGAACAAATCCTCATACTTCTTGAACCAAGACTCGAAAGTCACACCAGCAAGGTCATCAAAATGGAATTCATGAATGGAATTAACTATCTAGTCTGTATGTGGATTATATGAGTCGTCGGTAAGACCTCTGTGATTCAAATTCATTTGTTCCATTAACAACTCCAACATACGTTCCTGGAACTGTTCACATCGTTTTCCTTGACGTTCCAATAAAGATTCTATCTGTTCAAGGGTAACTGACATTGTAAATTATAAGCCCCGTCGCCACTTTTATGTTTTGTACTTGATGTAACGCCAAACCACTGTACTAATGACACACCCGAACGTTAGACCTCTCCGTTCAAAAATAAGAAGACGGAAGACGTTGGAGAACGCTTATTGTCAGAATCAAAAATGTACAATCAAACGTGCGTATTTATACAATTATATGTCGTTTAAATATTTTGAACATTCATCATGAACATTAATCATATAGTTCATCATGGACATTGGTCAAATAGTTCATCATGAACATTAATCAAATACTTCATCATGAACATTAATCAAATAGTTCATCAATCCACAATGTGCGTGGCTTTCTTCTCGATTGGCTATCCCAACACATAGCGACATAGATTCATTGAGTTGATGATGGGAACATTTCAGATTTTTCTTTTTTTGAGTTGCTAGGACTTATGAGAAATTTTAATTATGTACCTCCTACTTACTACTTATTTGTTTTTCCTTAATGCAGTTCAATATAAAATTAGTTCGCTTTATTTATTCATACAATCAAGTTCCCTAATTGTTTTCGCTCAGAAACTTTCAGTAACTGTGAATAGGTTGCTCGTTTTTTTTTCAAAAACAATGATCTACTAATTACTATCTTTCGATGAATCGCCACTCCTAATACTAAAAACCTTTAGGCAGACATAAAAGATTTTCTCTTGAAAGTATATATTTCTCAAATCATACTTAGAACTGAAATCTTACAATAGTTTCATAAAAAGTGTGGTATAATATATATGTATTGAGGATACAAGTACATTTTCATTTATATACCTGAGTCACATAATTCGGTTAGCGATTACGAGTGAGCAATAATAACGTTGATCATAACTACTGATCGAACAGTTATAAGCATTAAAACACACAAAACTTGTAAATGGTGTTTTTTAAAGGCATTATATTTCCTTAGTTGGATAGTTTGATCATGAAGCTTTCACTTAGCGCGTTTGTAACATCGTTTTAACAACAACTGAGCTATTATGAATTCTAAAAAAATTGACCACCATCTTCTTTTGTTTATACGAAAATCGATTGTCTGTTCTCTATCGTTGTTTGTAAACATTTTTTAAAATGTCATCATTGACTTGAATACTGATACAGCGATTATTCAGCTTTTTCTAACAAGACATTTAAAAACAATTTTATACAAGCAAAAAGAGACAGTAAGGATGGAAGTCAAGCTATATATAAATGAGAAGATAAATTGAATAAAAACATAAACGAAGGAGTACTCATTCTCTATTCGCATCTGCATGGATATTAGCTAGATATTAAATGCTACGATATGTCATCAATAACATAAACGGATGATGATTATTAACATGAGGCTCATTGGGAAAATGGCCACCAATTGTGCAGAGAAATGAAAACAACTAACTTTTCTTAGTTCATCCCGTTCCTCCGACAGCAGTTGAAAGAAGTAAACTACTAACAAGTAGTACATCGGTACATGCTAAATATTGAAGTTGTTATTAATTCAATCGATTTTTAGCATGTACCGATCTACTACTTGTTAGTAGTCCACTTCTTTCAACTGATTTAGGAGGAACGGAATGAACTAAGAAAAGTTAGTTGTTTTCATTTCTCTGCACAATTGGTGGCCATTTTCCCAATGAGCCTCATGTTAATAATCATCATCCGTTTATGTTATTGATGATATATCGTAGCATTTAATATCTAGCTTATATCCATGCAGATGTGAATAGAGAATGAGTACTCCTTCGTTTATGTTTTTATTCAATTTATCTTCTCATTTATATATAGCTTGACTTCCATCCTTACTGTCTCTTTTTGCTTGTATAAAATTGTTTTTAAATGTCTTGTTAGAAAAAGCTGAACAATCGCTGTATCAGTATTCAAGTCAATGATGATATTTTAAAAAATGTTTACAAACAACGATAGAAAACAGACAATCGATTTTCGTATAAACAAAAGAAGATGGTGGTCAGTTTTTTAGAATTCATAATAACTCAGTTGTTGTTAAAACGATGTTACAAACGCGCTAAGTGAAAGCTTCATGATCAAACTATCCAACTAAGGAAATACAATGCCTTTAAAAAACACCATTTTACAAGTTTTGTGTGTTTTAATGCTTATAACTGTTCGATCAGTAGTTATGATCAACGTTATTATTGCTCACTCGTAATCGCTAACCGAATTATGTGACTCAGGTATATAAATGAAAATGTACTTGTATCCTCAATACATATATATTATACCACACTTTTTATGAAACTATTGTAAGATTTCAGTTCTACGTATGATTTGAGAAATATATACTTTCAAGAGAAAATCTTTTATGTCTGCCTAAAGGTTTTTAGTATTAGGAGTGGCGATTCATCGAAAGATAGTAATTAGTAGATCATTGTTTTTGAAAAAAAAAACGAGCAACCTATTCACAGTTACTGAAAGTTTCTGAGCGAAAACAATTAGGGAACTTGATTGTATGAATAAATAAAGCGAACTAATTTTATATTGAACTGCATTAAGGAAAAACAAATAAGTAGTAAGTAGGAGGTACATAATTAAAATTTCTCATAAGTCCTAGCAACTCAGAAAAAGAAAAATCTGAAATGTTCCCATCATCAACTCAATGAATCTATGTCGCTATGTGTTGGGATAGCCAATCGAGAAGAAAGCCACGCACATTGTGGATTGATGAACTATTTGATTAATGTTCATGATGAACTGTTTGACCAATGTCCATGATGAACTATATGATGAATGTTCATGATGAATGTTCAAAATATTTAAACGACATATAATTGTATAAATACGCACGTTTGATTGTACATTTTTGATTCTGACAATAAGCGTTCTCCAACGTCTTCCGTCTTCTTATTTTTGAACGGAGAGGTCTAACGTTCGGGTGTGTCATTAGTACAGTGGTTTGGCGTTACATCAAGTACAAAACATAAAAGTGGCGACGGGGCTTATAATTTACAATGTCATTTACCCTTGAACAGATAGAATCTTTATTGGAACGTCAAGGAAAACGATGTGAACAGTTCCAGGAACGTATGTTGGAGTTGTTAATGGAACAAATGAATTTGAATCACCGAGGTCTTACCGACGACTCATATAATCCACATACAGACTAGATAGTTAATTCCATTCATGAATTCCATTTTGATGACCTTGCTGGTGTGACTTTCGAGTCTTGGTTCAAGAAGTATGAGGATTTGTTCAAGGTTGACCTCAACAAACTTGATGACGCCACCAAAGTCAGAATCCTCTTGAGAAAGCTCGGCACAATCGAACACGAACGTTATAGTAATTTCATCCTCTCAAAGAACCCACGAGATTTCTCTTTTGATGCTACAATCGAAACGCTGTCGCAAATCTTCTCTGAACAGTCATCTCTCTTTAATATTCGTTATCAATGCCTCAAAATAATCAAGTCAAATGAAGATGACTGGGTAAAGCACGCCGGCTTAGTAAATCGTGAATGCGAACGATTTAAATTATCATCAATGACGGAAGGTCAGTTTAAGTGCCTTGTGTTTGTGTGCAGCTTACAATCTCCCGAAGATGCTGATATAAGAACCAGAATCCTAAGTAAAATTGAGCAGTACCCAAACATCTCGCTTCAAGAAATAACTGCAGAGTGCCAGAGATTGGTAAATTTGAAGCATGATACCTCCATGGTCGAAAACAATGGCCGTCCATCATACGTGCATGCCGTAAGTGAAAAGAAAAAGTCCGGCTCACAAAAGCATCACAAGAGCACAGACAACCAGCCCTCACCTCCATGCTGGTCATCTGGAGGTTGGCACTACAAGAATTTTTGTCCATACAAAGATTATGTTTGCACTAAATGTCACAAAAAGGGTCACAAAGAAACCCGATGTAGGACAAAAACTCGCAAACATTACTCCGCGAAAGTCGATTCCAAGAAATACAGTTCTGGTAAGCCAATAAACCGAGTATTGGTATCTCATAACCAGACAGGAATTCACCACAGAAGGTATGTGACTTTGGATGTGAATTCACATCGTATCCGTCTTCAACTTGACACAGCATCTGATATCACCCTTATCAGTCCAAAAACTTGGGAGAAAATTGGTAGACCTACAGTTCACCAAACGAAGCAACTAGCACACAGCGCATCTGGTGGCAAATTAAATATTGTTGGGGAAATATTGTGCACTGTTTCAAAAAATGAGGCAACAACGAGTGCAACTGTATACTTAACTAAAAACCCAGACCTTGATTTATTGGGGTTGGATCTCATAGATGCATTAAAATTAACAGACCATTCTATCAACAACATCTGCAGCCGAGTAAGAATCAATAACGCTTCAGAGTCAAGTCTGAGAAATGCCATTATGAAAAGGCATCATCACGTATATTCGGAGGCCTTAGGCGAATGTACAAAAGCTAAAGCACTACTGACTCTCAAGTCAACAGCTATTCCTGTACCTTATGCTTCTCTCCCGGTAGTTGAACAGGAAATGGAACGACTTCAAAGAAAAAAGAAAAGAAAGAAATCTTATTCCGGGGAGGTGTTAGGATAGCCAATCGAGAAGAAAGCCTCGCACATTGTGGATTGATGAACTATTTGACCAATGTCCATGATGAACTATATGATTAATGTTCATGATGAATGTTCAAAATATTTAAACGACATATAATTGTATAAATACGCACGTTTGATTGTACATTTTTGATTCTGACAATAAGCGTTCTCCAACGTCTTCCGTCTTCTTATTTTTGAACGGAGGGGTCTAACGTTCGGGTGTGTCATTAGTACAGTGGTTTGGCGTTACATCAAGTACAAAACATAAAACTATGATAGATCGTTGGGGGGTTACCGAAGAAAGTATATAAGGGACAATAAATGTATAAATTTTCCCAAGAATTGAAATCGCGTTAGTTTTAACGTTACAACATCTAGGAAACTGGTCTTGACTTATCCATGTAATTTATCAAAATCATAGTCATCAAGGTTAAATCAAAAGAGCGTTTGTCCAATCGCGTTCAAATCATGTCAAGTCTACATTGGCTTGCTCTAACTTCTGAATAAACCAATCAATCTATTGTCAAGTCATCATTCGCACGTATTTTGACCTTGTTAATAATGCGCGTATGATGTCAGTTACGTTTACTTGAGCGTGTAATCTATCACTTACTCTATTCATCACCAGTCCAGTCTGTCACACCTTATTAAACGCGGATTGGTTCATTCTTCATCTTCGCTTCACTTTGCTTTCCTACTTCTTATCCGCATGTTTATCTCCACATGTGTGCGCGTGTGCATGAAATAGACTAATATCCATCCAATCCATATTTCGTTTCTCATTACTGCCATCGCGCAAACTGTATTAGCCCAAGTGTCAGATATACGGTATAAATGTTTATGCAAATCACAGTTCATTCTTGGTCCACTAAAAACTCTGATTTTCTACATCGTAGGGGTATGAGTCATTTTGTGTAATGCTTTTTAATGAGCGTTTATCACCACTGAAAATATTAAGGTTCAGCAAGTCATTGATGCCTTTGACTATGGATAGAGATGAAAATAATTGTTTTCTTTATTATAAATATTACTAGTACATATGAGTATAATAAGCTTATTAAAGTGCATGCTTACTAAAAATAACTGGAGCCCTATGGTGAATTAGATTTAATTGTCAATAAATCTAAAAAAAATAAATTAGTAAACATCTTTTAATGTTAGACTTACGTCATCGATGGTAAAAATATGACTAAACATTTATTTGTTAGTCTATTGACCTGCATATGTGTACTTTCAGCGGTTATTCTTCTTGATCAATAATAAAACCCTTCTGAAATATTTTAATTTTACCGAAGTCAGTCTTGTTTAGAACAGTGCAATTGCTGCGTTTTTGTCATACTTCTTGACATCGTTCGATGAATAAATTCCTTCAACTCCACAAAATGTTTCTTCTACGCATACAGCATTACAGTCTCTAAATAGGCAAAATTTTCTTGTTCCTCTTCTAAGATCTCTTCCTTGGCTTCGCTGATGACGACTCAACGATATTACTAATACGATAAAAAAAATTTTCATATCATATATTTCCAGAATCCTGTCTATCTGATGTCTTTTGGTACGAGATGACAACAAGGCGTTCCGTTCTAATAAACACTGAATAGGTTTTCCTTTCATTTGTAATTAATCATCTCCCCAAAAACTCTAAGGTAATTATATGGCCTAAGTGTAAACAAGATTTAAAAAGATGCTGTGTGCTTACCTTTTCTCGATGTAACCAGATGATAGTTCTAGTTAGTCAAACTTCTGGTCACGGCTACTGTTGAAACAGAATGCTTTATTTGCAATCTCTGTATCTCAGAGTGCGTCAATTTTCGGAAAATATTAAGTTGTATGATACCGTCATGTCTTTTTTGAATCAGTCAAAAATTCATAGTTCACAGTTCGATTCTCGTGATCATCCTAATACTGTTCGATATATTGTTTATCTTGACAAATAGTTCTTTTTTTCTAGTTCGTTTAATAAAACTTGAAATGTCGGATACATACGGTATGCATACGTTGAATGATTTTGCTAGTTTCTGAGAGATATAAAAACAAGTTTTATTTTTTTCACTTTGGTCGACTGATGGGTTTCTTCAAACATTTCCCTCTGAAGACCACATACATATCCAGTAAATGACGTGTTGAAATAACAGCAGCTTAACATAGTTTTGTTTTTCGACTTCTTGACAACTTTCATTTGCTTAACTCTTGTAGGTTTCGTTATCTTACTCCACAATAATCTGTTCATATTCTCTATAAACTTGATAGTGAAATTTATAAAGAAAATGGGATTGTTGTTTTGGAAAAATCTATTTTCACAATAAACTATATGAAAGGACAACAAGTCTGATCACATGAGTATGCACATTTTACAAAAGTAATTCACTGGTAGTAGTAAATGCTTATCTTGTTTTACAACATTTAGAAATGTTGACTATCTTTATTTTTTTACTTCTATGCGACAGAGCCATTAATGATTCCTACCATCGATTCACTTTGATTAAGTAGTGACTGAAAACTAGAATGTTTTATATATTACAAGACTGTTTAATGCTTACTAGTTATCAGTAGAAAGTCTGTAGTGTAAGCAACAGACCAAAAAATAATCACAACCTTTTCCAAATTAACAATAATGTAAATACAATATGATAATTAGTACTATGCATATTTCCGACTGGTCGTAATAATTACATTGTAAACACGTTAACCTTAATTGACCGCGTAAATGTACATATATGTATATATGTATATATAAATATATATTCACACAGACATAAGATTATTTGTTTTAAAACTTTTCTCATTTTTTTTCTTTCTGTATAAACACTATTCTGCAACTATTACTGGTTCTTCTTATACAATCACTATTGTTTAATAATTTTCTATAAATTATCTTATAAAAGATAGTACAAAAAGTAGTAGTAGTAGTACCTTAATTGAAATAACCAACAAAAAAAAAATGGATAATTTTGTTGAAATATTTTTAAAAATTGATACAAATTATGATGGAGTCATTACTCAAGATGAGTTGGAAAAATTTACAAAAGAAAATCACCTTGATCCATTAATGATTGCAGTAAGTTTTAATCATAGAAATTCACTGATTTTGAATGAATGTTCATATTTTAATAATTGTAATAATTAAGGTTTTTTCGAAATTTTTAATGTTTTCATTGTTGTCATTTCTACTGGTACTCCATTAATGGTTAAAACAATCAAATCGAAACACCTGGCTAACAGGTTCCGACTCTTTTGATGTACTTCTTCACTAACCATCCAACTAGGCAATAACCATGTCCACATTTATGACTATGCTCCAGATTGATTCCTGGATAGTTTACTGAGAAAGCATAACATGAAAGTGCTGAAGACCATCTTTGGCTGATTTATCGCTGATTATTTCCGATGACATAATAAATAGTACAGGAGATTAGTGGAGATGGTATTCTTTCACAATTGAAATCAACTAATCTTTTTTTAATGTTTCAGACATTTTAACGATTCCTTGGTAGATTATGGAACCTAATGAAAAGCTCATTAAATCATTGTATTTGTCATTTATAAATCATTATTTCCTCCGATATTTGTTTTATTTGTTCGATTAATGTTTAACATATTTTAGATACATTAAACATTGTCAGACATGATGACACTTTCATGTTCAGAGTTATTTACATTAGACACTGATAAACTCATGATTATCAGAATGAGTTAACAGAGAAATATCGAAAATTCTAAGTTTGAGGAATATAGTAGTACCACAGCTTATTATTATTTGTAGTCAAAGGGAAATGGTGATCGGAAAATCATTGTATGCTTCAATCAAGTTTTAAGTTAATTGAAAATGATAATTAAAAGAAATCATGGAAATGAAGATAAATAAAGTTTAGTAAATGAAACAGTAATGTATTTGGCAATTAGAAAAAGATATTCAATCGGAGATTATGTAATTAAGTATGAAGTTTCGAATGATAGTTAGAAAAACGTTTGATGATGATATTATATTAAAGTTAATGCTTTCAACATGTCCGATGATGCTGCCACGAGTGGTCAGTTACTTTTGTCGGCGGTTTTCAATTTAACTTCTCTCCTAAACAACCTTACTTTAGTCGATACTTTCGAAATTTACCTTTACGTATGTATGTTTATATTTAAGCATGACCAAGCAGATACATACTTAAGATTGTCAAGATTTCTATTACAAACCATTTAATCCAAATTAATCAAAGAGCTAAGAATCAATGATCATTTATAGTTAACCATCATGTTCAGAGTAAATTCAACCAAAGTAATCAGATTCCGATTTGTTCAAATGATCGAAGTAACCTCTATATGAATTTAAAAGTTTGAGTTGTGCTTCAAATAAATCAAATTCACCTTCTTATCATACTCTAAGTAATTGAAAACCTGATACACTTTCAAAATTAAAAATATGTCTAATTGAAATAATTTTATTTTTATACAACTTGGTAGTTTATTCGTTCATGAATTCACTCTGGTTTTGTTTGCTTCAAACTAAAACAAATCATAAAGTGTTCTCATCTAATAATTCTCTCTATTAAAATTTATTATTCTCTTTTTTTTTTTTAAATTTTATTCATTTAGAGATGGTTAGATTTATTCTCGGAAGAAGGAACTAAACATATTACACTTAAAAAATTTCTAAATGTTCTTGGTATTGCAAAAGAAGTATTGTAAGTTGTGTTAAATAATTCTCAATTTTAATTGTTTCATGATTATCTCATATAATTAATAGAATCTTGCGTTAAAGTAGTTATAGAAAATATTAACATTTATCAATTTTAAAGATATTTCTCATTGGTAGTCCATATTCAATGTACTTTTTAAATAGCAATCATATGATCATTGTTCTTTTAGCCTTATTTTAAGAATACACTGAGAAATATTACTACTTTCCAAAAGCAGATGGGATTATAATTCATTTGTAATAATTGTGAAAAATATGAAAGAATAAGAATTAGGCAGAGTATGAATAATGCTGTTTACTTTCGTATTTACAGGATAACTTAACTGTAAACAGTTTAACTACTCATTTAGTCATCCTTTTTCTTTGCACCTCTTGTGCTTAATCAGAAGCATAAGAGTGTTTATGCTGCTATGTTTCTGTCTGATGCGACTCATTCTATGAATATTGGTAAGAGTTTACGATTTGGTGTCATTGATATTCAGGGACGGGATGGATGAGCTTCTGTATATAAACAGCATTCAGCTACAAATCCTTACCAATACATTGATGCTTGTTTAACAAATTAATTACTTTATGAACTATACAGATCATTGGATAACATGTTCAGCACTTGAAATGACACGTACTGTACTCGAGTTTTAGTATGATCATGAAAATTGGGATACTGCTACATTCGAATGACGAGCTCCATGTAGGACGAAAGTGAATCCTAGATTTCAATATAAGTTACAAACGAAATATTTGATTATACGGATAGTTTAAATCAAGTTGAAATAATGGATGAGTAAAATAAACGACCGCCGTTATTTAGTCCAAGTGAATCAAGAATGTTTTAGAATGTTTCCAGAGCTTGATTTTCAAGTTATTTTAACGATAACTATGCCACATATTAACAATTTGAATAAATGAATAACAAAAAAGAGTTATTCGCCTAACGACAAATGTATATGAATTGAAAAATGATTTATTCAGATAAATTATTAATCCTAATTGAAACGTGTATCAAAACTGCTGATTAGATTCATAGTAGAGATTTATATTCCGCATAATATCCACTGTTAGTAAATAGTCGGAATTTTAAGTCAGCATTCTTTAATACTTTACCTTTCCATCAGGTAAATGTTTTCAATTTATACAACGTCTTTACAGATATTCAATAGGCATTGATCCTCGTAATATGAAAATTAAAAAAATATTGATGCATATTTTTGGATATTGATTTCCTCACCTTGACTATTTGCTAATCTGAATGAAAAGCATTTAATGTGAATCAATAATCCATTTTGTTGTCTTAATCAATGTAAATTTCATTTGTTCATCACTTATTTTCTTAGTGAAATTAAACGAAGAAATACAATTCATCAACAATCAGCACTTTTCAAACTTGGTCCAGATGTTGAATACATTGCTGGTGATATGCCATTACCGCAACAAATTAATGTAAGCAATGAAGCGAGAACATTATTAGAAGAATATGGAACGGATAATCCCAAGTCTATTGCTGAAAATCTAAAAAAAACTTTAGATAAACTTTATGGTAAAGCATGGCATGTCACCCTATTGAATGGTTCATTTTGGAGTTCATTTTCACATGAATCTGATTGTTCATTTCATTTTAAATTGAAAAATTTTTGTTTTAATGTTTGGAAAACACCAGATCATTCAGAAAAATAATTTATAAAAATGATTATAGTAATAAATTTAGTCAAAAACAGGGAAAATTTGTTTTATGATAAGAAAATGTATTATTTGAACATTTAATTTTGAAGATATTGATGACAAATTGAATTAAATAATAATGAATAAATGTAACAAAACTAGAACAAAATTTATACAAAATAGTAACGATAGCGTAATTCTCTAGGAAATCAGAAGTTGTTATTCCTTCTACTAAGGGTAGCGTGATAAAGTTCGATCACCTATTCAGTACCACTTTACCGTATAAATCTCGAGGAATATTTCAGTTTCTAATAATTTCCAAAAACTTACTATCATATTTGAATGAAAGTATGGAGTGTAACGAATATTTTTTGTTCTATTAAAATGTGAGTAGAGAAAGTATGATTTAGGGAGCACAGTTCACACTAATAGATTAAATAGATTGGCTAATAAGTTAGTTTTAATGTGGAGGTTTATGGAGATTGTCGGGTTTTTAAAAGTTTATATCACACATGGGTCAACAAAAAGAACTAGGCAGTTGCTTGCCTTTGTGAAGGGCTACGTAACAGTGCCAATTCACAGCCCCAACGGGACCGAACCTGGTACTTATGCGAACCCATGCTTCGTTGAGTTCAACCACGTTAGGTGTGAAACAGATATCTGTCACAAATAACGCGAATTGAATTGATCGAGGTTAAACGAGCAAACCATTGAATGTGGACTCACTGAACTGGAAGTCAAGCGTTCGCCGTGAGACTGAACATACTGGGTTCAGTACCCGGTTGTGTCGTGGATGTTCAATGTTCACCAGTAACGTAATAAAACGAAACAGTATTTCAATGTTTCTCAGCTTTTATTAGCTGTCCAACTAACATCGATCCATAATGTGAACTGTGAAAAAATGGAGTTTTACAATGACTCAAGTAACTGAGTCAACAATGGTAAAATAACAAAGAAGGTTTTGGTATGTCAGAGTCTTTAGTTAAAGGTCACTGAGAATAAAAAAATAGAAATCAATTAAAAGTGTTAATATAATATAACTAGAAGCGATGGAGTCGTTTCAGTAACAGGATACATTCTGATTTAATCAATAAAGACTGCATGCAATGTGAAGATAAAAATAGAAGACATCAATAAAAAAGATTTTCTTTGATCAATACATGTATAATAATCCCAAGTTGTATGTTGTATGTCACATAAGAAATTAATTAGCCGTGAGCGGAAATGGTCGCTTATGAGTCACGCAATGTTCTCAAGAATCAGCTTAATTCAGCGTGCCTCACAAGAGAATGTGGTCGTAAATATTCATCTAGGAATCACAAGTCAAGATGAATTCTGTAGTATCTCAAGGAAATAACCGCTGAGTAAATCGTTTTAAGTAATGTCTTATTTCGTGCATTCATGAATTTTGAATGACACTTGAAAAGTTTCTTTCTTCTTTTAATAAAACTTATTGTGTGGTCTTTGTCAATAAAATTAACTTTGAAAGTCCGAAATTCAACTTCCATTATGTTTTCTGAGAATACTTTCACGATTCACCACATGAGTTAATGAATCAGTGTTTTTTTACTGTCCAAAAGAACTTTCCATGAAATGTTATTATTTGTCGCTTCTACATGGGATTTTTGTGAATAAACCTATTTGCCATCTTATTGTTTGCCTGGAAAATCTAGGAAGCAAACCAAGAACTTTTGAAAAATTATATTCAGTGATTTGTTCCTAGTAATCTTCACCTAACTATGCAGTTAATCATTTGATATTAACAACTAGTGTTTCTGAGAAGACTCTTTATCCAATCCCATCGAAAATCTCATAGGTATCAAGTTGATTTTCAATTCACTTTGCTCATCTAGTAAACATAGTCATCTGACCAGAAATTGGTCAGTAGAATCTTATTTTGTATATGTTTTTTTCATTATTTGTAAACCTCCTTAACAAAATACCACGCGATCTGCCGACAGTTATAATCTCAAGATTCATTTTTTTCTCAGTGTGTATCTGTTTCTACTCTAAAATTACCAGTAATTTATTTGCGACACCACTTGGCCACCACAATTTACAAAGAAGTGTACGACAGTATTTTGATGCTGCTCAGTTGTTGAATATTTGTGAATGTACACGTCCTTATATCTGTACAGGTTGATAACTATAGCCATCACCGTAAATCAAATTAATTTGACCAGAGTTTCTAAGTGTAGCCGAATGGATGCAAGCTGAATGGTGTTATCACTAAATCATGATATGATCATAGATTTGATGTTTTTGAAGCTTTCTTAAATCAAATTTTGCAATCACAGATTTTCTCCTACTTTACATTAGACATTATTAGAATTCAGTGATGATATGTTCACATAACACGTGTTAATAATCAAAAATAAATTGACTAAAATTCAACAATCGTAGTAATTTACGCATTTCATCAGTAGATCATGTATTTTTTTCAATAAAAAAAAAACCTAACATATTTTACAAGCTCCAGTTATATCGAATAAATAAAATTATAAAACCCACTGAATTTCACTTGATTTTGTTTCTAATCAAAATTCAATCTCAATTTTCAATAGTGAAACCAACTTTACAGTATTAACTAAATAAATTACTTGAAGCAACATTTAGAATGTGCATATCATGTGTGTAAACATAAATACTTTACAATATACGGTGCTATTTTACTGAGTAATATCCACATGTTTTCTCATCAATGATTCGGTAACGATCAGACTTCAAAGAAACACGAGCAATTATCTACATTTAAATGAAAACGTCATCTGACTATGATAAATCATTACATGTATGTGAATTGTAACTTAAATTACTTAAAATGCCTACTTTTTCAGCTTATATGTAACATATGCATAGATTTCGATTTAAGGTAATTAACTGAATGAATAAATGAAACACATTAAAAATCACTTTTCTTTATTGACTGTGATTAAAAGTGCTTCGCAAACTTTATGCGAATCCGTTTACGTGTACTTAAATAATGATATCGACAAAGCAAGTTTTAAGGCAGGAATTTCTTTAACCATGTTTTATGAGTGATGGTTGTTGAGGATAAACTCGATTTTCTGCTTGGCCAAGGTTAAGGATTCACTGAGACTCGTTAGAGCGAGGTATTCATAACTATGAAGAGATCTCTTGATCTGTTTTTGAAGATCCAACGAGAAACTATTAGATTAATAATAATTATAATATTCGAATATACATCATCACTATCACTATGTACACATTGACTCATAATGTTCAAATCTTGAAAACTGAATGAACTGGATTGTTTGGGCAATTTTATTCAGAACAGTTTTATTTCACCATCAAGATTAGATCTATTTTTGTTAGTTACTATGTTTTACACTTATTAATATTCAATAGCTGTATTTCGATGTTTTAACTGAAAGGGACTTTTGTTACATCTATTGAGATCTAATAATAAGAACACTAATAGTACTACAACAATAACTAATAATAACAATGGCTTTATTCACTATTAATTGTTTAGTTTAATACTGAGTCCTTAGCAGAGAATATTCCCACTATTTTTCCTTACAAAACATTTAGTGATTAGAAGTAAGTAAGCAGTTCGACATCTCATTAACTTTCATCACTAGCCACCGTGATGTCTCGGATTGTACTCTTTAGTACTTTATGGAGCGATACCCCGTAAACTAAAATTTACGCACCTGAATAGATTATACTATTAGTAGACATAGTCGACATGCTAAAACAAGCAGAAGAAAATAACTTATTGAGATATTTCGAAGTTAGGAAATAGGTAGCCAAAATATACAAGCAGTCTGCCGAGTGATGTAGAAAAGAACTAATCTGATTCGATTATCAGTATCAGTCTTAAAAAGTTTTATGAAAACTGCAGCTGGTTGTATCTAACACGATAGAGGGTAGAGGCAGATGTGATCCCGAACGAAGGATACTCACTATTACGAATTCGTTAGGAACTACTGACCAGCTGGAACTCTTTTACTATCTCTACAAGTGATATCGGCTTGTGTTAGAAACCAGTAATAGAATATTTCTCTATTCACCGTTGATTTGAATATCTTTTCCTACTGGTCGATTTTAAATTAGTATAGACAAATGTACATGGCTATCGATAACTAGCCTATCATTGTTAATAGAACTCACAATGTCCACTGAACTTTACAAGCTAGATCAAACAGTTCGAAGACAGATGAGAGATAATGACAGACAAATGTTATAAGTCAAGATTTTGCTCTACTTTCTGAAAGAAACAGGTGCCTATATTAGTGAACAGTGAGCTGTAAATATCATTCCTATTTGATTAGCCAATAGAAGTCTCTTACTCATTTTAGGTTTGCAGATTTGAGCAGGCAGGTATACCGGAAGAGTATATATCAGTTGTAGACTCCGACGATCTCAGAAAATAACAGAACTAAGGACCATTTAATAGTTTATGTTAAAAAAATTGAATATACATTATATTTGCATCAAGTATGAAACAGTATATGAATACTTACTAATTTTATAACTGTTTGAAATAAAATTTTAAAACTTAATTAAATCCAACAAATGTTCTCCATACAATAAAATTATAATTATTCAAACGAAATTGAAATGAACAATCTTCAAGGTGTAAAAATGTCGCAGAATATGAACCTTTCACAATTAATACAACCCATGATGAAGAGAATGTTCTATCCATAAACTGTTTCATATATTCTGTTGTTTTCATTTCATTGAGATCATTTTTATTTGTGAATAATTTTCGAAATTCATTTGTAATTTTTAGCTTCATGTCCATTGGCATTTGATCAATGATCACTTGTACATCATTTCCTAGCAGTCGATAATTATCAGCATTGGATGTTAGTGAATTTTTGACTGGTTTCAATTGTGTATTTCGTTGTTGACGACTAAACCAAAATTAAGGAAAAATATTAATTCTCCTGAAAAGGAGGTGGCAGTTCAGTACAAGTTAGACATTAACACCGTTAGGTACCGGCTCGGTGGTCCGATGGTTAGGCATTCGCCTACAATACCGAAGGTACTGGGTTCGAATCCTGCGGGGTGCAGGAGTCATGGATACGCACTGCTGAGGAGTTCCATACCAGGACGAAACGGCTCTCCAGTGCTTCCAGGTTTCTTATGGTGGTCTAACATTGATCGATTTATGGTTTCAAAAATGTGTAACTTAACAATCTTCACAACCTCGTAATGCAAATAACTATTAAAGCCAAAATTGAATGTTGTCTAAACACAAAATGTGCTACTATAAAAATTATTCTAACTGTGACTGATCAAGATGAAATATATTTTTATGTATAGTACCCCATCTATACAACTGTGGTATACGATGTGACTATATAATATACAAATAGTTCATAAAGATGAGACTGATGTACGGAACCGATGAAAAGTCATGATAAATCATTTATGAATACAAAATAATACAGCAAGATTAAAATAACGAATGCATGGGTCACATTAGTATTAAGCTCTATCAATTCATGCAAGGGACTGTGTCAATCTGTTATGTCATGACCGAATTGTGAATTTGCATAAGCAATTATTATAATCCAAGTGTAGTTCCTGCTAGTCACAAGGTGGCATATAATAATATGTGGCGTAGCGTTATCTAGAAGTTTCTACCAGAGAGAAGAATGGAAGGAGATAGAAATGCATGGCGTGGCTAGTGCAGTTTGAAGAACAGAAGACATGCTGGGGAAGATAATCCGTAATCGACTTGTTTTGCTAATGGAAGACTTAAGGTGTACATATTTGTTAGAAAACGGTATGTTCTGAAAAAACTTTATTTCATCTAATCTGGACCCCTTCATACATCATGCAAATATACATGGGGTCGTTACACCCCTAGATTGTTTTTTGACTCAATTCATATTTGAAAGCATCTAATTCTGAGTAAACGATGCAGGTGTATAATATATTAATGAAAAGTTTGAATGGTCTGTTTAGAATTCATAAAACCGAGAAAACATTTAGATCCTAACTTGAAAATGAAATCCCTTTTAAAACGAAGTTAAGATTCTTCTAAATCTTGAGTGGAAGAAATTACTGTTATACAATGCGTTTATTAACCGGGAGACTACAAAGAACAATCAAAAGAACATTCAACGCTCGAAAACTACAAGTAGTTTTCTCCAAGCGCCTAATGGGGACACTAAGGTATAAGATGATTTACCTAGAGAGGTCCATTGGTTTTGTAATCGTCAACTCGTCTGCTCTTAATGAGTAAGTTAGATTGGTCGGAGTTCTGGGAATTTACATTTTCGTGCTTCTGAGCACATTCCAGCATGGCTAGGCATAGAGATACCGAAGAATGTAAACTACTCACTACTGATACATTCAATGCTAACTGGTCATAGCGCCTACCTGAGGGTTAATTGACTAATAATAATCTCAACTACAGGATGTCCTTGATTTCCCAAATAGCACGGAGCATCCTAGATTCCACTGTAATTCCGTGGTAATGAAGGTGATTATTTAAAAGGTGCATATTAAGAAAGGTGATCATAGAAATTGAGGCTAACGTTTGTAATGGTATGAAATATGTACGATTTATCCACCATCCTTTTGCGTTACGACTAATTTGAAGACACATTTTTCCGAATATATGATAAAGAATCTACTTTAAACAGATATTTAGTTTTTCGAATTCGGTTACAAATTGTCACTACTCTAGTCATGTTATCCTGTGCATCTATTTTGACTAGCTTGAACATACTTTATTAAAGCCGATGTTTTCGCGTTGGATTCTCAACAAATCAAGTGTCTGGAAACAGAAATGGATAGTGGCTATCAGTGGAATCTAGGACGCGCATCTCATCTTGTTTGGGTCTCATTAGCTGAATGTACCTTTATCCCACAGTTAATGACTTTGTTAGACAATTTTAGATGACCGAAAATGTAAAGTTATAAACCAGATTACGACTAAGTACTTGCAGTGAAAATGTGAAATAAAATAAAGTTGTATTTATTTGCTTTAAATGAAATATTTGATTTGAGTACAATATATTGCTAGAATTATTTTATTGTACCAAGAAATCGTCCTTTTAGTCTGAAGATTTATCAAAGTGCCGGGAAGTTGGAGTCCGATTTCTGAATGTCTTCACGTGATTTATCTACTTAATTACGTCTCTCAACCTACTTAGTCTGTCTGAAAAAAAGTGGAGAGTAGAACAAAGACCGAAACAGGGTAGTGTAAGGATTGAAAGCTAAAAGAAAAAATAAAGATTAGATAAAATGTATGAAAGATAACTATTCACTGAAAGAGTATAGAGAAGAAAATAAATGATAAATAAATAATTAATAAACGAGAAAGAAAAATAAATGAAAATTATGAAGGTGGTAATATTAAAATAACTTGAATTTAAAGACATCAAGAAAAAGTATCAGTTATTGATTGACTGTGTGTAGTAGCTTGATACAACGTTTTTACACACACATGTAGCTCACGATTAAAATGATAAACTGTAATCTTTTCAGCAGAGAAATTATTTAAAGGATAATGATGTAGTATAGTTAGATTTGTAATTTAGGCTAGCTAATTAGTGAAACGTTTTTACCTGTCAAACATAGATCTGTGTATGGTTTAAACTGGATTAAAGAATAATCTGACTTATATATACACTTAATAATCCTATTTTAATAATAATAAGTGAATGCGGTAAACCAAAAATGTTTCTTCTGCTCAACTAATTTATCTTAAATAAAACCTAATCATCTCATTCTTATTATGGTAGAAGTTAAAAATCGGCACAGAGAAAAGTCTATTCATAAGCTGTCCACTAAGCCCATTTTCATAAAATATTTTTCCAAATGACATTTAGGTAAAGCAATCCACATTTATACGTGTTAAAATCTTCCCCTTTTTTTAAATGAAAAGGATCGGATTCGAATCCTGAAATGAATATTAACAATTAGCAGTAGGTCCATTCAGTTAGTGAACCCTAGATAGAACTAAACCTCTCAGCCTACATTTCACTGTTAACCTTTATTCAACAAAATTAGTTGTAGTTTATTGTTACAGTAAATATCAACGAAACCAACTATGTACAGTTTATATTTACTTTTTATTCGAGAACATTAATGAATGTATATCTTTTATACAAAACACCATATTTATTGTGTATTTCAAAATATGAAAATCAACCCTAATCTTCTTTTGTTAACATTAGTCTAAAGTCATTAGCAAAATATTTTTACTGATAAACATAAGACGATTTAACACATATATTATGTTTAACAATAGTATATTTGATGCCAGTAATTTTAGATGATTTATTGAACTTTATAGAAATTTATTTTAGAGAGAGATTTCATATGAAAATTGAACTGTTTTTTTTTTTGAAATGTTAAATATTTCATGAAAATAAAACTTTTAATGATCTCCTCTTGGTAAAAATCAATATCAGTCCTCATTTCAAGTGAAATAGCATCTTATACAATATTATTTCGAAGTATTCACTTCAATGTCGAATATTCTTTAAACATCTTTCGACATGACTTACACATTCATAGATAATATAGGAATATATTAAATTTTTAATCTTCAAAACATAATGAAAATTGATACATCCACTTACACATCATTAATATTTAATTGTAAATACTCACAAATATCTTCTAAACTCAGATGATCAGTATTTTTCAATTTAAATAAATTAGTCCACCACTAGTGGTAAAAAAGAGGAATTCAATAATCATATATTAGTAAGTTATAAAAAAATGTTGAAATTTTTATTCATTTACTTAGTTTATAAGTGTGAATAGAACCAAGCGGAACATGGTAACTTGATATGTTGATTGATCTTTGAGATGTTGCTAACATTGAGAAATACACAATAAGTTCATTGATCATGTCATAAATAACTGTGTAGTGAAGGAGAACACAGGTAAGGGCAGCCGAACTGTATTTAACGAAAATTACAGAGTTACTCAGTAAAATAGGAAAACCATATCGTAAACCGTTAATTTTCAAATCTTCAATCCATCATCAATCCATTGTCTGACATTTCACTATTCATGCGTTTCATACAATTTCCATTGTGTTCCCACTCTTCCTTTCTTGATCTTCCCACAACTTCTGCTGCCAGACATTACGTT
>OX103971.1:67689812-67960113 GCA_944470395.2 Schistosoma turkestanicum
ATCATGAACCAAATAGTTTATCATGAACATTGATCAAATAGTTTATCATAACATTAATCAAATAGTTCATATCATATAGAACATTAATCAAATAGTTCATCAATCCACAATGTGAGTGGCATTCTTCTCGATTGGCTATCCAACAAATAGCGACATAGATTCATGTTGAGTTGATGATGGGAAACCAACCCTTTCATCCCACGCTACACCATGCCTTTTTCTCTCCTCCTATTCCCCAGAATTACACTCTGCCTAGGGGCCGCTATCTAGTCAGATGTGAAGGAGGAACCTCTCATCCGAGAACACACATCGTTGTTCAACATTCCGCTAAGAGGGGTTCTTAACTCTAGGTTCCACCTCAGGCCCCCATTCAGCACACAACGCTCCCACATGAGTTAGCACCTTCGACACCCACACCCCCAATTGTGTTCACCTGCATTGTTGGCTTGGCGTTTCCTGCCACGCTCACAGAGTTAGACCTTAGTTGGGCTCTCCTAATTCACAGCATTAATCGTGAGCCAAGACTAATTACTCACCACCCTGTACATACGTGATGAGCCTCACGTGGTACCAATATTTTGCTAGGCTTTTTGTGTAGGTAGGTGCAGTCAACAAACATATTATCAAACGGTCCTTACCGGCCCTAACACTACAACTTAACGGTCGTACGCCCGTTCAGGAATAGGCCTCGGCCCAACATCCCTTTGCCAATTCCATCGGCATGGACCCCTGGTCCCTATCCCGGCTGCACCACGAGCGTGGTCCCACGTCTCTTGCACCCCTGGCTGCAATGGCCCGTAACGTTGCCTTTTTGTATCCTTCGATATGGGTCCGATCACTTCGTGTTCTATAGCGTCTTGGTATCTTGATCTCACTTTCCCCCAAGTCACCCACTTTAATCACCATGCATTCTTACCCCCTACCCACATCTCTTACTATATCGTTTTCGACCCTCGATATCGCCCCACCCCTCCCTATCTCTCTAATACCTAAACGATAACACGTCCAATATCCAACCCCAAATTCCACCCGTTGTATCCGCAGTAGCCAGACAACTAAATTTCATACCCGAATGACCCTTCTCCTCCCCTCCCTCCTGAAAAGCTGTCCGCACCCTCAGTCCATTTCCCTCAAAGCTTCCCATACCGTTGAGTAGCACACTAGATTAAACTCGAGCAGACTGACCGGCGCATTGTAACTTGGTGACTGAACCACCACTAAACACACCGTCTCTTTCGATTAACCTACTTTATCAACACTCACACAACACTGAAGATGCCTGCTGGCAAACCTTCTCGAGGAAGTTTCTTTTCTGCCTAGTATCAGAATTCGGACAACTGTTGTATTGCACCACCCCCTCACTACCGTCTATCCGTCACCGATAAAAGTACATTTTCATTTATATATCTGAGTCACATAATTCGGTTAGCGATTACGAGTGAGCAATAATAACGTTGATCATAACTACTGATCGAACAGTTATAAGCATTAAAACATACAAAACTTGTAAATGGTGTTTTTTAAAGGCATTATATTTCCTTAGTTGGATAGTTTGATCATGAAGCTTTCACTTAGCGCGTTTGTAACATCGTTTTAACAACAACTGAGCTATTATGAATTCTAAAAAAATTGACCACCATCTTCTTTTGTTTATACGAAAATCGATTGTCTGTTCTCTATCGTTGTTTGTAAACATTTTTTAAAATGTCATCATTGACTTGAATACTGATACAGCGATTATTCAGCTTTTTCTAACAAGACATTTAAAAACAATTTTATACAAGCAAAAAGAGACAGTAAGGATGGAAGTCAAGCTATATATAAATGAGAAGATAAATTGAATAAAAACATAAACGAAGGAGTACTCATTCTCTATTCGCATCTGCATGGATATTAGCTAGATATTAAATGCTACGATATATCATCAATAACATAAACGGATGATGATTATTAACATGAGGCTCATTGGGAAAATGGCCACCAATTGTGCAGAGAAATGAAAACAACTAACTTTTCTTAGTTCATCCCGTTCCTCCGACAGCAGTTGAAAGAAGTAAACTACTAACAAGTAGTACATCGGTACATGCTAAATATTGAAGTTGTTATTAATTCAATCGATTTTTAGCATGTACCGATCTACTACTTGTTAGTAGTCCACTTCTTTCAACTGATTTAGGAGGAACGGAATGAAATAAGAGAAGTTAGGTGAAAATTCGCAACCTATTTAACAAGTTGCCCTTTCTGGTGTATTTTAAGCTAACAGTAACAAACTGTTACTCTGCCGAGAGACCTTCTTGTGTTACTGCTGGTCCCATGCCCGGGTAAAACAGGAAAGTGGGGCAACGAGTTAGGTAGAACTGGAACCCAGTCAGGTAAAAAACTAACTTGCCAACCGGAACGAATAATTCAAACCATCGAAACTGTGTCCTGGGAGTTGAAAGGTCTTCATTTAGAAGAGTTATTACGTTTTAACAATGAAAAGTGTAAGATCTTCCGATACAAGAGAGCACCAACCAAGCTAGTCACATTTGACGGAGGCTGTAGAAACCTTTACATACCTAGCCGACATTACTAATAAACATAGGCGATCTGATGAAGGCACGAATCCGCAAAGCGATAGAAGCTTTCCTACAAGTAAACAACATCTGGAACACAAAACAACTATCAACCAACACCAAAGTCACTATTTTCAATACAATCGTCAAAACGATTCTATTGTATGGGGTGGAAACTTGGAGAACCACAAGATATAGGTTTGCTCAAGATACTGTAGATTCGTTGGCAAGACACCATTAGCAACAACCTACTGGGTGAGAGAACAAACCAAATTGGAGCTGAGGAAGAAATTAGGGAAAGGCACTAGAGGTGGATAGGATACACATTGCAGAAATCACCTAATTGTGTACCAAGGCAAGCCCTAACTTGCAATCTTCCAGGCCAAAGGAAAAGAGGTCGACTAAGGAGAATATTGCACTGAGAATAAGAAGCAGATATGAAAAGAATGAACAGAAATTAGGTAGAACCGAAAATGAAGGTGCAGGACAGAGTTGCTAAGAGAATACTGGTAGTCAGCCTATGCTACATCTTGGATAAGAGTCTTTAGTTAGATTGCATACATGAGATACACTGTTCCTTAACAAATAATCGTATCGCAGTTATGAATCAGGAATCGCCAGTGAAGAGATGAGATTGTAACGAAAACCTATAAGTGGTATTTCAACCGCATAATTGAGTGACTCTGCAGCGTTGTATTAAGCGATTGGGATGAAACACAGAAAACTCTGGATAGTAACTTGCGAAATATATATCCGAACACGTTAACTGGAACGATATCGCCACAAGTGCTGATATTTTGTCATTCAAATGATCGCCCTTCTTCTGTTTTAGCTTTAGTTGACACAGTCCTCGTAACAATCAGTTCATTCCTATTAGCTTCGCATAGATCATTGGTTAGCTTCAAGACTACCATCACCAATATTATTTGAAACCACAAGTTATGCGAGTCGACATTAGCACAAAGACGCAAATGTCAAATCAAATCCCATAGTGATAAAGATAGTAGAGGTATTAATGGTAATGAAGAAGACTAGGGTTCGAAGATATTATTCAAGAAGTATAATTCAGTGAGATAAAGTTAGAAAGACAAAGGTAGAGGTGCTGACGAATCCAGAGGATTAGGATTTGAGAGAGCACAAATAATGGATGCATCTGCGCCATTTCAAACGATTTTTAGCCATGTCGTTCAAGATCTCTAACCATCGGTTACTATCGTCTCGCGGACTCCAACCAGGTACTCTACACATAACAACATACTAGTTGTACTTTGTCCAATCAAATTCAGTGTTCAAGTAATGGTGATGTATGATTTATGGACTGAATACCAAGATTTTTCGAGTTGATAGAGAAATTCGGCTGTCAGGGTGCTAAACAGGAACATTAAGTCAATCGTTGGTGTTTTAAGCACTATTTGTGCTCGTTTACAATTTAGTCTAACACAATATAGCAACTAGCACGAAAGTAGGTCAAGAGAAAATTAAAGACCATTAAAGCGATACAACATAATCATTTATCATCCATTCTTTGCTCTTACACACCAAATACATTAAGAAAATAAACCGATATCCCCGAATGATGTATTATATTTAGGAAACAAAAGGTGTAAAACTCAATGGTAGTACTCTATGAAATGCAAAAATGGACAGAATTAGTTAATTATTCTACAGACTAATATGATTTGTTTGAAACAAAGGATTTTGCATAGATATACACATAGAGTAGAACTATAAAATGTAATTCACATACATTTGTATCAGTGAGCATACACACACACACATATATATAGGACAGGAATACAGGTGTAGTGTGTACAAAATGTTATATTCTATCAAGAAATAGATAAGACAAATGTAACTAAGTGTTCATCTAAACTATGATACATAAATTACAAATAAAATATGTATAGAAAAAGAACAAAATAGGAAGACTAACAGTTAGTATACACAACAAGAGTTAATTATCAAAGTAATTTTGTGCTTTTATTAAACTAAAATCATATCTATGCAACAAATTAATGTTTTGAAATGAATTTATATTTGTATTCTGTTCACCTAAAACAATTAATGTAATTGTAATTGGGATTATGAAGATACACTTTCGACAATTGTTGGAAATATTCCATTCAATTTTTTTTTCATATTATAACACCATTAAAAAAAACAATTAGTTTATCATTAGCGTCAGGGAATCAAACCAATCCACACGTATCAACACATATTACAACACTGGAATTACAGATTTGTTCACATCGTTGTTATTTAATGCAGTGGGAAAAAATTTCGATGAGTCTTTATCATTGGAGGATGATGGTGTCAACAGATGAATATCATTCTTGGATTGTCGAATTTTATCACATATGACAATAGGCGATTCTGTAAGATCAGATTTATTGACTGAATGTTTTTTATTTTCATCATGAGTATGTTGTTGATTGTCATCTTTTCCTCTGAATTTGTATGAATAGAAATAAAAGTACAGAAAAATTACATGCATCAATTAAAAAAAACGTTGGTTGTAAACGGTGTAAGCAGTCAAGATAGTCATGAAATATACTATAGCTCAAGGAATATTGAGACACAGAGAAAGATAAAACGAATATATTTGCACTATTGCGACTGCTTTTGAGCAATAGCAACCACAACGTGACGTTGCCATTTAGCTGACACTAGTATGCTCTCAACTTACTCCTATACCTGCTAATGTCGCCACCCAATAAGGTAGGCAATGATTAGGCAAACTTAACATAAATAGGAGAATAGTCATGGCTGAAAAAACAATGAATATCGAAAGGTTACTGGATCATAAGAAAATTTTTACACAAACTCTATATTACTTAGCTAAATAATTACCAGGTACAGAATCACATAACCCTGAGTACTACTGATACTATCCGGATGCTTATACCGAAGTAGGCAGACTAAGGTCTGCAAGTGATCTAATGGCCTCGAGTAAGATGTCTTTAACGATGGAGTCACTGCTATCCATTATGTCTGAACTGTAAAAAATGAGAAACATTATACGTGGAAGTGAGTGAAACAATAATCAGTATTATATCACAAGTAATAAACGAATGTAACAGGCTGCAGAGTAATCCAGAACGCGCGTGCTGACCCATTTAGTACTCGCTAGTTAGATACATCTCAGACTTCGTGGTCATTCCACGATTATAATACAGCACCGTTCGTTGCAAACAGCAATGCGTTATACACTTATCCATCGAGTTCATTTACTCTATATTAACTTATCATAATAGTTATATCAAGGTAATCTGTACAGGATGCACATATATCAAACCAAGATTGATCACATTTCAATAAAAAATATTAACAATGGGATAATTCAGATCGTTTTAAATTGCATCATGATTAATTGTTTATGGTAGTTATTTTTAGACGAAACAATCATTTTACTTAATGAAGATAAATACAAGGAGTCATGTATATTGAAAAGGTTGCCACGTAAAGCTAAATCAAAATTCAAATTACACAAGTTGCACAAATTAATTTGAAGTCTACAGATTTTATGGAGAACATATATACAACCTACACTTGTTTCAATTGCATTGACAACTAACGTCATCTATTTTTTTGTAAGCTTACCTTATTTGTATAACTAATATTCCATTTACACGATTGAGTGTTTCTAAAATTGACGAAATAGTTGGAATAGGCAAAGTTAATGAACCAGCACCACTGCCTCCAGTTAAATTAGCATTTCCTCCAGCAGCAATACCGAATGAATTGGATAAAACTGCTTTAGCAACAAGTGATTCATTAATAAAAGCATGATTACTAGTTGAAGAATGTGAATTGAAATGACTATTCAATGAAGAATCATTTGATTTTGTTGAAGAAGCAGCAGCCGCCGCTGTAAGTTCAGCTACTTTACGTGCAATTGTAACAGCTTGTTGGGTAAGTTGTCGTAAACATTCATCACTATCTTTAGTATAATCGCTATCAGGACCTAAACGTTCTTTATAGATTAGAAAACGACGTTTTTCATAATCAAGAGCAGTACGAAAATCACCACGATAAGTATATGTGAGACTGATTAAATGACAAGTGAACGCTTCTTTCAAATTTCGTTCACCATAAAATCTAAAACATGAACAATTACACGCAATGGATGTTATAAGCGTATTGAATATTTCAAAGTTATTGAATAATAAATACATGGCAATGGATTTTAATGCATTGAATCAAACGTATTAGATTATCTTATTAGTCCATAGCATGTGACTTTAAATTTGTTAAATTATTTCAAAAGTTAACAAAATCAATCATTATGACAAGATAAATAACTCAAGTAGACATGAATTTGTTTCAATTAGTATGAATCAGAGTGATGCAGTCGAAAATCGGAAAACTTTATAAAGCTTTAAAAATCAATGTTATCAATGATTTAGTCCTGCGGCAGATATACACAAATAATGAATGAATAAAATGTAGAGATAGGCGATAATAGTGTACTTAATAATGAATTCTAAATTGAATAACATATTATTTAAGTCGATGAAAACCAACTATACTTCCCGTATTACATAATCTTTTTTCAACCTCAACAAGTGCTAGGATATTCACCAAATATCTTATTAAGAATCATTTTGTGGGTGTAAATTCAACTGGTCGATTCCTATTGGTCAATATTATGGTCATCCTAGCTATCAATGTCACGTACTTCAATGTTGTTTCATATTTGACCTAAGTATATAAATACGCATTATCTGCAACGTTTTATGACCCAGACCCGGATCCCTAGTCCGGGATCCTTATCCTCTTCCGGACTCAGACCTCGTACTTTCTGGATGCTTGTAGAATACAGGTTCTACTTCATATCAAGTATTCTTCTTTTATTCTGTTGGGGGTTGAGACACTCGGATTAGAGTAGCATGTTGTGTCGCCAAATCCTCGATCCTCACCCTAGTTATCCGACTAAGGTAAACTCGTAATAGTTCAAGCATATCAATCGATGTGTTTACGTGAATGAGTAACACTGAGTTTTGCAAATAAGATGTAAACACATTTGAATTGCGAAGTAAATAATAACAATCAAAGTGGAAGATCGAAATTGCTTTTCAGGTAACTAAGAAAGCCTTTATAAACTTCAACCACTAGTTGAAGCTACCAGAATTGACATAGACAACTAGAACATTCATATTCATGTAATACTTCACCTGTAGCAAACAATGTATACTGACCGAATATGCAGAAGAATAACTTAAAAATATAGTTCTGGTATTACTGAGACAAATGTCACGATTCATTAAATGGAGGGATGAAAAATTGAAAACTATTAATCGCTTCGATAAATTTAGATCATGAGATGAGAAGGCGGGATTTATCAGAATCATTATGTGATATATTTGTCTAATTGACTAACTATTTTCTTGATATATAATGTTTTTTAACAATTATGTGTGATTGAATTGTTTGAGAACGGAAATCATCAAATGTCAATAATTGATCATTTACGTTTGACACATACTTGAAATATTAAAAATTTTCATTTTGAAAATTGAAAAATAGATCAACTTACAATTTAATCAAAGATAATGCATTTTCGAAAAATATTAAAGCCAAATCAAATTCACCAACTAACTGTAACATTAGACCGATATTGGTCTGAAGTAATAACAAAAGATCAACAAGAAAACGGTTTAACTCAATTAACAGTCATTGTGATGAAAATAATCTGTTATGAAGAATTTGAAACTGTCTGATTTTTTGTAAAATAAATGATAGTTTCAAGGTGTAGAGAGATTGCGGTAACCTATCTCTCTAATCTATATTTGCCACACTGACTTTGTTATTTTACCTGATGATTGTTTTCGATTTTAGTTATACCATTCTTGTGAGTTTCAGTTGTTGACATATATATATATATATATATAACTTTTACTCCCTCAAAGTTTTCTCAAGAGTTCTTTACCTCAGTCTCAGTCATCACGTAATGAGTTATAACAAACATAACATAGACAAGAAAATGAAATTATTATTCACTACTCTATAACAATACCTCTAACAAATAACAGTAAATTATCGTTATTATAATACCGTGATAAAAATAAAATCATTGTGAATAACAGTTATGATGAGTATTTTATACAAATAAAAATAAATTAAACCAATAGAACGTACATCTATTTGTGTTATTTCAGGATGACATTCACCATGGCATAAAAGTGCTATATAACGAGCCCGATAAAGTAATTGCAAAGCTGTAGGTATATGTCCACAAGCGAATACATACAGTGAGAAATGTATCTACAAGAAGTAAACCAATAAGAATAAATAAACAGAAATCTGTAAATTACAGCACGCGATATACTTGTTAGGCAATCAATCAGTGAATTATAGACGTTACTTAACCCGTTCAAGTGATTTTAGAACATTTCTGGGAAGGATGAGTTAGTCGGACTGATAAATTTACTCAGTATACCACTGGTCGCAAAATGCAACAAAAGGTCTTGATAAACCGGTCATGAGAAAATATTCATAGGGAAATTAAAGTCATTATCTGTAATCAAAATAAGCAACCAGAATAGTGTAAATTAAAGTTGCTTGGCAGTTGATAGATGCATAACGATGAATGAATAGTATACCAATTTTTTTAAATCGTTGCATCTAATGCAAAGTAATGGAAAATCTGTTATTTCCAAATTTGATTTTAAGAAAACTTCAAAAACATCACATCTATGATCATATCATGATTTAGTGATAAAAGCATTTAGCTTGCAACCACTTGGCTATACTTTGAAACTCTGGTCAAATTACTTTGACCTACCATGATGGCTACTGTTTTCAACCTTCACAAATATATAAATAAACCTATATTCGACAATTGAGAAGCAACAAATTATTGTGGCACACTTCTTGGTACAAAGTGGCGACCGATCAGTATTTATGATAAGCGGACATTAAAGAATTATCAATTTAAAGCAAAAAGAAGAGCTAGGTTAGTTGTGAGATTTAACAAGATTGGATACAGAGTTTCTTCGGAAACACGCTAGCCAATTCCTTACAATTACATATATAGTGAGGTCACAATTTTCAGGAACCTAATCATAGCGGAATTGCACATTTCTGCCAAATTCTTGAAGAGTAAACCAACAGCACCGAATTTTATCTGGTATGATTAGTTATGATGAAAACATAGTCTTGGAGTTTTTATTATTCTTCTGACCAACATCATCAGCACAAACTTCATGCAGAAGTGAAGTACTCGATATTCTCTACGTAGCTCGTTCTGTTATATGTTGATCAGATAGATTGGTTGTCATTGACCTTAAACCTGTCGTTGTCTGCAACTTTATTTTCATTGTATCCCCCTTTAATCTGTTTCTTGATCGTAAGTTTCTGACTGCTTGGTAAATCGGGAAAAGGAATCAAAAAACAAAATATCATTCCTGGATGAACTAACCACTAGAATTGACACACGGAAACTGGAGGCTCAAGTATTTCAGAAGCCAACCCACACATATCTAATTCGCAATTGCAGCAGCAACAACTCACAAAACCAACTGCGTACAAACTTTGTTTAAGAGAGCAAAACCATACTGTAGCATACTTAAAGCACAAAATATGGAGAAAAATATCTGATGACTATCTTCCAAAGGAACGGCTATCCACGCAACTTCATCAAAAAATATCAACTGAAATCATCAACAGAAGCGAAACCTAGTACATGAATCAACGAACGGATCACTCTAGCATACATAAAAGACATCGGAAATCATAACTACTGGAACCATTTGGAACAGGTGTAGCACACAAACCGACAGAATTACTTCAATCAATCTTATGTAAGCCAAAGGGACAAGATGACAAAAGAAGAAAGACTAAATATCGTCAACTTTTAAAAACGATTCTCAACAGTATAAAAAGCTTACATATTCAGTAGCTGTATTAGGGCTGTCAATGCCATGCACACGTTCACTAATCATTGTAGCACGATGTTGAAACAATAATGCAGCTTCATGCTCACCCATAACATAAGATAAACGAGCTAAAAGACGATTACAAGCACCAATATCAGGATGAAGAGGGCCATATACACCATTTAATAGACTTAAAGCTTCGTTAATCAATTCGAAACCTTCTTGAAGATGACCAGCAGAAATTCGAGCTTGACCAGTTGTGAAATAATGATAAGCATCAGTTGCATGAGGATGTAAATGTTTCACAATTGGATAAAGAGATATTATATCTTCAGTATTGAATACCGGTTTCTGATGGTGTTTCACACCATTCGGTAGAGTGAGATTATACTCGCGTAAAAGTAGCTGAATACCAACAGATGTGCAAAATGTTCTAACAAGCTGAATACGTTGAACTTCATAAATTTTACAGAATTCATCAATGTCTAACCTAAACATAGACAGATGGGAACAAACATTGATTACAAAAAATAATGATTGTAAAATGTGTAATCTGTACAAAAGAAAACAAACGTGTTGTCCAATATCTGTGATCACAGATACATGTAGAAAAAATTTGTAAACATATACAAGTGCTAATTATTGAATTACAATTTAATGAAAGAATTGTTTATCAGAAATGTTTATGATTGAAAATTGAATGTCTTCTCTGACTTATCGTGACTGTTTTAAACAAGCAATAAGTATTTTTCTTTAAAATAGGAGAGAAATTCGAACGATACAAGACAGATGTACATAATGAGAGAAATTTCATTAGATAAATTATTTAGTTGATGGATTAACTTGGAGTATTAATGAGGTAAATTTTAAAGAAATGCAAAATGATAAATTTTGTTCAGATGAAAAATGTTTTCATTTTTATCAATACATTTTTAAAATAAACACTCAATCTAGTAAGTGACTGTTATTTGATTAATAAACAATATCTGTTTATTGGTAGACAGTATCTTTTCGGTTGATAAAAAACTAATGTTCATTGAGTGCATTTGATGCGAAATCAAACTTTACGATGCATACCTCATATTGTATAGCTGGAAATCCATGATCAATAATATTACACCGAAATGCCGTAAGGTTTTATGCAACTGTTCACTGTATTCAAAACGATAAACAATTTTTATCGAGAATTACGTATTAACACAGAGAAAAAACCCATTCATTTAACGAGTATCACCAGCACCCTTCAAAAACGTCAAACGACTCATCTTCGTGTTCAAACATATAGTTTCTCTGAGCTCAGAGAACGAAACACCACCACAATCATCAAACTGAGCTACAAATTCTCTCCACAATCTCAAAAATAATACCGGTGATTACGATAGTAAATTGTAGAGGCCCATTTAAGGTATCACAGTGTTAGTATTTACTAAGGTACTAGCTACTATTAAATTAAAAACATATACGAAAACGACAATCCTCATGATCATTAAGGGTAGAGGACTTTCGTACGTGATTAATATTCAGTGAAAGATGTCTTCGAAGCATCGCCCGCGCATTTCGGGACCACCACGTGAGCAGTATCGCGGTTAGAAATACAGTCTCAGGCAAATATGCCAAATTAATTGATATGGTGAGTTTTTATTGACTGAAGTAATTGTAAATGTGTGATATACGCTCAAACGCTGCCTACTTTGACGCGCTATGTGTTCTGTTGTGATATGTTAGAAAGTTTGGGGACAAAAGAAACGTGACACATCAGAAGTCCATGAAAACAATGACTATTCGAGTGAGTTATGTAGGTAAGTGTAGACTAACTAGTTGGGTTATTCATGATGATCGTAACCAGAGATCAGAGCCGACAGCTGACATGGCTCACAATAATCGTTTGCAACGATCAGAGTGCATCCACTTTTGTTTTTCCTTAAGTAGTACAGTATCTTGAACGAAAATTTACTTCACGAATCCATGAGACTGAATGAAAACTGTAATCATTCCCTGCAAGCGAAAGAGACTAACTTACGCAGTTATCTGATAATGATAGTATTCTTTAGCTTCTTTAATTATTTCAGACCACATACTGGAATGTGTTTCATTAAGCCATGCCATTTCCTCTGTTAATTAAAAGAGACAAAACAATAATAATCAAACAAGTTGTTAAAAACATCATGTTAGAAAAATTCTTTTTATTCTATACAACGTATACATAGAATAAAGGATAATTAATAACTTGATAATATCTTACACATAAGTAATATGCTAAGAATAAACTTCAATAACTACATAAACAGAAGTTGCTGATATTCACTCGGATAAAACACAAGATGCAAAACGAATCATAGATTTCATTTAGCTGGTTTATACATAAACGTAAAACTACAGAGTTAAGGAGAGAACCCGTTATCGAAATCCCCGAAAACCATTACACTACATGGAGTGATGCAAATGTTTTAGTGCGTCTACACACAATCCCATTGATTAGATTACAGAGTTCATACAGTTTGTAAGACTACATATAGTATACAGAAGTAGCAATATCGAAGTACGTACACATATAAGATACATACTTATAAGTAAATGTTTGCTCATCAATATTGAATTCTGTTATGTGACTGTTGTAATACTAATTGTTTATAACCTGAGACAATGATCAAATATTGTACGTTGCACAAATTTAATGCAAAACAATACAAACGAACCTGGTGATTCACGAAGATTTTTAGATTTTTTCTTATTCTTTTTATTACGATTCAATTTGAGGACTTGCTGCCATTGAAGAAAATAGAACAAAAAATATATCTTGTTAATGATTAGTTTCGAAGACATACATCATGACAGAGTGTAGCATAGCTTTATATAAACAACAATAGTTACTATTAAATGTATATCTTTATTCAAAATCATTCATTTAAGAACCAAAATTTTTGTTTGATATTCACACTTAAACATTTTAAGTAAATAGTTTGTAGTTGTTAGTTAATGAAAATCCGTAAAATATAACAAATTCATACTATATTCTACTTCAACTGTTGTTTTCGCCCAGTTCAAAAAGATGGCATAGCTGACAATGAATACAATACTCTTTAATGCATTTCCTCTACAGAACAGGTTTACACGTAATTATGAAGACACAGTTAACTGAGTACATGTACGCAGGCAATTAATTATATGTTGATTCAAATACGCAAATATACTCACCTCATCAATTCCCAGTAAGGGTGTAAGATTAGGACAAGCTGTTAAAAAACAGTTTAGAAAATGAGCAACACCAACTGAAAGGAGCATAGGATCAACATCTTGAAGATATGTTTTAAATAAGTGTTTTGCTGATCGTAACAAAACTTCACAAATAGCCATTTTCTAGATAAAAACAAGAAAACAAGTATGAATAAAACAGTTTATGTAACCTGATGAAGAACACTAGATGGAGAAAATTTTAATTTATCACCAGAATAACATGAATAAGTAAACAAAATTGAAGATCTTGATAGTCAGAGGAAAAAAAGCTACCCTAGGAAATTAAAATTATTTTGTAAAATGATGATAGAAACTCTCATTGCGATCTAATCTGGCTAAGAAAATTACATCTGGATCAGAAATTTCAAAAAACATGTTTAAAGTAGTGAGTTTACAAGCAAACTTTACTACTACTACAACAACAACTATTACTGAAGATTTTACACTATTTTGACAGGAACTAAAGCAAACACATTTATAACAAAAATGTACAGAAAACTATAATAATACCTTTCTTAGTATAGTGAATTGCTTTGTAAATTCCATAAACTAGATCCATGTGAAAACTTTAAGTTATCAGATATATTATGATATGTAAATTTGTCTGTATAGATATTATCGACAATTAAAGGACAGATATTATGTAAAATACAATGTAAATATTAAGTGGTAATTGATTAAGCCTATTCAAAATTTTCATCCGAGCAAAAATTCTGGTTTGCAAAAGAATGATTGATATTTAAGAAACCGTGGTAGTGTTTCGTTCTCGGAGCTGGATGTTTTGGTTATGAAGCTTTCATTGTTCTTCTGAACAATATCATCAGCGCAAACTTCAGACAGAAGTGAAGTATTCGAATGTCTCCATGTTTGATCTGTAGCTTGTTCTGCTAACCTCGATCTTAGGTGATATAGGGTCAAGAAACAGATCAAAAGGGGGATACAATCAAAACAAAGGTGCAAACAATGACAGGTTTAAGGTCAACGGCAACCAATCAAGATCGAGGTTAGCAGAACGAGCTACAGGTCAAACGTGGAGAAATACCAATAATTCACTTCCATATGAAGTTTGTGCTAATGATGTTGTTCAGACGAACAATGAAAGCTCCACAACCAAAACATCCAGCTCAGAAAACGATACTCCATCACAATCATCCACCTGAGCTACAAATTTTCTCCACCATTTAAGAAACCGACATGAACGACTTGTGCAAGTGAGCAGTGTGAAACGGATAGGTATAGAAATTTGAATCATGCGATTAAGAAAAGAAATTGAACTCAAAGCATGATAATACGATGATCCTTTTTTATACACTGATGTGCAAGATATGGATGGGTGCATATGGAATGCACACACAGAAATGAAAAACTCACTTTCAAGTAGCCTAATGACTGATGAGCACTGACTGATTCGATTATACGATTCAAATAACGTACATTGATACCACTGTGGAAAAAAAGTGACAACGATTATTATTATTATCGGAGTAAATAAAGAGAATAGTGGGTTTAAGTATTTTGGGAACTTTTTAAAATGAATATCATACAGTATAAAATATAAGCAATTAAGACATCTTCTGGGTATGCAATAAGGCAGCAAATATCATACAAGTTGTAGCCAAGATCGATCATTTGAATAGCACGTTAATCAAAATATATTTTTATCTGAAAAAGTGATGTCATTTACTTCAACATTTGTGAATGCTAACGTGCATTAGTTAGGTCAATTATACTGAAAAATTAAGTCATTAAAATGTTCTTTGATCGATTACAATGAATGCTGCGCATGTATGTTGTGATATTTTGGAAACAAAATCAGGTTATCAAAGGTTACATTAAAAGGTTCAGTTGGAACTAGCGAAAATAATACGATGATGAAACTATACTGTAGAATGATAGACATGAACTCATTAGATAGTTAACATCTTGTTATGTAGATAGTGTAGTGAACTATGCAACCACCAAAGTTGTGGGTAGAATATGGTGAATCAAATAAACGATAATTTTGATAAATTTTCTTTTTTTCATTGTACTATTAAAGTCTACTGTAGCAGTTAACTGTTTTAATCATCACTATCAAGACACCAACACAAGTAACATGTTTTCTATTTCACTTTAACGAAGGGATTTGAATGAAACTCCACTTGAGCTACTAATTTTCTCCACTCTCTATAGGACATATTTTTTTGATTACGTCATTTTTGACAAAGATTTCAGACACTAATACTAGTGACGAATCATAACCAAAACTGTTTCTTCACCGTGAAGGTTGTTGTTTTACTTGATGCCCACTAATATCACGCGATAAAACGACAAAAATTAGAATATAGATTGTATGGTTTTGTACCTGAGCTAACTTATGATACACCAACTAACATTAGAAGCCATGAGCCAGTGCTAAGTTCTAACTGGACTTCGACTCAGTAGCTTCTCTCTGTCTTGCTCATTGAGTCGATAACACAGTCGTCAATCTCCACTATACGAACAATATAATGTAAGCATAAGTTGTTTAAATACAGATAACCTCGACCGCATCACACCTGTAACTCAGTCAGTTACAACGTAGAACTTCGTACGTAAGTACATCAGTTCAGGTTGCCATACCACATTAGCACACAGACGCATATGTCAAATCAATCCCATAGTGATAAAGATAGTAGAGGTATCAATGGTAATGAAGAAGACTAGGGTTCGAAGATATTATTCAAGAAGTATAGTTCAGTGAGATAAGTTTAGAAAGTCAAATATAGAGGTGTTGAAGAATCCAGAAGATTAGGATTTGAAGAACACAAATAATGGATGCACATGCGCCATTGCGAACGATTTTCAGCCATGTCGTTCAAGGTCTCTAACCATCGGCGACTTCCGTCTCGCGGACCCCAACCAGGTTGTCTACATCTACCAACATGACTCAGTCCACTTCTTAGTGACTTCATGGATTTCTGCCATGCTTTGGTTTGACCGCCCCTAACTTTCTTCCAACCTACTCCTACACTACAAAACATAGCTTGTCGAGGCAGTCGGTGGTTGGCCATTCGTAACACATGTCCCAACTACCTCAATTGATGAAGTTTCAATACTTCATCAATTGATCATCCATCCTTACCTAGTACTCGCTTCCTAATGGTAGCATTGCTTACTCGGGTTTCCCACGATACACGAGCGATGTTCCGAAGACATCTCTAATCGAATACTGGTAACCTATGAATGTCTTCTACTCTTAACGGCCATGTTTCGCAGCCATAAAGTAGGACAGAGTGAACTGTTGTGCAGTACACTCGTCCTCTGGTTAGCGAACGGATATCTCCCCTACTCCAGAAATGACGTAAGTTGGCAAAAGCCAATCGAGCTTTCTGTATCCGTGATGAGATTTTGTTAGTCACCAGGCCCACACCTATAAGTTGGAAATAACAACTATACACAGTCAATCCCAAAACTGATTGTGAGTAGGAAAGACTGAATAATAAAACTACCAACAAACCAAAAATAAGAAATCATAAAAATAGCAGTTAATGAGTTAAACGGAAGCAGTTACAATTACTTTATTCTTTGTTGTATACAGCAACAACAACAATAACCTTTTTTAGTTTGAGATCAAAATATGAAATATTTTATGTAAACAAATTGTAGTCAGTATGCAGATTCCTTTTAATAAAAAATAAACGATCAAACAGTAATATTATTTAACTTACCGTTGATGCATCAACTCAATCAGAGCTCTACCATCTTGGGGAGTGATACACAAGCTTAACGCATCTCTGACAAATGCTGGGATCTGTTTCAAAACCAGAAATTCACAAGCACTGCACACTAGTTCTTGGTCGGTTGTTAACGATTGTTCCTACAATGAAGAGTAAATATTACCAAAAAACTTATGAGGGCTGTGTAATAACCAACGAGAATTCACGTCTAGCCATAGTCCACGCCTAAAAGTCACACTTGACAAACAAAGGAAACTCTTATTAAGCATGAAGTTCATTCGAAACAAGACAGGAAACATTTAAGATGATTATTTTAGTTCCTGTAGCAAATTTTCGGAACATTAATAGTAAAAATTAGTATAAGGAATAGCGTACAAGTTCATACGCAAATTAGTAAACCTCAAATAATTCGTGATGATAAATGATATTGTTTAGCTACACAACTGTTCGTTAAAACTTTAACTGTCCAAATCATTTATGCCTTCGATCACTCATTAATGGCAAACACACATTTTTGTTTACAAATAACTTAAAGCTTAATATATTAGTAAATAATATACATGCTTCAACATAATTGATACACACAGGAAATATTACTAGTGTAAAAGAAAGCCAACCTCTGAATCACAAAATTTGACAAATTTCTGATAAATGTCAGGATTGAATGCAAGCTCAAAACGGTCGGTACTCAGAGAGCCGACAGCTGCAGCTGCTTTGCGGATCGCTTCTTGAATTACGTCACCTGGATGAAAAAAGTTTAAATATTGAGGAAAAATTAAGATAGATTCGGTTTGAATTACGTGTTTACGAGTTAAAACAAAGCACCAATACTATAAATCAATGAGTAACAACTACATCCATTTCTTTACGAACGTAGGAAAGCAGGACCGATAAAAAATTATCCAAATTACAGTAAACATTTTACGTTCAATGCACTTTTTGCCTATGGATCTTAATCGGAACACTTTCGGTCTGGTTGACTTCTAAACAAACAAAAATTTGAAAAATAGGTTTCAGACTATATCGATGGAATCATTAGTGTCGCGATAAACCTAATCGATTACTCATTTATCAAAGTAGCAGCTATGGATAGTTTAAGTAGATTTTCATTTTCTTTTAATGGTAGCATTTCATTGAACCATTGAGAACTGGTGTTACTATCCGCGTGCCTCAATCGATATAAATACACAATAATTCATACCTATTGACTAAAATTTGTGTTCTAACTACTACACATTATTGCAATTGAAGTTAACTTTGTCTAGAAAGTAATAATCATTGAAATCGAGGATAAACTGACACTTAAATTTTGTGTTAGAGTCCGTCAGTTACAACGTAGAACTTCGTACGTACGTACATTAGTTCAAGTTGCCATACCACATTAGCACAGACACGCAGGTGTCATTTAAATTCCCATAGTAGTAGAGGTAGTAGAAGTATTAGCAGTAATCAAAAAGATTAATGATCGACTATATCATTCTGTTTGTAATCGAATACTAATAACCTACGGATGTCTTTTACTCTTGACGGCCATGTTTCGCAGCCATAAAGTAGGACAGAGCGAACTACTGTGCAGCAGACTCGTCCTTTAGTCAGCAAACGGATATCTCGCCTGCGCCGTAGGTGACGCAACTTGGCAAAAGCAAATCTTGAAGCAACATTTTACATTTCGGGGGGTGAAACCGCATTCCGAACATACTTGGATTGTTACTTAAGGTGGTCAGAAGACTTCATTTTGTCAGAATCTTCCCCAAGTAGAACTTTGTCATCGACATACTCTCAGTCAACAAGCGTGTCTCTTGGTAGAAGGTCCACCGCTGAAAAGTCAGACGGTGTTATGCCTGGAAGCAAATCTATGACAAAGTTAAACTAGAATGGAACAAGTGAACAGCGCTAACACACACCACCTGAAGTAATGCATTCTGATGATAATTCGCCATAGGCTCTCACCCGACCAGTGGTTTCGAGTACAGAGCTTGTATACGGTTAATGTACTTCTTTGGCACACCTTTTGGTGACAGATACTGCCGCAGAACCTCACGATCCACAGAGTCGAATGCCGCTATTGTAGGACGCCTAAATGTGTGTCTGTGTCCTAGGACCTGTCGTAATGTGAATATGTGGTCTATGCCAGGTCTGGAACCAGCCTGGTTTCCTCGGATCTGCTTTCATGTGGAGGGTTTTTAAGTGAACACAGCTGAAGGCTCAGAGAATTGGAGAAACATTTACTCTACAACGACTCACCTGTTATCATGCTATGATAATCATGAAAGCAACAAACTTTGTAACCTCCCTTTATTATTTTAAAAGTAATCCTGCAATTTCACTTAAATAAATACACATTTATCCTTCCACAATAAGAAAATTCTTATTAAAGACAAAAAAATAATGGAAATCACTAAAGGTCAAATTACTTTTCTGCATGTCTTGATCATCTTCGAGTAATTTTTTCATCAGACTTAAATCATCTGATTGATTCTTGCATGGAGACTTTATCGTCCCAATCCCTGAGTTTAAAGCATTACCAGAGTGTCCAGTTACATCATGATGATCTATTTGATGTTTTGTTGTAACTAGACTATCCTTGGGAGACAATGGATCAATAGTAGTGTTTGGACAGTTATCCTGTCCATTTTGCAAACTAACAGCATTCTATGGTACAAACAATAAAATACAATTTATGTAAGATGAGTAGTAAGTAAGCAAAAGTTAGTGAGAATGACTGAACAAAATGAAAATAACAAAATTTATGAACCTAATGAATCTAACTCTAGCTTAACATTGCCTATCAGCTGCGAAAGGCCTGAAGTTATGTACAAACTAATACGATCAGAAAAGAAGGGTTTGAAATAATTTAAGTCATAAAAAAATTGATATGAGTGTTTGAAAAAAGATGAGAAGTCATGAGAAGAAAAAAAGTCGAAATAAAAGAATGACTAAGCATTGCAGTAAAGATTGAGGAAACTAATACAATAAGAAATTACGGTAATAATTACTACATAACCCGCCGTCAGTCATATACAACGTAGAACTTCGTACGTAGGTATATCAGTTCAAGTTGCCGTACCACGTAGCGCAGAGATGTAGTTGTCGATTCAAATCCCACAGTAGTAGTAGTAATCAGAAAAATCACGGTCCGAAGATATTATTCAAGAAGCATAATCCATTGGAACGAGAAAGATGAAGGTCATAAGGAGTCTAGAATAACCCGCCAACACAATTAGGATAAAAATTGTTGATCCTGAATATTATAAACACTAATTTGTCAACAACAAAAAAGTTTCCATCCGTCTTCCATTTAACAGGGATAACAATTCATGATCAGTAAGCAGAAGAATTATTAAGGAATCGGAAAGAAACTTCTTTGAAACAAGTGATTTCAGTAGCACTCATGAACCTTATCACTACTGGGAAAGAAAACAATTAATTTAAGATAAATCTAACAACATTCCACAAATAATGTTTGTCTTGTTTTATTTAATACTAACGAAAAAGTCAAATATTTGAAAATACTTTAGATAATCCCAGTGAACCGTAAACTAGTCAGTATTCGAATCAGCTGGAAGAGACAAATAAGCTTTTAAAAAGGAGACTTTCGTTTATCTTTTTTTCTTCATAGAGGTATATAGAAATATAATCATATGTAAAATTTAGCACCGAACTCTGATAACAAGATGGTTTGAAGATATTGTATATGGTTGATGAATTCAGTGATGAGTACTTCTTGTTTGTTGAATTCCGCGGTGATGATGAAAATGGTCGAGTAGTGAATATTGTAGGACGTGACTTAAATGTCAATCAAAGCAGAATAATAAGTATGACAAAAAACTTTAAAAATGTAGACACCTCTAACCTGATCATCATCTCCAACGTTTATGGAAGATTTAACCTTCTGGATCTCCAGAGCAGCCAGACGTAGAAACATTTCATAACGATAGCTATGTAGAGTGAGAAATCGAAAACAAATAATAGGGATATGGTATTTAAAACTAATTCTGTGACAAAACGGAAATGGTCAATTTCTAATGTTGGGCATATGAACCTACATATTCAAAGCAATATAAGAGAGTAAAAGTATGAAAATTAATTGAGTAGTAAATTAATGACTACAACTAGACTGACATTGACTAGGCATATCAGTAGGCTATCAGTAATAAGGTTAAACGGTAAGGAGACTATTAAATTATACACCTTAACTAAGAATTTATGAATCTAAATTGAGCAAATCTATAACAATAGAAAACCGAATGTACACTTACAAAAAAGTGTAAACAGTAATTGAAATAAGTAATATGAATGAACAATGTTGTTTTTCACTAGGTTTTGTAAGCTACTACATGTTTACCTCGTGTTTTGTTCGAATTTTCATATGAATTTTTTATAATTGGAACAATATGAGCATTTTTAAGGTGATTTGCTGGTAGGACTTTAATGTCTGAGTTTTACGAGATACAGAAAACTGCGAGTTGGAAATTTAATCCAGCTAACTAGGAAATGGAGCATGAAAGATAGACACAGTATAAGTAGCTTGATTCAGCGATCAAGTCGTTTTGAAACAAGCGATTCCAGTATTAATTAACTTCATTGGTAAGATGTAAGGAAAAATATCAATATCCGATTCTCAATTAAGAGATGGAAAACATTATAGAGAGTACTTACTACACGACAGTAAAGCGATATTTACAAGCCAATCACTTTAATGTCACATTTTATCACAAGTAATGATTTTAAAATGGAATGATATGTGAATATGTATTAGAAATAAATCAATCGACATAGTCTTACTCGAAAAATGCTTCAATCAATTCTTGTCTTAAAGTCGCCAACATATGTCGATGTTGATAAGGATAACCTAGCTTCACTAATTCAGGAGACAGTTGAGGTCGTATATCACTACCGTTATCTAAATAGTTTAGATCTGGTGGGAAAGTACGTAATAAATCCAGAATATAAGTTCGATTATCATTTCCAACAATCCCTTTACAATCCACAGATGAATATAACTGTATTGTATCACCTGATTGGTTGACCACTCTGCAAATTTAATTCATGAATTAGAAAAAAACAACTAATTTAAATACATTTAACAAGTCACACAATCATACCAGTATTATTATGTTATATCTGTTATCAATACTACTTTGAACAGATAAAACTGAACCATAGAGGACTATAATTAAGTGAACGTCATTGCAAGGTTATGTAAACTAGACAGAATAATGTATGGAAGAGCTTCATATCTTAACATAAATGCTGAAATATGCACTGCATAGCTCTTTCATGGTGTAAAGATGATTTAAAGTAATATTGTCAGTCAGTCAGTCAGTTGCAACGTAGAACTTCGTACGTAAGTACATCAGTTCATGTCGCCATACCACATCAGCACAGAGATATAATTGTCAATTCAAATCCAATAGTAGAAGAGGTAGTAAAGGTATTAGAAGTAATCGTAGACGTTAGAATTAGAAGATATTATTCACGAAGTGTGATTCAATGAGATAAGTTTAGAAAGTAAAAGCTAGAGGTGTTGAAAGTAATATTGTATTGTAGGTTCATTTAAATAGGTGGTTATTAAAGATTCTTATGGAACTGAAATTGTTTTCAACATGGATTGATATTTAACGTCTTGTGTTTAAACTCGTGTTAAGTTGTGAATACACAACCTGATTCCAAAACAGCCGATATTCTTACGTAAACTATCTGATTATGGAGTTGCGAGGTAGTTTACATACACTTTGTGTAAAACCACTGTCAAAATGCTAGAAAATGAGACAAATGAAGAAATAAAACACGTTTGTTGAAGTAATGCTAATCCCTACCCCAAATGGATATTGGTAGAACACAAATCTGTATACTAAAGTAGATTACATGAGTGACTGTGATGTATCTTGTAATTTGAGTCAGTAGAATCGACGCTAACATACTCAAGGTCTGAAGGCGAAGTCGTACTGCTGACTGTAGAGGCGTGTGACAGCAATAAGGTGTTTCCCTCGAAAAACCAGCATCTGCAGCGATGCTGCCTTCTCAAAAGGAAGGAAGGGTTAGAAAAGGTCGAACCTATAAGTGTCACACCTCCCCTAACTCACGGATTTCCGTCTCCTTGGGTAAGGGTGTCCACTAAGGGCTTTTAAGAGCGGAGCTAATACTCAAATAACCTTTCATAAAAAGGCTGTGCGTGACCCGCCTCAAGCAGTTGTCCCTTGGGCTCTGCGGTCACGCTCCCAGGTCTCTAAGACCCACATTAATCTATCTTGCTTTCCAGGTCCCTCAAGAAATACGCTCCCACGGTGGGGGCAGCCGCGAGGTGACAACCGTCCTCATCCCCGTAACAGCGCACAAGACCAAATTGGTCATAATCAAATCCTTCCAACACCTCCTAACATTTCCCTTATCTTCACGACTAACTCTTCTCACAATCCTTTATCACCCCGCACCTCTGCTGCAAACGATTCGAGTTCCCGAAATGTTATTCCTGGTTTCCTGAAACCCCGTTCTAGACTACATGTTGGAGCATTTAATGTACGGTGTCAAATAGGGCAACACGCTTCATTAGCTAGGTCTTTAGAATCTCACGCCATCGATGTATGCTGCGTCTCGGAAAGGCACATACAGGATCCGAGTGGCGTCATTCACTTGATCTCACCATTTCAAGATAAAGAAGCAACTCGATTTACTCCTCGTGTATCTGGAAGTCCTGATGCTGCTTCCCGGGGTCTCGTTGGTGTAGGTATAGCATTGAGTCGTAGGGTAGAACTAGCCCTCCTTGACTGGATCCTTGTAGATAGTCGCTTGTGCGCCGTCCGACTAAACGGGACAGTAAGGATTCGGAAGGATAGGGACACTCGCCGTTGCCTCTTCGTCGTATCTGCAGTTTAGACGATGTGAAAGATGAGTTTTACAGAAAGCTTTCGGATCTCCTCCAAAAAGTTAGGCACTCTGATATAGTTATAATGGTTGGTGACTTTAATGCTCAAGTAGGTATACTCAGTGAAAAGGAAAGACACATAGGTGGATGTTATGGTCTCGCGGCTCAAAGAACAGACAATGGCGACCGTCTGTTGCAACTGTGCTCAGAAAACCGCCTATTCCTAGCAAACACTAACTTTAGGCATAAGGAAAAACATCTTTTGACCTGGCGACCCCTAAGGTCGTCTCAACTTTGGACTCAACTAGATCACATTGACATCAGCCACCGATGGAGGGGTTCGATAGAGGACTGTCGCTCGTTGTGGGGCACATGTTTACATTCAGATCATGCCCTAGTGCGAGCGCGTATTTGTTTGAGGCTTACTGGGAGTAGGAAAGACACCGCAAGGAAACCTCTTGGGGTCTTACTTAGTGATAATGAGGCTAAGAAAATATTCCAGGAACAACTAGAAAGAGAGTTAGGCAACCATGTAAGCGATTCCCATCCACAAGCAGGTTCGAATGATATCAAAAAGGTTGTGGAAACAGCAGTGATATCTGCTAGTAAGGTTAACCATAAGGCTAGGATGAAGTCGCGGATCTCAGTAGCATCCGCCGAACTAATAGAGGCTCGAAAACTCATCCCACCTGACCCCCGAAGTCGTCTCAACGTTGGACACAACTGGATCATATCGCCATCAGCCACCGATGGAGGGATTCGATAAACGATTGTCGCTCGTTCTGGGGCACATGTTTGGATTCAGATCATGCCCTAGTGCGAGCACGTATTTGTTTGAGGCTTGCTGGACGTAGGAAAGACACCGTAAGGAAGCCTCTTAGGGCTTTACTTGATGATAATCAAGCTAAGAAAATATTTCAGGAGGAACTAGAAAAACAGTTGGGCGATCATGCAAGTGATTCCCATCCGGAGTCAGGTTGGAATGATATAAAGAATGCTGTGGAAACAGCAATGGTATCTGCTAGCAAGGTAAACCACAAGGCTAGGATGAAGCAGTGGATTTCAGTCGCATCCACCGAACTGATGGATGCACGAAAACTCATCCCACCTGGCTCTGAACATGATGAAGAGCAAAGTCAGCTTAGGCGCAGGCTGGTGAAAAGCCTACGCAACGACCGTGAACAGTGGTGGGTCGCGAAAGCGAGAGCGATAGAAAAGTCAGCGGTAACAGGCATCAGTAGACAACTTTTCCGCCTTATAAAGAAAACTGGTATTAGAAATCCATCTGTTAGAGAAACTATCGCAGAAAAGGATAGTTTTATTATTCATTCTCAATACAGGAGATTGGATCGATGGGCAGAACACTTTAGGGATCATTTCAACTGGCCTTCAGCAACACTTCGTTTACCCACGATCTCCAGTCATCCTGGATGGCTAATCGACTTAAGTTCTCCTAGTCTTTATGAAGTTGAATAGATTGACTCCTGAGATTTTTAAGGATGGTGGTCCAGTTTTAGCAGCCAGGTTGACTGAAATGTTAGGTAGAATCTGGGAACTAGACAGTATCCCATCGGACTGGTCTCAATCACTGATTGTCCCAACTTACAAGAAAGGACAAAAGTCTTCTTGTGACAATCACAGGGGAATAAGTCTAACTAATATAGTTTCTAGATTGTTAGCTTCGATTATACTTAGATGCCCAAATATAGCTCGTGAAGAGTAGACCAGGCTGGTTTTCGATCTGGACGTGGCTGTATAGACGACATTTTCACTCTACGATAGGTCCTGGAACACAGACACACATTTAGGCGTCCGACAATAGTTGTGTTCCTGGACCTTAAGGCGGCATTTAACTCAGTGGATCGTGAGGTTCTGTGGCAGTGTCTGTCAGTGAAATGTGTACCAAAAAAGTACATTAAACTTATGCAAGCTCTGTACTCGAACACCACTGGTTGGGTGAGCTTATGGCGAACTGTCATCGGAATTCTTTAATTCAAATGGTATCCGTCAGGGCTGTCCACTCTCTTCATTCGTGTTTAACTTTGTCGTAGACATGCATTTAAAGTAAACATTATCTTCGTCAGATTTTTCAGGGGTGGACCTTCTACCATGAGGATCGCTTATTGATCTAGAATATGTCGATGACATACTTCTATTTGGTGAAGACGCTGACAGAATGCAGAGTCTTCTGACCACCCTAAGTAACGATGCAAGCATGTTCGGAATGCGGCTTCCCCCTAGAAATGCAAAATGTTGCTTCGAGATTGGGTTGCATCATCACCTGAACTAGTGATAAGGAGTGAAGTAGTTGAGTGTGCAGACCGCTTCACTTATTTCGGGAGTTTCATCAGTGCTGATAACTTGGTGTGAGACGAAATCTCAGCTCGGATACAGAAGACTCGATTGGCTTTTGCCAAACTGCGTCACTTATGGCGTAGAAGAGATACCTGTTTGATAACCAAAGGTCGAGTGTATCGTCGGACACCCGAGTAAGCAATACTACCATTAGGAAGCAAGTACTAGGTAAAGATGGCTGATCAATAGATGAAGTGGTGAAACTTCATCAGTTGAGGTAGTTGGGATATGTGTTGCGTATGCTTAACCACCGACTGCCTCGTCGAGCTATGTTTTGTGGTGTAGGAATAGGTTGGAAGAAAGCTAGCGGCAGTGAAACCAAAACATGACAGAAATCCATAAAGTCACTAAGAAGTGGACTGAGTCATGTTGGTAGATGTAGACTACCTGGTTGGAGTCCGTGAGACGAAAGTCGCCGATGGTTAGAGACCTTGAACGACATGGCTTAAAATCGTTTGCAATGGCGCAAGTGCATCCACTCTTTGTGTTCTCTCAAATCCTAACCTTCGGAGTTCCTCATCAACTTTATCTTTTTCATTTTTAAGTGTATTTGACTAGATTCTACTTCTTCAATAATATTTTCGAACCCTAATCTCTTCGATCACTGCTAATACTTTTACTACGTCTACTACAATGGGATTTGAATTGAAAATTGCATCTCTGTGGTCGCTTAGCATCGTGGAGTGATTGAAATTAACGCCATTAGGTTCTGATCCAGGAGTCTAGAGGGTAAGCATTCACGCGTGGATCCAAAGGTCCTGGGTTCGATTCTTGCTTGCAAGGCCGTGTATACGCACTATTCAGTGGTCCCATACAATCAAGAAATGACCGTTCAGTGATTCCAGGTTTTCAATGGTTTTCTAATACTGATCGATTCGTGAATTGATGAAGCTCAACAATTTCCACAACCTTTTTATTTGTGAAGCTGACTGTTAAACGTGATGATCCCGGGTTCTACTCCCAGCGTAGTCATGGATGTGTAGTGCCTCCACATATATTCCAGTTCGCTTACATTTAATTTGCTTAAGCCCTTTCGATTAATTTTTTTAACCAAGCCATTTCTACAGCAACAACTCATATGTACCATTGGTATTTTTTATTATCTGCTTTGTATGAGCTTGTACGACTGAGCATTGTTTACGCCTACGCGCTTACTCATCCTTTTCACTTTAATGTTAATCTCTTAATTTCCCCATGAACTCACATGATTTGTATCGCTTGCTTTTGACCTTGTCAATCATTGATCGCTTTTATTCATGTCTGTACATGCCTATTTCGCTTGTCATATGTTTGTCTTATTTTTATCTGACTATATATTCTTAGTCATGTTCTATCTCTTTGAGTTGGCTCTTTGCCTTCTCCAACGCGCTCCGCCTATCCATTCGCTCCCTTCGTTTTATTCACTGCTTCTCCGCTTCACTTTGTGATGTGTCCCGAATAAACGTACTCATCAATACGAGTTCATCTTCTGATTTATAAACCGAGTTTAAGAACACGCAGTTATCGGCACACTACAGATGCTTAGTGCTGGGGAGTCTCAAACCAGGATCAGAAAATAATGAAGTTTCTATGTTTCAGTCGTTTTTTCGACTGTGAACTTGCTTTCAGGGAAACTGATACACATAACATTTCGACAGTAACCCCTAAATGATAAAATCCGAAAAGGGGAGTACAACATAGGCTTGATAATTTGAGAAAGCTAACTTAAATAGAACATCTATATACACATAACAAAAAAATATGACCTTGGGAACACAGAAGTGGTAAAAACCAACCAGAAAAGAGCAAACGTAATAGGAAAATATGAATTAGGGGAAATGTTATCGGTAAATAGAAAATTGCCATTTATCAACAAAACTAGGTGACTGTTGTTAAAAGACCTAGGAATGTGTCATGAATCAAAATCCACAGATATACACATTCTTTAACTTACAAGTAGTCTTAGATTGTAGTGTTCTTCAAAACTTTAGATTCTATTTAATTCGCGTTCTAAATGTCTATTGCCGCAGTGTTAACACAGTTGCTTTTTGATACTCTAGTTTTTTATACTAACCGGTCGGAGATCAATGGCAAACTAACTATTCAATTTTATCAATGTACGGCAAACAGACGTCCTTTTTATGATATTGAACTGTACAGTTATATGAAAAAGCGTAACACTTACTTGTGTGGTTTGATTTTCAATTGTTTAGCCGTTTTAGATAATAATTCTTCATAACGCTTATCGGTCAGCACTGTCTTGCCAAAATCAATTGAGCCATAAACAACTAACTGTTCTTGCTCTTTCTCCAAAATACCTGTAGAAAGAAAAAAATTACGTACAAAAACACTGACTGAATATCAATTAACTTTCGCATACGATATGATACGTGAGAGAGAGAACAGTGTTAAATAAGTGTTAGTTATAATACATGGTTACCCGGAACTTAGATACCAAGTACTGCTTGATTGTACTTCCGTGTCTGTGAGGACTCTGAAAATGAGCCTATCAAACACTCACAAACAATTAATTTGTAAGCTTGTGGGAAATATTTTTTAGTTATAACTTCTGGATTGTAAGGGTATTTTTTGGAGCCTATTAAGTAAGAGCTGAAGCCCATTTTTCCATTCTAACAATTGATAATTATACAGAACACTACTAGTCTCACCTGGTATAATTGTCTGAGCAGTAACACGGAAACCGCGGTAATCTATAATAGCTGTCCCAAGAGTATACAGCCCAGATTGATCTAGCATTGAATATGCGCGCACTCCACATAAATCGCTAGACTAGAGAAAGTAATAAAGAAAAATAAAATTAAAAGGACCTGAATATACGCTTGGAGAAAATAAAAAGATATGATTAATCAGTGAGACAAGAACTCTCAATAGCCAGCTTTATGACAAATTTGGCTGCAACCAACTACTTAATTGTGTAACTAAGTTACATTTTTTGCACCAACAGCCGTAGTGCTCGGGGTTCAAGCAACGTTTCATGCGATAAACTTCCAGAATATAGGTCAGTGAATGTTTAAATTCCTGTTGGTTGGTGCACAAACCAGATAAACGACCAACAGGTTCAGAAAGCACCAAGTTAAAACCGTACTCTCCACGAATAATATTAATTTTACAGCCTCGGTTAACTCTAGACTGGACCAAAGTGCTGTTATGTCAGTCAGTCAGCTTCAACATAGAACTTGGTACATACGTAGGTCAATTCAAGTTACCATACCACAAAAACACGCAGAGATGGAATCTTCAATCCAAATCCCATAGTAATAAAGGTAAGAGCAACATTAACACAAAGTGTTGTGTTGTCATGCTCAAGATTTATTTGACAATACGTTGCCATATCATTCAGTTCTGGATTTCGATCAAGTAGGAGCAGATATCAGCAAACTTCGTAGGTCAGTTATAATCGGAATAAGTTGAAATTACCAAGATAAAGGAGAAAGGAATTGAGATAAAAATGGTAGGTATCACAGTAAGATCTAACAATGAGAAAATAGTCAGAGAAGCAGATGAGGAAGAACAGTTAGAGTTGGCCGCTGGAGAAAAATCTATTTATTGCATAGTTCAATCAAACTGCAAAGCAGACGAGCATGAAACTACTTTATTGTAAAGTGCTTGTGGATGAATATCTTACTTTTGTATAATCATATGGATTCATAAGATGAGGGGTGAAGTCAAATTTAATTTTTATAAAGTTGAATACACCACATTTAATGTAAAATGAATACTTTTCAAGAGAATCAAAAATCAAAAAGAACTAACCGTGGCAGCATATGCAGCATATTCACCACCGAAATGTTTGTAATGATCTTTGACATCGAATCCGAGTGAGAAAAACATATTGTTCCAGATAAACATTTGCTGTTTACGCGTTTCTCCCGGGTTAATAGCCATAATATCTCCGTTTACCACGCTAACAGCAGCACGAGTTGCTGCAGCGACAAAATCACTGTTTGACTTGAAGATAGCACGGTCTCTAAGTAATCGTTCTGTAAGACGTGACTGTGGAAGTTCACGAGTAACTTGTAGCTCCTCGTTCCAATCCCTAGTCTGCCCGGGCAAATTTTCTTCGCAAGCCATACGTGAGGAAAACGCTATTAACCCAATAAATTTCGAAACATACATAAAAATATTCATAAATATAATCTAGGATATAATGATAGTCAAAAAATAAAAGTCCTTAAGTAAAATTGAAGTCTGTTTACTGCTGAATATGTAAGTAGGTTAAATATAGACTCCTATGACGTTAAATTATTCAGTCAGTCAGTTGCGACGTAGAACTTTGTATATACGTACATAAGTTCAAAATGTCATACCACACTAACACAGAGATACAACTGTCAGTTCACTTCCCATAGTAGAAGTATGAGCGGTAATGGAGAAGATTAGGGATCGAAGAAATTATTCAAGAAGTGCAATTCTGTGAAATAAATTTAGAAAGAGAAAGATAAAGGTGAAGAATTCAGAAGATTAGAATTTCAGAGAACACAAAGAGTGGATGCACATGCGCCACTGGTTTGGGTTCCCCTCGTTTTATTGATAATATTATCAGTCAATCTCATGTAGTCATTTATCTTGGGGTTTAGTTGTAGCGAGATTATTGTTACAAATAAATATAGCGTCGAGATAGCAACATAGTTCACTGACTGTTGGGAAATTACAATACAGAATCTTTTGCAATAGTTTATTGTGATAGATGAACTAAAAAATTGCTGGGTGAAAACATGACCTGGTTAACATGTGTATTGCTGACAACTTATTATCAGCACACCTGCTTAACTCTTTGCTGGGAGGAATTGATAACGAAACGCAATTCTGAAAAAAGAAACCTAGACAAATTTGTTAGAACATACCTTCTTCCTTTCTTACAGAATCTGGAGAATGTTCGATTAGAGGTGCTAACCAGGAGTGGACTTGGTACGGAGTCGGGACACGTTCGAACGGGTGTTTAGAAGCTCGAGTTTTTAAAAGGGACTCAAAATTGCGCTTGAAGCCTGGGCTAAGTTGACGCAGCAGATCGATCAGAGAATGTGCTACATAGGCATGTTGTATTGGGTGGGGATTAAACTGATCATCAGTGGACCTAGGATGGAAAAAGATCCAATTACATTTTATATAAATTATGACTGAGTAAAGTGTCTGTACGATTGACTTTATGTGTTCTCGATGTGATTCAGGAGGTTTAAGTTCGGGGATAGATCCAACAAGAAGCATTTGGATTTAGTAATAAATTTGGTGAAACCCGTAAAAAACTAATTGAATACTATCATACGTTCTGATTACAGAAGTAGAAATATATCTTGTACTCGTGTTTTAAGTATAGATATAATCTTATTTTAGAACATTATACACCTAATTAGACCAAAACTGCCTATATTTTTCTGAAATGGCAATACATTAAAATAACAAACTGCACTTTCTAATCATAACAGGCATAAGAAATAAGGACACAGGTTTCAGCATATATATGGATTAATCAGTGTTTCTGCATTTTGACATCAGGATACGAAGTCAAAAAAAGATCGGTGGTCTTTTCTCAACAATATTTAAGAACCCGTTCTAATCAGCACATCTGTGCGAAAGATCTTGTACGGAAAGGTAATAAATTTGATTTGATTTTAATTAATTTAACTATTTCTGGACAACCATTACAAAGGACTTATCAAGCAGATACATCACGAACTGTTCTTCAATTCAGCTTTGTCATAACAGTTTGTTAAAAGATAGTTAGACAGCTCAATACCAAAAACAAATTAGTGAATGGATCAAGAGAGGACAAGACTACTCAGAGTATTCACACAATATAAAAACTGTACAAAAACTAAAATGATATTTCGGCTTACATATTTACATAAAATCCTCTGGGACAAGCAGTTATATGGTATTTTTTGTCCTCTAGCGTGTGGAAGAACAAATAAATCAAGTCACCCAATAGTCGTCTTGCAGGTGGTGGTGGGTTCCAGTTACTGTAATTCAGTTGGCGAACGCATTTAACTGGCTTTCCATCACGTTCCAAAGGATGTAAAGGCAATAATGGGAGGCTAGAGTTTGTACCATAACCGGGCATAACATATTCAGGTGGTATGAAGTCTGTCCGCATATCCAACCGAGTAGGGAAATGTTTCCGCTCTTGAGTGAAGTAGATAAGTAAACGAGTTAATCTCAAAACTGCTACAATAGTTTCATCTGTAGTTTAAAATCATTCGAATTTCAAAACATCTATCTACATATTTCACATCTACATCGCCCACACTGCTAAGGTGGCATGGTGACCTTTTAAAAGATACAATAACTGTAATGCGAATAATGTGAAGGTAAGACTGACAGTAACTGACCATACAAGTTGGCATTAATTGTGAATTATATTATAAAACCAAATATAGCTCTAATACTAGAAACCAATTTTCTTGACTAGGCAATTTCGAATCTGTATGTGTTAGGGATATCATTAACCCAAGACATTGGTAAAGCTTAACATAAGTTACGTGTCACAGAAAACTTTACTTCTGCCAGAGCTTGAAATGCCTGATGCAGTTTGCTCATTATTTGGCAAGTCAGAAATATGAAAATGGGTTTTCGATATTGAGATGGTGCGAAAAATTTGTAGCTCAGGTGGATGATTGTGATGGAGCTTTGTTCTCTGAGCTGGGCGTTTTGGTTGCGGAGCTTTCATCAGCACAAAATTCAAGTACCTGAAAGCTCCGCAACCAAAACACCCAGCTCAGAGAACAAAGCTCTATCACAGTTGCTTAGATTTTATGAGCACTTGGTTGATCGCTTTGACTTCCCAGTACGAACAGTTAGCAAAAGGCAGATGAGAAGCAGTATGTAAGCTACACACAAGGCAAGCACCAGATGAGAAATATATCGGTCAACTGCATAAGAAACTGATGCCAGTTTCACACTTAAAGTGGTTATGATTGTGATTCAGTGACTTATAAGTCGACTTTAAGAACCAATGAATCATTATGAGAAAGTAACCTACTGTTTCTACCACCCAGTGAACTTCAATCGACAAAGGTTAAGTGTTATTGTAGTGAACCAAAATGGAATAGAAGCATACTTTACCTAGTTCTCCTGCCACTGAATTGACGAACGAAAGGGACATCTGTTCTCTACCTGTGTAAGCATCGTAAGGTTCAATTGAATGAAGGAGATCGTGGATGTGTCGGATATGATTTTTGGCTTCCCGAACACTGTAGCGCTCTAAAACAAAAGTCCTGAAAAAATATTCTTGGACTACCTTCCACAACCTTTAGTTCGACGCCATCAGCTAAGCCATCAACTGATTTTAAGTCAGCAAACATATCAAGTGTCTGACCATTGAGAACCAATGAAAAGCAGGTACAACTGCAGGTTTCTTCTCGATCCATTAACACACGATGTATTTCCTGTACAAGCTCAAAGGAGCTCACCTTGATAATGATGAAATCTTATTAGTATTTATTACTTGTAGTTCGAAAGGGTCTGAATGGGTTGGAATTATTTTAACCGTGTAGGCAGTCTCTTCTTGAACATCATCTGGTTTACTCACAGCATCTGCTTTCGACAAGTCTCCGATGGCAACTACATTCACTTTATTGTCGCTTTTGCCATTTAACTCAGCATCAACCATTTTATGAGGATTCCAAGGGTGTAGGGCAATGTAACTTTGACCCTACCACGCAGGTGTAACGTTCGCAACGGAAAACTCAGCTCCCTGATCGACGTTCAACATCGACTTCAGTGTACTAAAATGAGGATAGTCAACCATCCTCTCTCTACATAGGACCATGAACCTTTATCATCTCTTTTGCTAACCTTCTGTGTAACATAAATAGGGGGTGTTTAACAAATGGGCAATTCAATTGTGTCCTAAGAGATATCTCTGTGAACATCTATGTTTCATTCCTCACCGAAGAATTTGTAACAGATTACGTAGAACTGTTAAACATTGGCTGGGAATCTCTGATAAAATCTAAACTAACATAGTTAAAGTATCCGTGTATAGTGAACAATCTGCTGATCCCTCTCAAGGTCAAGAATAACAGCCAGCATACACCGATCATTTGCACTCTTTAAACAGACATATTTTCCCTGCACTTCTGTTAACTCTTGTTTGATTTTGCTTTTTAATAATACTTATTCCATCCATTCTCATGGTTATATCGACAGAATGACCCGGATTAGGCATTAATCGTGGACAAGACTTGGATGTGAGCTAAGTGACCACATTATAGCCGTTCAAGTCAAATAAAGCCCTATTCATTGACGTAGATCATCCACGTTGATGATATGAAAAATAAATTATTCGAAAAAGTGACAAAACTTTCCTTATTTCTGAAGCATATTTCAGAAGTAAATATAAGCTCATCGCACACTATTCGTGTCGGATTTATTGTCCTCGGTTTATACATACATATTGGTGGCCTGCTGAAATATAAGGGCAGTCCATTTCCTAAAATCGCATTATCCCAACAAATCGGCTATATTTTTTGATAATGAAACTTATTCAGGCGCGTAACTAATAATTTTAAGAGGTAGCGCTGAACAAGGAATGAAAAAGTACAATCTGAGACATCTCAATGACTGGTGATATTTTGAGGAAAGAATGGACGTTAATAAGATGTCTATTCCTGAACTGCTTACTTCGAACTATAAGGAAAACTTGTACAAATATTCCGTGCTGAGTATTGCACTTTCTACTACATATATAAAATTTTGGATAAAGACATTGTACTTCGATTAGACACTTGTCATACGTCACATAATGTCAGATTCACAACAGAGCTGAAGCCAGGTGTAAGCGGAATTCGTCACCTGTAAACGTAGACACTATTACGAGTACGAAATCCGGACACTAAGAATGTGATCTCAATAACCCTCAGCTTTGGATTGTTCAAGTGGAACAAAACCTTACTAGGTACAAATTAAGCTAGGAAGGGTTTTACATGACGATTTGTTTTTTTGTTTATCCCTCTTCTAGTTGCCGGAGGCCTGCGATTTAGTTTTAAGTCTCTTCAGTTGTTGCCATACATTATATTAATACATAGATTAACTGACAGTTGGTTTTCGCCAGGCAGTAAAATTATCAAAGGGCTTTTCCAAGATGCGATAATGGGTGACGATTCTCACACCACTTCTTACTTGGTGAGAACACCGTGTGCGAAAACGTCCTAAAGCATTAAAGTCCATCACTGTCTGAAAAAGACCCGAATACACAAATTTCTCACTTAACACCAATTTTACAGGGTGAAATTGAGAAAGGTCTGTCGATAGGACCACTTGTGAAACTCCATACGTAAGAAGGATCCATATGAAACCCAGGCATACCAGAATTTGTTATTAAAAGTTTTACAAAAGCTGTCGCTCTAATGCAAATAGATCGTAGAAACCTAAGCAGGTCATCACAGCGGCAGAGGTTCGGGCCACAGAGCCGGTCAAGATCGTTCGTGTAATCGCAACAATCCTTTTGGTACTGAAAAACGTTCGGCACTAAATAAACCAGGAACAGTCAACCATATGTTTGGCCTCAACAGGCTCTCAAGATATTAAAAAATGAATAACTTCATTAGTTGTGACAACTGAGGAGGGATGCTTAAATCTCCCTGGTTTGATGTTAGGGACAGACTCTCAAGTTGAAAGGTTTTGGTGGACTCATATGGTGCATACTGTGCCATTACCCAAACGGAAAACTTCCTCCACGATGATTTAAGCTACTAACAATGACAAAATCTTGACAGATGGGGATGCGAGGCCTAACATACAATTACCCGAAAACACCCACAAAGTACTGCAATATACTCGCCGAATTCTATAGCCATGCCAAATCAAACCCTTAACTTTTTTGAAGTTGAAAAATAACCGTGCGTACATCACTTCAAGTTAGCATACCACATTGTCAACTCGAATCCCATAGTGGTAAATATGGTAGAAGTATTAGCGGTAATGGAAAGGTTGGGAATCAAAGATGTCATTCAGGAATTACAATCCAGTAAATAAGTTCAAAAATGGAATAAATGGTCATAAGGAATTCAAAAGATTAGTATTCGAGAGAAGACAAGGAATGGATGTATTTACACCATTGCAGACGATTTTAACCCATTTCATTCAAATTTTCTAGCTATTGGTTACTATCTCTCGGACCCTAACCAGGTAACCTAGACCTAATAATATGGCTCTGTGTAGTTGCCAGTGGCTTTAAGTATTTGTTTCATATTTTGGTTTGGTCGCCTCTAGCTTACTTTCAGCTTGACTTTACATCGGACATCGGTTGTTGAGGTAGTCGGTGGTTGGGCATACGTAACACGTCTTAATCACCTCAAATGATGCACATTCACCACATCATTAATCGATTTGTCAACCTTCCCTAGCACCTCTTCCCTAACCTCTTCAGAGCTTCCTCATCTGGAGCCCTTCTTAATTACTGCCTGTCCGAATTCTGGATAAACAAGGAGGATTAGGCATGGGATTAGCGGCCCTATCTAAGTGGCCAAAAGTAGTACTTACAGGCAGTCCAAGGAGTAACTTTACTTGAAGGGCAGTGAGAAAGATATTTAGTCAAGAATGGATACTCAATGGAACTCATTTCACAAAAAGAAAATTACGAGCTGGCCTAATGATATTAAACGCTGTCATCTGTTTACAGACCCACAATATCCTTAGTGTAATGGTTTCGAGGAAATTTCGTTCGAACTTTAAAGAGAGCTTTCGCATCAGTAAAACTAACTAATTCAGGACTAGGAAAATACATTGATCATTTCTTACTTCAATATCGTCAGTCAGTCAGTCAGTCATTAGCAACGTAGGATTTCGTACGTTTGTACATAAGTTCAGGTTGTCATACCACATTAGCACAGAGACGCATATGTCATATCCAATCCCATAGTGATAAAGATAGTAGAGGTATTAATGGTAATGAAGAAGACTAGGGTTCGAAGATATTATTCAAGAAGTATAATTCAGTGAGATAAGGTTTAAAAGACAAAGGAAGAGGTGCTGACGAATCCAGAAGTATTTAAGAGAACACAAAGAGCGGATGCACTTGCGCCATTGTAAACGATTTTGAGCCATGTCATTCAAGGTCTCTAACCATCGATTATTATCATCTCGCGGACCCCAACCAGGTAGTCGACAATTACCGACATGGCTAAGTCCACTCGGTAATTGTCCAGAGAAATCTAGCATAATTCAAACTCGAATTTACAGTTTTACTGTGGAAATTATATATTATCCACAAGGATTATAATTCACAGAATGGGTAATAGAATGGTAACGATTCTTGATATAAATGACCATTCGAATCACAGCTGATGCATAAACCAGCCGAAGCTTAATGAAGTAGAAGATTCTGATCTTAATAGTGACCATTTTGTAACTAATCTTAATTCCGTAGACAATTCGGAGCGTCAGATAGATAGTTTTAACTTCAATTGTAATGATTTTCTTGTTATCAATAACTTTTTAAATAATTCTAAATTTCAGATGGATAGGAATGAAAATCGGATTATTGAAAAATCAGGACGGTTTAGCAGAATCGCAAAAAAGCTAAGACTTCATTATAAAAATCTGGATCGACATCCAACGTGTAGCAGGTGTACTGAATAGTAGTCACGTTTATTGTACAATTAAATGTTTTATATTGTGCTTAAATCTGATGTAGTAATACAATACAAATTCATGCAGCGTGCTTCAAATCCCAGTTTTTCATTGAGGTTCTAAATATAATGAGATTGTTAGTATTTCTTTAGATTATTTCAAATCTACGCCATTGTACGGGGGAAAGGTAAAGAATATAGTCGTGTCGTTTCTTGGAGAATATTATATTTTACACTTTCCAAGCAGAATGTCTGGTTCGCTACTGCTCTCAGTCTCCAATAGTCTATTAGCATTTGTAGTTATAAGACGAATAAGTTGTACCCAACACTACATACTGAGAGCTCCTTTCAAACGGACAAATTTGTTATCAACTGGCAGTCCACTTATTAATTGCTAATATTTGCTTTGGATTGTACCAATAAAATATAATCTGATCATTTTGAACAAACATGAACCTCACGTTTTAAATATTGCATGTATTTATTAATATGCATCGGAGTTATAAACATCTGAATATAGTTGATCTTAGCCGTCGTGGATATGATCTTAGAAATAGTAGTATTAATTACTATTATTCTGGTGACAAGTTGAAGGACGATAACCATGTTTCATCATTTCTAGGAGTTTTATAGCTCTTACATTTAAATATTCATGATAATTTGCCTTAAAAAAATAGTAAGGTCATTTAATAATATCTTTCGTCTATCATAACCGGACAACAGTGGTTTACTAGTCTTTTTTGATGGTCTCCAAGGTAAATAAAGTAGATGATGGTTGTTAGATACATTACACTCAATCCGCATACAGAGATAAGACTACTTATGACTTCGAAACTAGCTATCTATAATAGATGCTTTCCGTTGCGGCTTGAAACGTTATTTTGTCTGGATGGTGACGGAGCTCATTTAGATAGTTGGTGCTTAATCAATCTGACAATGTCAACATTAATGTCCAATGTTCACAAAGCTTTTCTCGGTGAATTATTTGCCTTTACAACTACAGCTGTTAAATGAATAGAATGGTGTACATTACCTTAACTTTAATGTATTCGTCTTTATTTTATTTACTAAGAACTATTTTCAAAGTTTATCGACATAATGCATTCCCATCATCATATATTATTGCATTTTGAAGAATCCGATGTTTTGTCTTTTTAGTAGGATGAAAGTTTAAATTTTGATAATTTTAAGAAAAGATATTAGCTTTTAGCCAAATAATGTATAGTGTTATAGAGTATGTTTTCGTAGGCTGTTGAAATTGGTATTTTAGGAAATCATTCATCTAAGAAAATTAAGTTTAGTGAACAGGAATTAAGGCTAGTGATGGAGAAACAAGAATGTGAGCAAGGCAAATCTTCTTTTAGAATGAAATGTTCTTTTCAATCGAAAGTTACAATTATTCTTAGTGTACGAAAACAAATCATTTTTTTAATGAATCCAACTGTTTTCAATAACCAAATAATTCTAATAAATATTTTAGTCCGATAACATTTAAAAGGAGTGTTGCTGCATTCTGTTGATCGTGATGTACTACTTCTGTAGTAAAAAAAATTGGTAAATTTAAGTTAGTTCTTTGTAAAACGGACGACCGAGTAATCAATGCTATCGTTAGGAAATGAGTTCTAGGTAAGGATGGCAAATCAATAGATGGAGCATTGAAACTTCATCAGTTTAAGTGGTTGGGACATGTGTTACGTATGCCTAACCACCGACTTCCGTGACGAGCTATGTTTTGTGGTGTAGGAATAGGTTCGGTGAAAGCCAGGGGCGGCCAGACCAAAACATGGCAGAAATACATGAAGTCACTGAGAAGTGGACTGAGTCATGTTGGTAGATGTAGGCTATCTGGTTGGGGTCCGTGTGACGAAAGTCACCAACGGTTAGAGACCTTGAACGACATGGCTCAGAATCGTTTACGATGGCGCAAGTGCATCCACACTTTGTGTTCTATGAAATTCTAAGCTTCTGCATTCCTCATAATCTATCTCCTTCTAAATTTATCTCACTGAATTATACTTTTCGATTCATATCTTTGCTTCCTAATCTTCTCCATTGCTGCTAATAATTCTACTATCGTTATCACTCTTGGATTTGAACTGACAGTTACGTCTCTGTGCTGACGTGGTATGGCAACCTGAACTGATGAACTTATGTACGACGTTCTGCGTTGTATCTGTCTGTTTCTTTATAAAACAATTAGTTCTGTGGGGCAACGGGTGCTAGTTTCCAGTTCTTTTCATAGCATCATTACTCACTAAAGTACAAACAAAGTTGGCTGAAGAGTTCCGTACAAAATTAAAAAATTGATTCAGATTTTAGTTACTGGATACTACCTAACATAGATTTGACAATATGAATATGTTTATGTATGCACAAACCACTAGGCTGATAAGTATACATCAATTTTACCTAGTCTTCTGATTTTTTAATTTAGCGAATGAATCAATGATTTTGAGAACTAGAGAATCGACTTGCACACCAGAGATTTGAACTTACCAAATTTCATATGCGAAACCTGTTATTCATCGATTTTATAAAATATTGTCGAGATGTTCACTTGTGAACTTTCTCGTAGTAGTTGAAACAGCAAGACACCACTTTGCTTAATGAGTGATGTTAAGCAACGTAAAGCAGATAAAGGTTCGTTTTAATCAGATTTATCATAATAAAAAAAAGCAAGAACAGTGACTGGTAAACAATCTTAGGTTATCATCCTAATGGTATATTGACTATGTAAATTCGCAATGCAAATCGTATATTTCTAAAATTCTAATGAGTTTAAAAAAAATGAATCTCTGATTTCTCCAAGAGAGGATTCATAGTATTTAATAATGTAAAATGTTAAAAGTTAAACTAATCTTTAAGTCACTTAATAATAGGATATACAATTAGATCTGGTCTGAATCCTATACGTAATTATCTCATGTAGCTTCGTAGAGCTGGTCGACTCAGACACTTGCCAAAGGTGTATGAACAGGCCTGTTGAAACAAAAAGATACAGGGAATACTATATTTCATGTAAATTAATCTGCAGACCATACTAGAAGCTAACGAGAATGAACTATTGTGTGATGTATGACTTAAGCAGTATGGTGAGTTGATTATAGTATATGGTGTGTGAATTGACATAACCGTCAATCGTTGTATGGACTTTAGGGTGAATTTATGTAGTTATGGCAAAAGAGATAAACAATCATTCGCACATAAAATTGTACATGAACGAAAACTGGTAGTCAATCATATGAATATATAAAGAATATCTAGTAAGATAAAATTATATATATATATATATATATATATATATATATATATATATATATATATATATATATATATATATATATATATATATATATATATATATATATATAGCTTAGCGTTTATGAACAGTTGTCTTCGGAAAATACTTCGTATTCGTTGGCCAGACATGATCAGCAACAACCTACTGTGGGAGAGGACAAACCAGATTCCAGTGGAGGAGGAAATCAGGAAGAAGCGGTGGAGGTGGATAGGACACACTGAGAAAAGCGCCGGACTGCGTCACAAGACAAGCCCTCACATGGAACCTTCAAGGTAAACGGAAAAGAGAAAGGCCAAGGAACACATTACGCCTAGAAATAGAGAAAGAGATGAGAAAAATGAAAAAAGTTGGGCAGAACTGGAAAGGGAGACCCAAGACAGAGTGGGCCGGAGAAAACTGGTGGGCGGCCTATATTCTATTGGGAGTAACAGGCGTAAGTAAGAGTAATATATAACTTAGAGTAGTGGCGACGTTAAGATTTAGGTAGCGTAAGATTGGTAAATCATTCCATAAATATATTAAAAACCAACATGGTTTAATAAAGTATAACGACTGAAATTTTAAATACAACGTGATATTAAATGGCTTAACGAAAGATTCATAATCATGTGATTCACATTTTCAGGTGCAATCGATTTACTACTAACTACTTTTTTTAAGATGGTGGTCCAGTTTTAGCGGCTAGTTGCTGAGATCCCACGTAGAATCTGAGAACTGGGCGTAATACCATCTGACTGGTCTAAGTCACTGATTGTCCCAGTCTACAATAAAGGACATAAGTCCTCTTGTGACAATCAAAGGGGAATCAGTCTAACTAATATAGTTTCTAAATTGTTTGCCTCGATTATACTTAGACGCCTAACTAGAGCTCGTGAAGATCAAACACGAGAAAACCAGGCTGGTTTTGGACCTGGACGTTGTTGTATAGACCACATCTTCACACTAAGACAGGTCCTGGAACAAAGATACACATTTAGGCGTCCTACAGTAGTTGTCTTCCTGGACCTTAAGGCGGCATTCAACTCAGTATATCGTGAGGTTCTGTGGCAGTGTCTGTCATTGAAAGGTGTACCAAAGAAGTACATTAACCTTATACAAGCTCTCTACTCGAACACCACTGGTCGAGTTAGAGCCTATGGCGAATTGTTATTGGAATTCTCTAATTAAAATGGCGTCCGTCAGGGATGTCCACTTTCCCCTTTCTTGTTTAATTTTTTCATAGACCTGCTTCTAGATATAACATTATCTTCGTCTGAGTTTTAAGGAGTAGACCTTCTACTAGGAAAATTGCTTGTTGACTTAGGATATGCCGATGACATAGTTCTACTTGGTGAAACGCTGACAAAATACATAGTCTTCTAACTACTCTGAGCAACAATGCAAGCAACTTAGGGATGCGGTTCTCACCCTCAAAACGCAAAATGTTGCTTCAAGATTTGCTTGCGTCGGCACCTTAACTAGTGATATGGAGTGAAGTAGTCGGGCGTATAGACCGCTTCACTTATCTTGGGAGTTTAATCAGCGTTGATGGCCTGGTGACTGACAAAATCTCATAACGGATACAGAAAGCTCGATTGGATTTTGCCAACTTATCTCATTTCTGGTGTAGGCGAGATATCCGTTTGCTAAGCAAAGGACGAGTGTACTGTGCAGCAGTTCGCTCCGTTCTCTTATATGGATGCAAAACATGTCCGGTAAGAGTAATAGATATTCTCAGGTTACTAGTATTCGATCATCCGTGTCTCCGAAGCATTGCTCGTGTATCGTGGGACACCCGAGCAAGCAATGCTACCAATAGGAAGCAAGTACTAGGTAAGGATGGCTGATCAATTGATGAAGTAATGAAACTTCATCAGTTGAGGTGGTTGGGACATGTGTTTCGTATGTCTAACCACCGACTGCCTCGAAAAGCTATATTTTGCCGTGTAGGAATAGGTTGGACGAAGGCTAGGGGCTGTCAGACCAAAACATGGCAGAAATTCATGAAGTCATTGACAAGTGGACTGAGTCATGTTGGTAGATGTAGACTACCTGGTTGTGGTCTGCGAGAAGATAATAATCGATGGTTAGAGACCCCAAATTACATGGCTTAAAACCGTTTGCAATGGCGCAGGTGCCTCCACTCTTTGTGTTCTCTCTCTTTATCTTCTTCTTTTTAAGTTTATTTCACTAGATTCTACTTCTTAAATAATATCTTCAAACCCTAATCTCTCTGATTACTGCTAATACCTTTACTACCTCTACCACTATGGGATTTGAATTGACAATTGCGTCTCTGTGCTAATGTGGTATGGCAACATGACCTGATGTACGTACGTATGTACGAAGTTCAACATTGCTATTGATTGACTGATTGCTTTTCTTATGCTATATCATTGGTGAGTTGCTCTTTAACTGATACTACAGATTATGGTTCGCAATCAAAATATTGGGATTTATCTGGAAGATACTAAAAAAGGCACACGTTTGCAGGGAGGAAGAAAGATAAACAAGAATATAAATATCAGATCGTTGTTTTTGAGGGGGCCGTCTGGCAAAATCCTAGAGTTTTCACCGCACAGTTGTTTTATGACATTTTTGTCGTAAGATTATCTCTCACGTGTGGTGCATTGTTGTACCCTTTATTGACAGCATACAACAGACGGTCAACCGTAAATCTGTTGCTCAGTCTAGTAAAAAAATCTTTTAGCTAGATATTTATTGATAATAATCAATCGTTCTGTATCATGCGTGATCTTCTTAGTTATCAATTAAAATGGTGCGGTAATTATCAATGTGAGGTTTATGAAGTTTTTTGAGCCTCATTGAAATCGTGGACTGATCAGTGTTAGACCACCTTCAAAAACAATGGGTGATGGTCGGTCAGCATCGTGGATTGATTGAAGTTAATGCCATTAGGTGCTGACCCAGGAGTCTAGGGGTTAAGCATTCACGCGCGGATCCAAGGGTCCTGGGTTCGATTCCTGCTTGCAAGGCCGTGGATGTGCACCACTGAGTGGTCCCATACAAGGAAAAAACGACCGTTCAGTGATTTCAGGTTTTTAATGGTTTTCTAACACTGATCGATTCATGAATTCGATGAAACTCCGCAATTTCCACAACCTTTTTATTGATAAAGCTGTCTGTCAGACATGAGGATCTCGGGTTCTACCCCTAGCGTAAGCCATGGATGCTTAATGATGAGGAGTCTCAAACTAGAATCAGAAAATAATGAAGTTTCTATGTTTCAGTCGTTTTTTTCCAAAGCATATATAAGTTTCTGAATGTAAATCATTAAAAAAACTGTTTATAAAAATTTATAAAACCACCCAAATAAATATCATGTTACAAATGAAGAAAAATAGGTTATCTCAGAAAATGTACTTGATCACATGATGTTTAAAGGTCACAAGTAATTATGACATATATATATATATATATATATATATACAAAATCTAAAGTATTGATGGCATTCAATTAATGAATATTGCAATCGATAATAAATAGAAATTTAATTCCTTATTTACTATAATAACAGTGTTGATTACTAAGTTTAAATAATGATATTATTATTATTATTCGAAAAATTATTAACTATTGTGAAAGATTCATTTAAGTTACAATAACCTACATATTTCATATATTATAATTAAAAGTTTGAAAAAAATTCTAGAACAGGAACTATCTTAAACTTGTTCTTCATATACTTTGAGATTAAATTATGTTTATTAGTAAATAATAAGAAAGTTGAAGTTGGTTTTATTATTTAAACTATTTTTTTGCTTGGAAGTAAAAAATTCTCGATAGAATCGATGCATGATTGTTGACAGGATAGTTAGTATTTAGTCAAATATCAACAGTATTAACATTGGTTCACTGTTGATTTACTTGTCTCATAGGTTATCAGTGACATTTAGAATCTTTATTATATTTTTTTTCGTTAGTTTTTCAATGATGGAAATGTTATAAATGACTACCAGTATTGAAGGCAGTCAATGTTTAGTTGCGATCTGGTCGAGAATAAAATAAAATGAAAATAAATCCATCGAATAAGCAACAAATAGAATCAATCAATTCCCACCAGTTGATAAAATTCAAAATATTCACATTAATAACTCAAAATAAACTTGACCATACTTTTGGTTAGTTCCTTGATTAGTTTTTTTACTTCTGATTAGATTCATTTGTTTAAATTAAAACTTTGATTGGTTAATTATCTTAAAAATGGAGAGTGAGAAATGATAAATATGTAAACCATATGTATATAATTTGAAAATTAACTGCAAACCTGTGTACAACAAGTTCAATTCAAATCATAATCAGATTTGATTAATCGGACTTGTAAATAAAAGTAATACTAAGGTAATCTATTCCATTTGAATAAATATCAATAAAGACTAATTTAATGTAGTTCTGAATAACAACGAAAGGAAAATGTATACACTTACTTATATAACTACAAAACCGATTCTTAAGTTGGTGGTCATCTTAACTCACTTACTCTTAGGATAAAGTTTTAATGTTTGTAACGAAATATACTGATACTACTTTGTGATCAATCAGTTGTAAAACACCCATGCCTTATTATCTGTAAACCTAATCCAAACCATCTGAAATGTCTGCAAATTTGCATTAGTACTCTTTTCATTACAGCCATATACAAGATGACAAAAAATATTCTTCAAAAAATTTTTCGGTTGGCTATAAACACTTATTCATGTATACAAAGATAAAAGACAATAAATCACTGAACACAATTCCTTAATGTGATGCACATTATCGACCCATATCCTGAGTTCACTATCTAATGATCTAAATATCCCATTACTATGAAAGTTCCAATTCTGTTTATTACATTGAAAAAAATAAACTACTGTTTTCAAACTCAATCTACTACTTAAAATAAAATTTGAGCATGAACATTTCAATTATAAAATATTTAGTTAATTATTCATAATTGCTGTAATCGACAAGCAATTAAAATAAAGTTTCAACAATCAAAATGAAAGTATAAATATTATATCACTATAAAAAAGCAGAAAATTGAAATTGTTGATCGATTTACGTAATGATTTACCCTAGATTTGATAGAAACATTTAGGTGGATATCGTCAAAATGAAATGAAAATTATCCAAAAACATAAAATAAAATCATATTTAAATGAAATAAATTTCTAAATTTATATATAAATTATACATGCAGTAAATTATGACCAATTATTATTTTTATATTATTGGTTTATTTGATTGGTTTATTTTATTGACAGAAAAAAAAAGTAAACTATGAAAATTTATACAATAAATTATCAAATTAATCAACATTTTAAAGCGCTCATAATAATTGATACACAAACAAGAATAAATTAATTTACATTTATTGAATAGAAAATAAAATTATTATTATCCCTAATGTATGGACTAATAGTTGTCGGTATACAAAATTATGTTGAATCAGTTTATGGTGAAGATGTATGGATGCGTATTCTTGAAAAATCCAATACAGGTTTATTAACCTTTCAAACGCATAATATTTATTCTGATACAGTACCGGAACGTTTATTTTTAGCATTTAGTCATGAAACTGGTGAAAGTATTGAAAATGTAACTTATGAAACTGGATTGTCATTTGCTGCATTTACATCAGATTATGGTTATGAAAATCTACTACGTGTACAAGGAAGAGATTTTATTAGTTTTTTGCACAATTTAGATAATTTACATGAATATTTACGTTTATCATATCCAAATATTCGGCCACCATCATTTTCTGTTGTTAAAGCGACAAGTGATTGTATACGTTTGAAATATTCCACAAAACGTAAAGGCTATACACATTATGTTCGTGGACAATTAATTACATTGGCTAAACGTTTATATAATCTTGATATTAAAGTAATATTCATTGAGACGAATATTATTGACAGCGTTTATCATACTATTTATGATATTTATGCATTAAATGGTAAACGATGGATTGATCCACAAAAATGTTACATACAAAAACCATTAGATAGTTGGGGTGATACAATTTCTAGTAATGTATTTTTTGATATATTCGCTTTTTCGTTATTAATAACAAATCGAATGAAAATTAAACGAGCTGGTATATCATTTCGTAAGTTAGATCCATCTCTTGAAGGTTCCGATTTTAATGAAAAGTTTCTATTATTTAAACCACATATTCAACCAAATTTAGAAGAAGTAAGTTTCAGAAGAATTTTGTAATATTTCTAAAATTCTACTCTATGAAAAATTGTTGTAAATTGTTTGAAATATTATGATTTTTACACTTTTGAAGATGATTTTCAGTTTTTACTCGGTAATGAAATTCGTTTATATTTATTAACCCTACCTAATCGACTTATAAATTCATACGTTACTACATTGTGTTCCTATCATGATAACAAAGGTATTCTGAAGTGTTAGACCATTATTGATTGGTTAAAGTTGATGACTTTCAAATGACTTTAACTCATTAATCGGATAGAAATTAACTAATATACATCAGAATGAACTAATTTGTCATTTTTGCAATGTAAATTTACTAACAAACACAAGTGGGAAAGATTAAAAGAAAGTTTCAGCCGTTAACACATACTTTTAATATTTGTTATTTTTAAAAAGATTTAGTACTTTTATAGCACTTATTTAATTAATCAGACTGAAGTAAAGCTTTGTTATGCATACCCATCAAAATGAATGTCTTTGATTTAAAAATAATATGACTTACACACAGACATACCGAAGAACTCTTAACCTATCATTCATTTGATAATCTACATGTATGTTGTATCATAATGGTTGCTCTAACTTGAGTATTTTCAAGTAAACATACTTTAATAACTGGTGTATAGAAAATTTCAAAACAATATAACTCAATTTGGTATTTACATGTAATTATCAATATCTGTCTGTGATAGTTACTGGCAGTTGAAGCTTTTTTTTCTAAGCCTTTCAAGTTTAATTCAATAATTGTAAGTGTACAATTGTTAAATGGCTAGTTGTCAGTTTGATTTAAATATAATTTAATCGAGACATCATGTAGTAATGATTAATTAATTGGTTGAAAATATTTTCATATCTACTTCAAATAAAAATCAAGTGACTACACAGCAAAACATTAAACGTTCAGAGTATTTTGATAATGACATCTCTCATTCAATTATTTGGGATAAAATTGGTTATAATATGAGACTGACAGATTTTGTTGTTTAGCTTATGACCATCATTATTACTAAGTAACCCAGTATGTTTATAAAGGCGGGGAAAACAAAAAATCACTAACTTCTGATGAATACCGCCCTTCAGTTTCTCGAATAGTTAAAATGTTCTATTGAATTAGTAAAGTAAAAGATCAATACACTTAATTGAAGAAAATTCTATTTTTGACGATGTTATTTACTGTAGCTGTATATAAATGTATTCACATTGATTTAACATAAATAACAACTCTATAAAAAATAAGAGTTGATTTTAGCATAAAGTATCCAAAGATTTTAAGTGTCACGAGATGATGGTCTAAAGGTTAAAGAAAAATAGTGTGATAAAAGTGGTCTTCAGATAGGAAATATCAAAGATGATTGTTCGTTTTACAAATATGAAGAAGCGAGGAATTTAGAGGTGCAATTTTGTTCTCTGAGACAGATGGTTTAGTTCTGATGCTCTAATTGTTCTTCTACACAACATTATCAGAAGAAACTTCAGTTAGAAATAAAGTCTCTCGACAGGACAAGCACCTAGCCATATGTGGAGAAATTCGAATACTTTGCTTCTACCTAAGATTTCTGCTGATAATGTTGTGTAGAATAACAATGTCATCTTCAGAACTAAACTATCCATCTCTGAGAATGAAACTTTACCATAAACACCCACCCGAACTACATATCTTCTCTACAATCTCAGAGTTTAAGCAGATTAAGTGAACAACAAAACTAGGGGGAGTGGTAATAATCTAAATGAATGTGAGATTTGATGTGCTGGTTTAGTGCTCATCGTTCATGTTTGAACTGTTGGATTTCTAAATCCTCTTCAGTAAATGTGTTGATTGATGTGCCTTTGAGCTAACTAGTTTAATTCTATAGAGGATTTTGAAAAATAGTTGTATTGGGAAATTAAGACTAGGATTGATGAAATACTTCTAAAAGAAAAGCCGTATGATGCTTTAAGGTGAGTCTGGAAAGTGTTTGATTAATTTCACTATATCGTCTTTGCTTCCACTTCATTTACATCTCATTTGCTGTATGCATTATTGAATGTTTGTCAATTTTATTATGTTATATTGTTTATTAAAATTGAACTGGTTCATCCATAAGTCTGTATGCAGTACAAAACTAACCTGATAAATTAACATTGAAAACTCATATAAAAGTTGAAAAAAATATACAGAATTACTTATCGTATAACGAGATATCAGTATGCACAACATTTAATTCTCTTTTATTCTTGTGTATATACTGAAACAACCGAGTGACCACACAGAATCTCTTTCTTCATTCCTATCTACCAATCGGAACTTCAGAAATACAAATCAAATCTACCACTGTTTTATGTACTATTCAAACTTTATATTTATTTAATGATACTTACAAAATACAAACCTGTGGAGTACGGTAAATAATGAATCTCAAAATGTATATTACCAGAACATTTATGTTACAAAAACTGAGTAATTCAGATAAATGTTCACTTTTATTTATGCACAACCAAATATCAATCAAGTTAAATGAATGCTTACAATAGGCACAATATTAAAATATCACAAATCATAAACAATAAAAATAAATGCATTCAGATTCACTGTAGACTATCTTTCAATATTCCATTACAATTTTGATTCACATATTCAGAGTTGTAATCGAAACATAACAAATGAATTTTTATGGCATTCTATAAACTACTGAACAGAATTAACTTATTTTAGTGATGAACTGGTAAAACATTCAGAACAATACTGAGTTACAGAACGAATAATATTAACAAGAAAATTTACTACATGGATTAACTACAGTAATTTTAAAGAATTCTTCACATTTGTATTAATCCCTTTTTGTTCTAGTTTACAGTATAAAGGAACCTAAGACAGGTAACAATTGAAGACCAAAAACACTTGATAGTTCTTCAGGACTATTATGGGACTCTTTAGAAACTCTTCAATCCAAATGGGGAATCAAACCATGACATTTAGTTTTTGAGATGAGCGTTTAACCTTTATATGACTCATTCGGCTTTTCTGTGGTTTATAATTTTAATTAACGAAAGACCATTGTAGCTAACTGACTAATCTAAATTTTTATACCAGCGATTTTGATGTTTACTTAAAATGAATTTTCCGCATATGAAACAAGTGACTAAATTTTATTCCTATAATTGATGTAGTCACAATGTAACTGGAGTCTAAGATAAAACCTTTACAGGAAGAGAGATGCTAGTCTGAGCACATCTAAACTTATTAAGTGACATAGCTAAAAACCAGATAGCTGAGTGTCGCCATAGGGCCAAGCGGTAGATTAGAGTTTATGTAGTGGGCATGCTACAGAAAGAAGTAGACTATACCTTGTTCAAGGACTCAGCATAAATAAGTTACATTATTCTTATAAACCAATGCCAAACAACACCCTAGAGAAACAAATTGAAACACTATTTCATGGGTAAAAACTATGAGAAAAGTCTACGTAAAATAATACCACCCAGAGTCAATTATAAATACAGACATATTTATATAATTATTTTTTTTAAAAGGTTACCAACATAAATAGGAACAGAGAAAAAAATATAAAGTACAGACTAATGAAGATGATGATGATGATGATGATGAAAATGTTCATGCTAACTTACCCCTATTATTATTCTTAATTTTTCATTCATCATGAATGAATGAAAGAAATTTTGTTTTTTGTTTTTTTTCAAAAAAAAAAATCAAAAAAACCATAAAATATTCATCTTATTTCGATTAAATGTAGCCCATTAACGCAGGACTGAATTTTATGTTATCATATCTTAATTAATATCTTCATTAGAAAGCAATTAAATTTTTTTTATCTGTCTAAGGAGGAATATGATACAAGACAAATAATTCATTCGTTGTCTCGAAAACAATTTTCAATGATAGTTTTCAGATGATGATATTACTATTTTTTTATTTATTAAAAATGAGTAATATCGCTACGCATTATTATTACTATTATTATTATTATTAGTATTAGTATTAGTAGTGTTAGTAGTAGTAGTATTAGTAGTAGTAGTAGTAGTAGTAGTAGTAGTACTAGTAGTAGATAAATGTAACCAAAAGTATTTTCATAGGAATAACCCACTAGTTTACTGTATACAAATAAAACAATTACTATCAATCATGTTATATAACTGTTCTCTTTTATTCTATGCTAATTAATACAACCAAATCTAAAGATCCATGAATACAATTTTTTTTATTTGATTGACATATTCTCTATAGTTATAAATACGTTCAAGTCAGTGAAATTAGTAGTATGATAAACACAATCAGAAAGATCATTTGAATACTGACTACTGTTCAGTTGGACTGAATAAATTTTGTAAATAAATTTCATGTATGGTTTATTATTTGAAAGTTTACGTAAATTTATTCAAACAACTTATGATGATGAAATATGGTCACAAATTTTATATAACGTTATTGGTACGGAGAAAATATTTCAAACAAATCAAACATATCAAGAAGATTTATATGATAAATTAATGCAGAATTTATCGAAACTAATTCATTTATCACTAAATGATTTATATACAGAAAATGGAAAATATTTTATACAATTTTTAATAGATTCTGGTTTTTCAAGTGTATTAAAAGTGATGGGTGTAGATTTTGTTGATTTTTTAACGAATGTCGATGAAATACATAAACAAATTAAACGTATTTATCCATTCATTAGACCGCCATCATTTACTGTTACTAAAATTGAAAATGATCATATGATACATTTGTTATATTGTACTAAACGTAAAGGTTTTACTTATTTTGTTCAAGGACAATTGATTAATGTAGCAAAATTAATTTATAATTTAGATGTACAAGTTGAGTTAATTAGTCAAGAAAAGAAAAATTTACTTACATTATCACTATTCTCATCATCATCATCACCATCACCATCACCATCATCAACATCGTCATCGTCATTGTTTATTGAAAGTTATTTTAGAATTTATTGTTTTAATGGTAGATTACAAATGAAGGAATTTCGGCCAAATATTAAATCTTTATGTCTATCTAATGATATTATACAATCAAGTATAAATAGTAATGAATTACATTCGTTATTACCATTTTATGTTGTAATTAATCAAAATTTAATGATTATGAAAGTTGGTGAAGCTGTTGCACGGATATGTGATAATTTAGTTGGATGTAGTTTTACGGAACTGTTTTTAATTAGACATCCAGTAATAAATTGTACATTTGAACAGGTAATTACATATGCAGATATGAACTTTTGAAGAGAGATTTCAAATGTGATATAGTTTTATGGGATTTTTAGTTAATTTGGAATAGATTGTATAACACTTTTTATAACATTGGATTGAAGATAAACAAGGCTTCATTTCAGTTTAGCTTAGTAAGAAATCGAGAGAAAAATTTCCAGATTTTCTGTGTAAAATTACTCTAGCTATGAACATATTAAGCTTATTATCTGAGAAAATGTGGTTATTAACAAGAATTTATTATGAAGACATGAGCTACACGTAATGCTAGTTACTTTTAGTCATTTTTTTAATCATAAACATTTTGCTGTTGATAAGATGTATATCCATGTTTCTAGAGGTTTTCATATTCAGTCAGTCAGTCAATAACAACATAGAACTACGTACGTACTTACATCCGTTAAAGTTGCCATACCAAATTAGCACAGAGATGCAACTATCACTTCGAATACCATAGTAGTAGAGGTAGTAAAAGTAATAGCGGTAATCAGAGGGTAAGGATTCGAAGATGTTATTCAAGAAGTAGAATCTAGTGAAAGCAACTTAAACTTTTCATAATAATGGCCATTAATACAAAGAGTCTTTCTAGTGCCCGACGAAAATCGCTTTGCGAAACGCATTCTAATTTTTTATTTATCATTAGTACTTATGGTGAATCGAAACAACAGGAAACGGTTTAAAACCTGTAAATATGTCTACGAAAATAACTTTGAGATCAGCATTTTCTACAATTACTCATAGTTTCACATTCAATTATTGTGATTTACGACAGATATAACCATCCTGCGGTAATTGTTTTCAGTGGAGATTAATACTGTTCATTCGCTAAGCTACTTAAAAAGAATTTGTTTTTATTATAATACACATTCGCTTAGAAACGTTTAGGTGATTTTTAATGAAGTTGAGCAATTATTTGCAATCATATAAAGAAGAAATATACTATTCGTACGTAAATCATGCTTTTTTTGATAATTTATTTTCAGAAGTCTGAATAAGTTAAATTAAAATGCTGCCAAGATAAACTTACTTACTTACTTTCGCCTGTCACCCATAATGGAGCGTAGGCCTCCGACCAGTGTTATTCCACTTACTCTGTCCCTTTCCAGTTCTGTCCAATATTTGTTCATTCTTGTCATATCTTTCTCTGTTTCTCGGCGTATCATGTTTTTTGGCCTTCCTCTACTCCTTTTACCTTGAGGGTTCCAAATGAGGGCTTGTATCGTGATGCAGTCGAGTGATCCCCGCAATGTGTATCCTATCCACTTCCACCGCTTCTTGCTGATTTCTTCCTTCGTTGGAATCTGGTTTGTTCGTTCCCACAGTAGATTGATGCTGACGGTGTCTATCATTAAGCGCATCTGATTTAGTTCGTCCACAATCCCCAAAACCTCATAAACAACTCAACTGTAGATTGAGCACAATAAATTATCTACAACTATGCTTTTTTTCAATTTGTTTATAAACTACTGATTTTTCATTTTTCAAACTTTTTTTTCGTAAAGTTGAAATCGGTCTACAGTAATTACCAAATTTTCTTTATCATTTATTGAAAACCTCTGGATAAGACACTTTAAATGTGCATTCTTCAGACATTCATGATTTGTTATACTACTAAAATGTATGATTCAAACAGTCAAGATACTATCCAATCGTCCATATTTTCAACTTTAGCCCATTAAAACAATCACCTTGTATTGCCAATTATGATTCGTTTTACATATTATTCATATCAGAACTACTTTCATAGGTTTTTTAGTTGATATTACCATGCATAACATTTTAAGAGTATGTTACTAGTAAAAATTGAATTAATTTTTAAACTTGTTTTACAATGCCGATAATTAATTTAATATATGTAGCAATCAGATTTATTAAGATGTTGAAATAGTTTAAAATGTAATCTTAAAAAAAATTAATTATCACAGTTAGCGTGTTATCCTTTACTTTGAATTGATATGATCTAGAATGGTAATCAGTGACTGAAATTTTTTTGAATTATGGCTGCACTTTTCATCAAACATCAATATCATCTATAAAATTATTGGACTTCGGACAGTATTGAAAAGTTGTTTCATTCTAGTTTAAAACGTCTGATTACCAATCTCTAACAGTCTAACGTCTGACTGAACAGAATAAGTATAGTAAATACTTCATTTCAAGTTGTACATAAATTACATAATGCTATCAAGCTATATCTTTATCTACTGTGTTCTCATTCTTTATTTTTCCAGATTAAACTTCACATGCACAATACATTTGAGTTGGTTCTGATGAAAAATTTAGGTGTGAATAGTAAGTAGATCGTCAATCATCAATTATTGTTGATGTGATTTAGATATTTTACTGAATAAGAAAATTTTTAAATCTCATTATTGAATCGATTTTCCAGCAATTATACTGACTGCACTCTGTTATAAAACTAATAAAGCTCATGCAATTAAAATAATGAACTTAAACGGTTTAGCTTATAATCATAATTTATCTTAACTTTTACATGTAGATGTTGATACTGTACTTTCATCAGAAAAGTAATAATTATATCATCGAGTTATATATCAGTAAGATTTGTTGAATCAATTTTGAAGTATCGACTGATCATGAAATAGAGTTATAGTAAACATTTGTGTGATAAAATAAAATCAACAACAGAATCTCTTAAAAAACAATATACCCTGTATTTTCTCAACCAATCAATCAACAGCAACGTAGAACTTCGTACATTACCACATTACCACAGAGATGTAATCTTCAATTCAAATCCAATAGTAGAAGAGTTAATAAAAGTGTTAGCAATAATCAGAGAGATTAGGGTTCGAAGATATTATTCAAGAAGGAGAATTTAGTGAAATAAACTGGAAAAGAAAAAGGTGACGGTGAATTTAGAAGGTTAGGATTTGAGAGAACACAAAGAATGAATGCATCTGCGCCATTGCAAACGGTTTTGAGCCAGTCATTCAGGGTCTCTAACCATCAATTATTATTATCTTGCGGTTCTCAACCAGGTAGTCGACACCTACCGACATGACTCAATCCACATGTCGGTGGATTCATGGATTTGTGCCATGTTTTGGTTTGGCCACCCCTAGATTTCACCCGACCTATCCCTACACCGCAAAATACAGCTCGACGAGGCAGTCGGTGGTTAGGCATACGTAGCACATGTCCCAACCACCTCAACTGATGAAGTTTCAATACTTCAACTATTGACCTGCCATCCTAACCTAGCACCCGTTTCCTAACAACAGCATTGCTTACTCGGTTGTCCCATGATACATGAGCAATGCTTCGGAGACACATATTATCGAAACAAGCAACCTAGGAATATCTTTTACTCTGACAAGCCATGTTTCACATCCATAAATTAGGATATATTTTCTAAAAAATATATTCTTGTAATGTTAATCTCTAACCACTATATACGTTCATGTTCTGTTTCTTCAGTAAATGTAAACTACAGAAGGCAATAAATTCTTATTTTACTGATAGTTTACTGATGACAGATGCAATTTCTCACTGATTTTTATGAGTATATTTTCAAGAATCCTCAAACTAAGATGAAGCAGTTTTCAAGTAGGGCTTAGTTTTCATCGATAATCTGATCGACGTGAATCAATTGTGAAATCTGTCTCGAAATCAGAAAAAAATATTTCCATAAATAAAGGACACAAACCAATATAGATATCATTCGGTTTATTAACTTATCAGTACTTTAGTATGGATTCCATTCTTCAGCACCGTAGCGATATAGAGAGCTTCGATTAAATGTAATTAAACGACCGTGACTCATGATTATCCTTCAACATGAAAGCTTGCTGATGAATTTTCTCGCTTTCCAGATCCTTAGAATTATCCTGCATTTTACCTCTGAACAACAGAAGATGTGCGCGAAGTATGATAAAATGTCTTACATCAAAACTCGTTGCTTTGTAAGAAGGAGGATTATTTATAGGCCTGCTGGTGTCTTATGATCCCAGGAAAATTATGCAAACATGCTAAATTTTGTAACAGAGTCAATAATCAGAGAATGAAATATGACATAATCTGAATATTTTTTCGAAGTTTCTCGGGTGTTTTAGGCAAGTTCTTTCAGCCATCACCTAGTCCCTGAAGACCTCATAAATTTCTCTACGAATCCTAATTCATTATGTTATAACTCATGTTTGCCAGTTGTCCTCTAAAACAGTTTCTGACAGTAACTTAAATTCAACTGAGTAGAGTATATGATTCAATTTTTTATTGATGTATGACATTATTACAGTATTTAAATTTTTAACTTAATGACAATTTATGTTGAGATAAACATTCATCTTTTTTGATTTTGTTTTACTTTGACGAACTAGAAAACAGTGATCACTTATTATCTGATAAGGCAGTATGTAAATTTAGAGGTGAAATGCGTTTTGTTGAAGAATGGAATATGTTGTTATTTCTAGGTGCACCGTCGTAAGTTTCAAATTCATATTTGCTGAATACGTTTTCTGCATATAAACATGTATATGTATATGTGTATAAACTGTTTACTGAAGTGCTTTGAAGCAAAAGAGTTCTGGATTTGATTTTGTGGAGATATCGGTCAGAACAGGCTCAATAATAAACGACACACCACCCCAACGCTTCGGGGCTTTTAGTAGTTCTTCAACATACTTTAGTTTGCAATGAAAACAACTGACAAAGCAATTTGTGATCTTTCTAACTTTACTGCATAGAAAAGCATTATAGATTGTCTAGTCATTAGATTATTGAGTAGTATGAATAAGATTTTTTATTTCAAACACAGATTACAACATCCATGGAAAAGTTATTCAAAATCAAAATGAAAAAAGTTTATCTGGTTTGTTACGTATAATTCTTGAGTATAGTATACGTTTTTTAATAATATATATATATATATATATATATATATCAAAAACATTATTCGTAAATCTTAATATAAAATATTCTATATAATACTGACAAATGGAAATACTTGTTAGTAATGCATATTTTATCGAAAAGATTCCTAATTGAAGAGTACAGGTACAATACTTTAAAAAGTCATAGTAACGTGAATCCATTTTACGTTCTAACCCAGACTATTCGGAATCAAAATTTCAAGTAAAGTCCTACATAATTATAGAAATAAGAACTTACGTACCAATACAATGTAGCAAACATCCAGATAAACTCCAAATGGTCGAATCAAATGTTACAGATACATGTAAAAAGTAAAAAAGATTCTACTATATCAACTATGGCAGTAATATAAGAGTATAAGATAGTGATTAAGTAATTACTTAATGATTGGTGACTAAGAATGGAATAAGTGAAGTTCAGTCAGTTGTAAATAAGATTATGGACTCAAACATGGTTTACTGAAGGAAATTCACAGAAAAAAAAGTTTACTGGAAGAAAACTTCCCAGGGCAGAAAAAACTAACTATGATTTTCTTTTTGCCAGTCTGAATTAGATTTCAAGCCTTTGATAAAATTAACTTTGTTAAATTTTAAAAGACTAGAGGTTGTTTTTCATCAAACTTTCGAAAATCATAAGGCGTCCGTTTGATGTTCCATGATGTCACTGCAATCCCCGAAAATATTGTGTTAAAAATAATAACGTACGGAAATACGCTGACAAAGTTGATCGATTTGTTGAAAGATAATATAACACACTTTACAATTTGATATTTCCTTGTAATTTATTGAAAAAAAGAAAGAAAAATTACTTCATTTTATTATTTTCAAAATTAGCATACGTGATATCAGACATTTAAGTGAACATGGTCTCTATATCTGCGATTTAAATATGTTTGATCGAAGTAGAGATGTAATCATTTGTGGTGATCGAATTTCAGATGAACTAGTGAAATTATTTCAAATGGTCAGTTTACAAAAGTGTTTTTTATGTATTGTAAAATTCATGGGATAAAGTTTGGCCTAATGTTAGTATTTTGAATGATTTTGTGTGATTGAATATTAGTGTTCTTGTATATTTATTTTTTGCACTGATTAAATGAAGTAATTTTATTATCACTATTAGTATGAAATATGAATTTAATAAACTAGTATGTGAGAGTTTCGTTATCAGATTTGGATGCTTTGGTTGTGGAGCTTTCAGTGTTGTTATAACAACCAATCAAGATCAAGGTCAACGGGACAAGCTGCAAGTCATATGTGGAGCGATTCGAACATTTCACGTTTACCTAAAGTTTGTTTTGAGAATGTCATTTAGAAGAACAATGAAAGCTTCACAACCACACCAACCAACTCAGAGAACAAAACTTCACCATAATCATCCTCCTGAGCAAAAATTTTTCTTCACCACCTAAGGATCATAAAACACTTGTCAAAAACCTTGAAGTATGAAATTAAGAACCTATCAATGACTTGCTTCCAAATGCATATCATGTATTTTAGCGACAAGTTGCTACTTTAAAGCATGCATTTGTATTTATCAGTTATATTAGATGATTAGAACAATATTTGGTAAAAAACACATTTTAACTTATTCACTTAGTCCCAACAAATATACTGCATATACTGTATAACAAATACCCTACATAAAACTGTATGATGAATGAGGGAATATATAATGACAATATTCAAATTAACTTCATCAAAGATAAAATGATTTCCAACAATTAGCGCATTTTTAATTTTATTATTCAGTGTAAACAGTTGGTTATATTTTATTTTGGGGCAATTTTTAGCAACGTAAAAAAAGTGAGGCATTGGAAAGAAATATGAAACATTTGGATAAAATGAGAAAGTTAACTGATCGACTTTTGTATCAGTGTATTCCAAGAGCAGTGGCTCGTAAACTACGTGATGGCACTCCAGCGATTGAAACTATAGAGGTAACTAAAATGCATGTTATAAAACATTTTTAATGACAGTCACTGAAATGTATGAATATCAAAATAAGAATGAGAACAATAATTAAGAAATCAAGTAGATTGACTACAATTTCCGTTGGAATTATGGGTCGACCAAAGTGAGACCACCATTGGAAATTTGGAAATACCGGACGTCTGACTTGACCTAACGTGGGACTCATCATCAGCGACCATTCACGATTCAGCCAGCGAGAACCGAACCCGGCACATTGGTTTTGTAAGCAGACAATTAATCTCTTGACCACTGAGCCTGTTGAACTTCACTGGTCATGGCTTTTTACTAGCTCTTCGAGATTTGATGTAGGTTAGACATTAACACCGTTGGATGCCGGTTCAGTGGTCAAGGCGTTAAGAACTCACTTGTGAGACTGAAGTGCTGGGTTCGGTTCCCACTTGCTGGGTCGTGGATGCCCATACTAGAACGAGACATACGTCCAGTGTTTCCAGGCTTCCGGTGGTGGTATCGCGTTGATCGACTAATGGTTTCACGGAAACTCAGCAGTCTCCACAACCCTACTTTACGTAATACTCTAGAAGAATTTTGGATTGAAAATTTTTGTTTTGAGTAAGAAAAACTTAAATTTACAGCACTTAGAAAACCAAATGAATTTCTATATATACTGAATATATATTTTCAGCCTTTTTGTAACTTTTTAGTGACATACGTATTTACAATCTTTTATGAGACGATAAAAAGATTTACATAACATGATCTAAACTTTAAATTTTACTAGGCATATGATTCTGTAAGCATATGTTTTACAAAAGTTTTCAACTTCTCTGCAAAATGTATGCATACAAGTGTAAATCAAATTGTGGAGCTATTAAATAAGATGTACACACTTTTTGATGATCTCACAGAAGCTTCAAATGTTTACAAGGTGAGTTAAATTTTCCATTTAAAAACATACTATTAACAATTACTCTTATGGGCTTTAATTTCATTGCAATCACATTGAAAGATTGTTGTTTGTGTTTCAATATGTCGAGCCCACAGGGTTTGTCTTAGCCTTTGGACAATTTTATTCAATCCATTCTTCTCGAGTTATCTGACCTTGTCAATCATTCGCCCATATCTAGATTGTTTTTATTCAAGTATGTGTGTACATGCTTACTTTGCTTACTACATGTCTAGCTCATTTTCTCTGAATATAAATACTTAGCCATGCTTCATCGTATTGAGTTGGCTCACTCGCCTTCGCCACTTCACTTTGCTTGTATGCTTCATATCCTCACGTCTGTTTGCATGTACGATTGCATTAAACGAACATACCTAACTGAATCCATATTTGGCTTCTTATCACCGTCATCGCATAAACAGAGTTCGCCTAGATGTGATTTTTAGAAGTGGAAGGGAAGATTAATTTCATAGCATATTTAATTGCTCATAAATACCGAAGTCAGATTTCGGGTTACTAAATCAAATTTCACACAGCCACCAAAGTATCACATCAGTGTATTTTGTAAAATACTAGAGAAATTACTTTTAGGTGACAATGTAAACAATAATTGTGTTAAGCATTGTTTTCTTTGGTTATGAATATGCACTTCTAAAGATTGTAATAAGAAACGGTGACTTACGGAACAACAAATCACAGGTGGGTAATTATTAAGCAATCAAATCAATCCAAAAAATCTCTTTAACACAAGCAGAATTAATTCGAATATATATTGTCTACTGGTTTTATTCATAGATGACTTTATTATGCCGTAACTATCTGCGGAATTGAAGTTAGGGTTACATTCTTTAAACTTGATATCAGAGAAGTTAGAATTCTATGATCTGTCAAAAGTAAGGCTCAAAATAAGCATCGGTGTCCTTTATCGTCCATGAATTTCCTAACTGACAACAGTTTTCAGAGAACATTATGGTTCTCAAAATCAGTGAACATTTCATGTTATCCTGAAGATTAATTTCATAAAGTTTCAAAATAATGTGCTTCAATATACTATTTAAGTACAATACAACATATCTAGATTGAAAGTATTTCGGAAACAACTAATCTTTCATGAAGTAAATTAGATCAATACTTAATAACTAACTGAATTCAAATGTCTAAATTACTTTTATTTATTTAACATTTACCTTCATTCTAATCGATTAGTAAAAAAATGAAGTAATTTAAGAACTTAAAAATTGTTGAAAAAAATAATTTTTTACAGTTTATTTCGATTTGTTTTAATTTATCTAAGGTTGAAACTATTGGTGACAGTTATATGCTTGTCTCTGGAGCACCACATAAAACACGTTTTCATTCTGCACATATTACAGAGATGGCATTAAACATATTGGAAGTTACTCATGCATCTTTAGCATGGCCTAAATCCAATGTCAGTAATGATACCGATGATGATGGTAATGAAGAGGAGAAAGAAGTTTTAAAGCTTTTTATCGGATGTCATACAGGACCAATTGTAGCTGGTATAGTTGGTCATAAAACACCAAGATATTGTTTATTTGGAGATACAGTGAATACAGCTAGCAGAATGATGTCTAGTGGTGTGGTAAGTTCGAATATATAATATTCATACAGCACAAAAGAAACGATACAATTGTTCTCATACACAAAACTGAATAATGCAGTTATTTAATTCCATAACGTTCCGTTTTCGATAGGTTTGTGTCAAGGCTGATGGTACGTGCTTAGGGTGTGTGTGTGTGCAAAGGGTAACATCCGGAAATCAGAAAGATAGACAGACAAGAAAATATAGTAAGTTGACAGCCCGGTAAGCACACGAAATCCACCCAGATTTATTAACAAAAGATATGGATTTTCAAATTTTTTACAGAACTCCGGACTGAAGGAATCCAAACATGTGACAAATGAGACGTATTTTGGATAAAACTGGATAATAGTTCATAATATTTTAAATGAATTGAAATTAAGGACGTGAATTTTAGTGTTTGTAAACTCTTTCAATGTAAACACTTGTGATTATGGAAATCAGAAAAATTTATGACCTATCTAAAACTTAACACAATTTACTTATACTTCTTGATTGCTAGATTATCTTACTATCATGCTTGTATAATTGCCAATTGTTTTCCTTTACTTTAAGACTTATTACTAATGTAAACGCATTTTGTCTGTTAATTTTGAAAGCAGTTTTCATTTCAGATTAGCATAAGTTGACATCAAGAGTTCTTGGTTAAAGTAGTGACAATCAAGTTCTATGGCATTAAGTTTAATTCTTTGTACAGTCACAGCTCTACACTTTTGTGGTGTCGCAAGTTAATCTCAATTTTTTTGATACTTAATGTAAACCCACTATTAAAACTATCTTTAATTTATTTGATAATTTAGCTAAAGTATTCCAAAAAAACTGGACAAATATGTTACATTTAGGTTGTTTAAAATTTTATTCTTTTGTTAATGCTTAATTCAAAAAAGTCATCAGTTAATAACGATCGAACATTTTGTTTTAGCCTGATCGAATACATGTCAGTCAAACATTCGCTGTTAGCCTTTCCGAATTCCCATACACTTTGGAATATCGTGGAGAAATTAATGTTAAGGTAAAATGTCGAGTTGTTTGAGCTTTATGCAATGATTTATCACTACTCATATCTGTTAGGAAAGTTTTATTTTTGTAAATTAAGCACATAAAAATGCTTCAATGTTGTATTTTAAACCCTCAACATTCTGCTAACTCTGAATTAACAGGTTAAGGTTAGTATTGAGTACTGTGAGGATTATGTTCATAATGCATTGGATTATTCCGGTGTGGAGGATTTAAATTTCAAAGTGAAATTAAACTATTTCATTTACTTTGTTTGATTTTCATTTCAATGTTTATAAGTAAAGTTTAATTTCACTGAAATTACAAGCTCACTTAAGAAAACCGTCGAAAATCTGAAAGCATTAGATTACCGATCAGTCCTAGAATAGGACTTCTCAAAAGCGTACATCCATAACCTTGCACTCAGGAACCAAACTCAACACAATTCGTTTCCTATGTAAAGCCGTGGCCTATATGTGTACAAATCAAGTTTCAACCTATCCACGATATCGTAGAACTATCTTTTGGTGGATTTGATGAACACTGGTTATATGAAATTCAGATGACGTTTTTTAAATGAATTAGAATCAAAAAGTTCAAAACAAGTCAAACACCAAAATATTATGAAATTATTAACAATAATCTTTCTGCCAATGAACGACGATCTTTGTATATAAACTTTATTGACATTTGAATCATGTATAAACGGTTCCCACTTTTACAAACTCATGTTTAATGAGGCATATAAATGCTCCATAATTTACGCAGAATATTTTCCATATATTAATTTTCTAGATATAAGCAACAACAACTCTGAGATTTTGTGCATAGGAAAACTCATTGCTAATAATAAATTGCTATGAGACATCAAGAAATGGATTGCTAAATATCTACAGCCTAATCGAATAAACAGAATTATTGAAGATTTTAGTAGAATTCTTTTCATCCACACATTTGGTTCGTGATTCAGTCTGTAAAAAACATAATTAATTGCAAATATATAACCTTCAGCAATTTGTTTTTGACTGTTAGTTTTTTGACAACATTAGTTATAATCTTGATTTTATCTATAGTCATAAGAGTATTTGAATAATATAACAATCACATTTCAATAACAAAATCACACCCAAAAACTAGGAAAAAATTTTCATCAAAATTTATCACCTTCAATCAGTATTAGATTGCATCACAATGTGTGGATTTTGTTTTGTGAAGTTACTGAATAAGTTGTGAATTAACTTGATTATCTTAAAATGAAATATAATGGATTGCTTAGTACGTGAGATATAACAGTCAACCATGTTGAAAATGATGTAATTTGAATCTGCTTTTGTTTTATTATTCAACTGCCAAAGTAAATACAAGACTTGATTATGTATATTTTTAAACAGAAAACCAGAATTTATCTATCATTTTAGATATGCTTAAGTAACTACCGTGAGTGATTGCTCTTAATTCTATAAAAATAAAAACAACCCTCATTTACTTTGTTTCCATAACCTAATTTTACATTTCGGAAACGACTGATTTTAAACAAATGTATGAGTAGTAACTTGACTTCATATAGGCAAACTATATTTCTTCTCTTTCTACAAGAGAGTGTAATGTGCTGCTACTGCTAATCACTATTATGCCTCTGATCAGCGTCTGATGGACGCTATATCCTTCGATATTATAGTTAACTTTGCAATTTAAACTAGTTATTTCTGTGTTTAGATTTTATATGATCAAGTGAATAATGTAGAGCAAAGTTAAATTTTAGTCAATAATAAATCCCTAATATCCTGTTTAAGTTTATTTCAGTTTTGTTTCAAAAATTTGTCTACGGTTTTTAATCATTTTCACTGGAATCACGTTAAGGTGGGCAAATGAAATCCTTTATCCTTATGGTATTTTAAGCAAACTAATTTATATAATTATTTAGAAAATTAATTTTGTTGCCAGTAAATTTTCAATCTTTTTCATTAGTTGTTTTATTGAATCAGATAAATGTTTATTAGAGTTCACCATAATTTATGGGATGTTGAAAAGTTTAACTATATCGATATCTTAAACAATATTCACTGAGATTCAAGTTGATTTCATCAATATTCTCCAATGTTTTTCGCATTTTTTTAACACTAAAAAAAGAAGGAACTGTAAACTACAGGTTTTTTTTATCTAAAAATGCTTACTAACTTTATTTTACTTATAGGGTAAAGGTAAAATGAAAACATATTTTGTTAATGGTCGAAGTAATGAATTTACATTGCCTAATAACTTTTATGAAAATCAACTGAATTTTGGTGAAATTTTAGAAAAAGATGTAGTGAAAATTGAAACAGATGATTCTACAGTATCCTATAATACTTCAGTTGGTGAGATTGATGAATTTATTGAAAAAGATCATGAAATTTCATCTGAAAGTTCAACAGGAATCGATATAGAAGAAGTATTAGGTCATACTGATAAGCAGAACTCAGAATGTACGACAATTTCAAATGATCATCATAATAATAATAATACGATTAAAAATAAATTAAAAAATGCAGTAGTCACAGTAAATTATAACAATAATAATAATAATCAGATGATAATTCCAAGAATACATAAAGAGAATGAACTGGTATACAATGATGCATCATCAATAAATCAGATTGATAAACATCATGATCAGCCTATTACGACTAGTTCAACTTATGATATTAATGATAGTAATTCTGTTATATCCTTTAATTATATTTGTCCAAACTTCAAAATACCAGAAATGACACCAAATAGTCAAAAATCACAGGAGAAATTATCAATCGACAATGTATTAAATGAAGCTAATCAGCGTCTATTTCATTATCAACATGAATCACAAAAAATCCATGAATTACCTAGTTGTTCCACAACCTATAAAAAGGATGTAAAATTTGTTTTAAACAATAAAGAAGATGATAATCAGTTGTATGTTAAATTCAATTCCTCAGATGTCGATGGTGGTGAAGATAGAGAAAGAAGAATATCTAGGGCAAACGTACTTGATGAAATTAGTTTTGTGAAAGAATGTTTAAATAAACATCAACAATCACAAAAACATTTATCAACAAATCCAAAAAATATCACTTCAGTAGAGCAAAAACACAGTAAGTTTATTTAACATAAGTTTAAGTAGACGTAAAGTCATAATAAGCAATGTCATATCTAAACAGACTTACAGAAGTGAGCCAATAATGCACTGTATCAATTTAACAAGTAAAGGTGATTGACTTAAACTGAGTGATCAGCAAATGGTAACCAATGTTGTACTTGTCTAGTCCTTATGGTAGATCAAATTTTGTTGGGAAAGTTGTATGGTGGCCATTAATCAAATTAACTTAACATGTTGTACACTATATTTTATTTGGTGAGTGTTAGAATAATGAATGCAGTCTTTACATTAACAAGAGCTCATTTATTTTCAACAAACAAAGTTTGTCTAAGTTAAGAGTTTATATCATGAAGTGGCTATAGTTAAACCACCGTTGGAAACTGTAGGATACAGAAAAATTGCCTTATCTTACTATGCAAACCGATTGAAGTTAGTATTATGAACGATTGAGTCTCTGTGCGAGGCCTGATGACCTTGATTTCGATACTTAACTGGTTCGCGATTGTACGCTGTCAAGAGGTCCCATGCTAGGGGCCAAAATAATGGCCACTGCTAACCGGACTATTTCAGTCCACAGGATAAACTCATGTATTTTCCATGTATTTCTTAATACCAGTTATCTTTTATTAATATTAGTTAACCGTTAGTTTTTCATATATTCTTCCAAAGATTTCATGCTATAGTGGGATAGTAAAAAGTTTCATTTAAAATTTGGATCGTCCTGTTCTAGTTTAAAAAATAGTTTCTGATTTTAGGTTTCGATAGAAATAATCACACAAACAAATGAAAGACTTGTTTATCTAAAGGCAATATAGTGATGACACTACCAGTTGCTGACTAGTTTAGGCATGCATGACTATAATTTATAATTGAATATTATTCCAACTTTTCATTGAAATCAATTTAAAGAGAATTCTATCTAAATTTAAAAACACTTGTTTTTCCTATTTTTATAAAATACATTTCCTGGTTTTATAAGAATAAATATTATAAAAGGTTTAGATGTTTACTCATCTTTTAGATTAGCACATTTTATATAAGTGTAAAAAACAATGTTGAAGATTTGTAGCGTAATCCTTTCTAGATCACGATTTTCTCCTAAAGTAATTTCACCTAGACATGATAATATTGGCTGCAAAACATTCAAGTTCTGTTGTTTTCTTAAAAAAAGTGTTTTGTTATGTCCTTTGTATGTCACAGGTATTTCAATACAAAATATGATAATTCGCTTGAACTGAAGAAAGCAAGGTTCACTGAGGCATTAACTCGTATTTTCATTTAGTAAACATCGTTTAACCATCAAATAAAGAATTGATAGGTTTTGAAAGATTTACCCAACTAATGATACATCTCGCAGATATCAATATATTTTAAGTGATATCATCAAAAATACTTTTACTAGTTTCTGTTATTTTTGCTTTGATCATAGTTTATTGAAGTGAGCCAAAGTAATAGTAACTTACAAATTTAAAATCATCACTCAATCATTGTTAGACCACCAGAGGTTAGGCTTTCGCGCACAATACCGAAAGTCACGGGTTCGAATTCTGCGAGGTGCAGGAGTCGTGGATACTCTTTGCTGATGAGTCCCATACCAGGACGAAACGACCGTTCAGTGGTTCCAGGTTTCTAATGGTAGTCTAACAATGATTGATTGATTGATTGATGATTTCAAAATGTGTAAAAACACTAATCTCCATAATTTCAATTGAAAATAATAATGCAGTTATTTATTTATTATAATTTTCATCAAAGTTTATTCAGCAAAGAATGATTTTTATGGTGTGATATTACTGCACAGTATTGTTTATATTTTAGAAATTGAAAAATTCCGAAGAATGATTAAAAATCATTCATTTGGACAAAAGAATCCAATCTCTCTTTGCTCTTCTGGATCTGATGTATTCAATAGACTATGTAAGTGTTCAAAGTTATCAATTAAATTTATTTTTGACTTATATCCACATAAATATTCTAGTAGAAATCAATTAAGGGTAGATACATATTATTTAAGGTATGTTTGTGAATATTTGGTTGTTGTTTTAACAGAGATTAGTGAAACAATGAAAGTTGGTATCACTGCTCAAAGATAACATTGAAATGTCTTATGTGAACACCATAACTGAATAGGTAAAAATTATATATTTGTAAGAGCATGACGGTTATTTCAATAATGATAAACCTCAAATGAATTCAATGGAAAACTCTATTAACAAACTTTATTAAAAGCGAACATGTGTTAGACTAAATAAACCGGAGCATTTCGAGTGGCCTGAGCGAACTTGATAGGCATATTTACTCACTCTTCACAAATAACTTATTACACGATTTTCATGATTATCACTTCCATAAGTTTATTCATCCAATTTTTAATCAATCTTATATTGTGAAATATTCATCCAAGTCTCTATTATTCTTAGCACTACGAGTAAATCTGTCATTGCATCAAAATTTTTTATATCTAATACCTTGCATTCGTTCAGATTAGTTCACATTCATTGCAGTTACATGTGTTATTTACTTTATTTTTACAATTCATCCCTTCTCAGACATGATGAAAATGATAGGAAATGTTGAATTAAATTAAATCTTTACATTTAAAAATTATAATATTGTGTTCAACATTACAAACATCTGAAAGATATTTTTGTCCAATCGTAGCAGTTGAGACAAAGTTTAACAACTCTCAATAGAGAGTTTTTCACTTTTATTGTTCCAAGATTGTTAATTAATGGCTAGACATATTTTCTGGAACACAGTACATCGACATGAGAGGGCGATCTTATTTCAGATTTTCGGGAACTACTTTTTATCAAATCGAAACATAAAGGCGTAGACCTTTTAGTGTATTGCATTTACGTGTCTACGTATTTTGCTGTTTGGGATGAAAATTTCAGATAGACGCTCGATATATTAATTGTGATTTTGACAGATTATTTCTAAACTACTAGAAATTAGCGTTGTGCAAAATTTTGTGTCAATGATTAATACTGTTTTCGAATAGATGTTTATTAAGCTTTACGGTCTAGACAGTAGTATTTATATAAACTCAAAGAATCAAGACAATTTATAAGTCTTTTCCGAAAATGAAGTAAATTATTCAACCAATAGTGATAAATACAAGGCAACAGATAAAACTTTTTGACAGAATGACAAATCCACTCGTAGTGCTATGAATAATAGAAACTTGGGTGAATATTTCAAAGTATAAGATAGATTAAAACTTGGATGAATAAACTCATAGAAGTGATAATTATGAAAATTGTTGCTTGAATAATCTGTTAAACTATATAAATAGTAAAGGAAGACAAATGAAATATGTGAAGAGTCAGTGGAATCATCTATGAGGTCTTATAAGGCTTTGTAGAAAGTAATTTTCATTTACTCTATGAATGGTTGAGAAGAACAGAAAATAGTTAACTAATGTTGTCTTCAGATTTTCAAGCAGGTAGACTTTTATCAACCATAAATTAATAATTCAAATACCTTAAGTAAAAAATGGTTACATTTTGACATTAATTATCTACATAAGTATGAATTATTTTAGGCACTGCAACTAACCTTAGTAATGTTGAGTTACTTGTTATCATGACTGAGATTCTATAACTTTTCAAAGTTCATTGTTTTGATGAGGAGTCACGAAGGCTACACCGGAAGGAACTCTCTAAGAAACTCATCTACAGAATCATGAAAACGTGTGAAGCTTTTCTATGTTCTATGCTACAAAGTACAGAGGACGAGATTTTAGGTAAGATTGCTTATAATAATAGTTTTAACAAATCTTAGCAGCTATGATCTGAAGATTTTTAAGATATTGAACATTAAATACTTGAAACAGTTACTCACAAAGTAAACGAAAGTATAACAAAAAAGAAAGCTAACTTCGATATTAAGATTTATTACAATTTCTTACCATAGATAGTATGTGGTTAGATTAAAGAAGAAACTTTTAATGTAATAACATATCTTCATTTATTAGTATCCTCATGTAATGTAGAAAATGCACTTAGTTTATCAAAATGGTTTTAAACTGTTATATCTGTAGAATTAAAGAGGAAATACACAATCTGAAATTCCTGGCCCATAGTCTATGAAATTAACAGTAATGCATTTTTTAAGTATTGTTTTATATTTGTTACTGTTATTTGTTACGTTACAGATGAACCTCTGACTTTAGGACTAACAGAACTAGCTATAGTTAAACCAGATGAACCAATCAAATATCTTGGATCTTGGTTAAAACGTTACAAATCAATGGAACATCAGGAAGACTATTAGATCATAATTAGTGAATATGTTGTTACAAAATGTGCGACTTCATTTTCAGTCATTAAAAAAAATTAATCTTAATAAAAATAGCAAACTTGTGGTGAAAAAGCAAAAATTTTTCTAACGTCTTACGACTCATTGTAAGTTACTTCTTGTGAGAATAAAATATGGTTAGCTATTTGTACGGACATTAATTAATATTTATACTGCTTTTTAAAGGGGTAATTCACACATTACGCTAACACTCTTTTCACTGAAGAGCTCATGTTCATAACTAATCCAACTATCATGCAGTTTAAATATCACCGCACTATTATTCACTTGTACTCATGTTTGATACATAAATAAACAGTTCTGTTGAATTGAACCTTTTGACTTTCAGTTATTTCACTTCATGGGAGTTAAATACTATTATTACGAGGTATCAATGGTTTCTAGAAGCCATATTCAGAAGAACGACAATAATTTATCTACGTAACGTCAGAAAATTACCTATCATTGAGAATTTCGAAACTATTTCGAATGCTTTGATGTGTATCGATGAATCTGAAAGATAATAAGATATCTATTGAAGAAGAATACTTTTAATAGTTAACAAAATCAAAAATTACATAGTTCGTTAAACGTTCGATATTGTTGCTGATGTTTTAAAAGACACTGCTAGCTGAAGAGACTAGGCTGAATATCATGGGTATGTTTCAGCACAAGCCACGAAAGACTATCCTCATTCGTCTTGTAGACAGTTTGGAATTCTCTCGCTCCTATATTCCTGACTATTTCTATAATTTATTGATCACTGAGTTGTGACCGGTGTCACATGTTTCATATCCTTCTCCATGCTGTTCAAATTTCATCGGCCAAGTTGCAATATACCCACTAATCCAGATGATTTAACATCCTGTACTCTATATTAAGATGTAAGGTACGGTTTGGAGGTAGTTGACGGGAAAGGAAAAACCCGAAACATTACATTGGTCATTTTCCAGTGATCGACCAATCGTAAATACACGTCAGTCGCGGCTAGGATAGATCAGTGGTAACGTCTTTGACTTGTTACCTTCGGAATATTACTGATAAGATAAATGGGAAATAGCATCATAAGGTTCTGTTGTACCCAGAGCATATCTCGACTAAATACCAAAAAGTCCTGTTTTCATGAAAATTAATAGATCTGTTTAGTGTAACGAGCAGAAACTGCCTCTTAAAAGCCAACTTCATTCACCGTAAAGAGAAAAATGTAAACAAACCTAAATGTTGTTGCACCAGTAACACTGTGTTATCTTTGCTCATGTTTTATCCTAAGTGAACTTCTGGATTAGCTTTTGGATAATTATGTCAAGTGTGTAAAAATGTTTAGATCTGCTGTATTCTGATGTATTCATAGAAGTCTCACAAAAATTTTCAACCTGGGATAGGTTTTTTTTAGTGTTTGCATGTTCGTGAAAATCCCCATAACTCTAAGATGTATTTTTGTTTGTGACAATCCCTCCATGTATACATTTGTAATTTGTCCTTATTGATTCTTTCAGTTCTGCATTTTGTTAGTCTGTTCGATTTCATTTGAGATGATAATACTTGTATTTTATAATAGATTCTATTTCTTTTGCCTTCACTGAGTTTCTACGTTTCTTTCTGAACTTCATTTATGTTGTTTAAGCTGATACTTAGTCATGATGACAGCCATATTGATTTGTTCCTCTTTTGAATGGATTGTGTGCTTTGACTGGAATTGTGCATTTTGATTGTGAATTGAAGCACTCTTCCAGAATAGGAACACTCTGTGTTATAAAGCAACCAAATAATATCTGTGAACGAATCTGATTTATCCAGGAGGGTAAGAATGTCATTTATTTGCTGTTGTGGATTTGATTAATTCAACAAATGTTGGTGGAATAGTTGAGTAGTAGTATTGTTTAGGTAATGATGTATATTAATATTTATGAAGAATATTAGAATCGTTATTTACCCAAATCACTAGTTTTGGTTTAAACTGGGTCAAGACGCGTATTTAAACTACCTGGACAGTTATTCCTTAGTTCAAACCTCAGTTTGGATCCTACATAACAACAATCTTCAGTTTTATCCGGAATATAAACTTGTTATTTTTACCACTTGTTCACTGTGTTTTTGTTTATTTTGAGATGGTTGAGAAAATTTATAGCTCAGGTGGACGATGACGGTGGAGCATCCATTTCTCGTAAAATTTAAGTTTCCTTAATCAGTCACTTTAGTTGTGTGTGTTTTACAGCCTGTATTAGTCATATATTATTTAACCAATTAATTTGGCGGCTGCTTTTATGATTCCTAGTATTCTGTTTTTCACTCTTCAATTAACTGACTAATTCTGTATAATTTTTATGCTAATTTTTCTGTGTCGAATAGTAGTGCCCTTATTACCGATGAATTGTATTTTGAATTATTGGTGAAGTTTGGAGAGCAGCCAACTAAGTGTAGATGATACACAAACAATATCAGTATTAATTTAATCTATTTCTTTCAAGTAATAGCAACTGCTGTTCAATGCAAACGCCATGATAGTTGGCATAGTTTCTTCCATGAACGCTCCTAGCAGAAACTAAAAAGGTTTCTTTGAAATTAAGTTGTTCCTTATACTACGTACCGTTTGGAAGATTTTTACTACAGAAAATGAATGATTTCAGTTTCCTGTTGAAAATCATATTTCAACAGATATTTGGAGTATTGGCTAGTTAAATTTTTTTATAATCATAATTTAAGTATTGTTTCCTAACTAAGGCGGTTTGGGATCGTGGACAACCGTGAAAGTTAGTTTAGACACTTTTGCTCTGGCCCACTCAAGATCTAAAACAAAGTGGTTAGGTAACTGAAGATTCTATGAAAAGTTTAAAATGCAAACACACATCATTACCTAAAAAATATTAGTTCCCAGTGATTCCACCAATAAGTGTTCAGCAAATTCAACCAATCGACTGTACATTACATTGAGTAGATAATGTGATAAAGGGTATAATGCAATTATCAGCCTCAATAAATAAACATTTCGATAAATGTGAGAACATCATTCTACATTTTTTGGATGGACCACCAACAGTTCGTTACAGGGGTAATATTTACGTTAGTTACACTGCCGAATATTTCCACTTCTTGAAATATGCTTCAGTTCACAGTCAAAATAATGGACCGTTCTAGTCAGTTTCAAGTAACACAATCAGAAGATGGAGCAAATCAATATGGCGGCCACCCTAACCAACGGCAAGATACAGGTACACACAGCTGAGGCGTCCTATATGACGCGAAACACGCATCCTGGATTTCACTGTTAGCTATCACCCGTTTCTGTTGATAACATAGATTTAATTCATTAAAGTCATAAAAATTCGATGGAGACTCAAGAAAAACAAATATACAGCAATACAAAATAGATAGCTACCTTCTCATTTTAATCCAAAATTCAACGGAATGTGCGTATGGATAGATCAAGGAGAACCAACTACAGTAATGTTTATGAGTAGTGACTTTCATACGCTGTCACAAAAAACTTCAGATAAGGATCTAATACTTAGCTGAATATATTTCTGAGGGCCAAATGAATGGGTTTCTAAACTGGATTACATTGTCACCAATCGGAATCAATAGGTCCCAGGATTATTAATATTCTATCCTTTTGCTCTTTTATCCTTTAATGTTTGTATAATTTAATCACCAGTCCCTTGCACAGACTGCGCACCTGTTAAAATAGTGATCAAACAGGACTCAAAAAACGGTTTATGGCCCGGGATCTGACTGCGATTAAGAAGAACATTTGAATATATTGAATCTTTGCTTCGGTATCCATATATCATGCTTAGGTGAACCCCGATTGTGCGACGGAGAAAATACAAATCCAAAGATAGATTCAGATGGATGTGTGTATTTCATACAATCCCACAAGCAAACAGACATGGGAATAAAAAGAATACAAGCAAAACGAAGTCAAGAAGGCAAGTGGGATAATTCAATGAGATAACGCATGACTAAGTATTTATTGTCAGACGAAAATTGGCTAGACATGTTACAGGCGAAGTAAAATATATAAGCGGTTAGTTGATAAGTTCAAAAGACTTTCGAATAGTAACTAGAGCAGAAAAGAATAATTAGTTTGTCCAGAAGCTAGGAAAAGGCATGTGGGTTCGAAATATCAGTACACACTACAAGTGAAATCAAATCAGTGTAAAGAAATATCTGTATGATATTGCAATTATGTGATCGTACAGAAAAGTTATGATTTGTTGACGTCAAATACAGTTCGGTAAAGTTACACGAAAGCAATTTTCATTAGGAATGAACAAAAGTCATAAAAATTTATCATATCAATACATAAACTGATTTATTTTCAGAGTCAAACAAATCCATCTCACTATGACATACCGAATTCGGAGCAACAGTACCAGGTAAAATTCATTCAGACATCCTACGGGTATAATCGTGCTGGGGGTAGCAAACAAGCATAAAAATGACACCTTAGACAAGAGCACAAGATATTGTGGGAACCTCTTAAGAACACTCTCCTTCAATCCGTCGATCGACGTAACCCTATTTTCCGATCATATATCAAGGTCTTTAGATTCGTTTCCTGGTTATAACCCTGTATCTATCAAATCATCAGAATAAAGCAACTAGTTTCGTACGAACGGTGTTTCTGTCCTTTGGGAAATTACACAAAAGATGTGTGGTGGCTCAAGTAGTGGTTGACTATGAACACCACTAGAGTTGGTGATCCCGACTCGTAATAACCACCGCATCTGGTAAGCTGACGTTTTGCACAAAGAAAGCCAACCACGGTGGGTATATTATTCATCTTTCCCCATTTCTTTTTATGGCATTATTACTAATAATATCCTTTAATATATATTATACTTGCAACAACGATTCAAAATGGTGGATAACCACAAGAAAACTGAAGATATAATAGACTCTGAAGTGCGGGTCATTAATTTCTGACCTGTTTCCTTTATCATCCACGATCCAGAAGTCTGCTTCGCGGCACTAAAACCCAATTCGAAATCATTACAAGCATTACAAGCCAGCTGCAAAGATACGCCTACGTCATGGAGAATCTACCTGGGGATCATATAGCTGCTGTCCGTGAGGTCGTCATCATCCCTTATACACCTAATGTATACGATCATCTCAAGGAGGCGGTCTCAGACACTTCCTCTCACTGAGCGGTGAACAGTTTAGGACCTTATTAGCATATCACCATCTGGGTGATGCTAAACCACCACCACATGAGCATGCGGTCTTTGGCAGGACCTATGATAGCTAATTCTGGCAAGGTCAGGGAATTGTGGCTCAAAACACTACCAGCCCACATACAGCCTGTGATCATAGTTCTGCTCAAGGACACGCCACTTCCCAGGGTCACCCTAATAGCAGATAAAATCATTGCGAGGACTAGCTCTGCGACAAATACATAGCTGTTTCAACGTCTAGTCCGTCTACAGATCTTGACGCTGGTCATCCTCTGGCTTAGGGGGATCAAAGTTGTTGTATTCATAGTCGTCTCAAGTTCCGAGATCGTTCCACTATCCCATAAGCCCACATCCCTCGAGTCAAGCCACGAACACGTAGGGCTGTAGCTTCTCGCTCCAAGAGAGAACATTCCAAGCCACTCTAAAAGGCGGCCATGAAATAGAACATTGGTTCGTTCGGGCCTTCAGGTCCGGCGCCCACCGTTATCCAGCCGTCTGCTTATACAAGGTGGGAGGTTCCCTTAGTGGCGAGTAAACGCAAACGTACTCACCGGCTCTCCACCTCAAGCTGGTAGATTACTTTATGTTTACGATAATCTCACTAGTGGTTCAGGTGATCAATTTTCTGTCGTATCGTCTGGCAGCAGCAATTCAAGGGTCAAAACACTTTAACTACGCTCTGTGAAGGGCTGTGTCATTCCTACCTACGGTACTCAACAATAGCCCCTCCTGTACCGTCGACCTCATTCAATCTTGTCACGATTTCGGCATTCTTTGGATACCACAAAATTGCCACCAAATATACTCATCCATCTGGATCATATCTTCTTCTCTATCTTTGGTTCACTGTGAAATAACTATTAGACGGGTAAGTACTTGGTTTGTAGTGGTGTACATAGCCAACCTTGATTGGAAACACTACAGATGTAACCTGGGAATCATTCGTGACTGAGTAAGTCGTCAACCTCATATACAAGTCCACGGAAAGTAGAAGTGAATACTTGCGCAATTTTATGAAGAAATAAAAGCACTTACTACAGCTTGGAAGTATTGATATCAATTGTGAACGCTTAAGATTTCGGTTTCACAGTCTATTACGTAATATTTGAGGCAGGTAAGCGGCAGGGTTCGGTTTTCAAAATGTACATGTATTATCATACTGTAGTGGAACGCTTCTACGAAGGAAATACGATTTGTGAAAAATAAACATTATTGTACTCGTTTTGTTTAACTGTACCAAAAACACTTCTTCGACTTCTTGCGCGCAACGTTCTCTTAGCGTTGCCGCCATGTTTCTCTATTTGCTGCTCCCTATGTAATGCCAACGTTCTCCTTCAATAAAACCATGGAGTATTGATTTATTTTGTTCTGCTTTTCGTCACGCGACCGTATGGAACATTTAGTGGTGGGTATAGTCAATCAGGTACCTGGATTCGCTCACTAAAATACTAGTTATCTTAGCACGAGACATAATAAAATCCGTCAATTCATTGAAATTAGATTCTCTTTCCTCTTCGTCCCACTTGATTCCCAGCTGTGCCTGCAGCATTCTGCATTTTAATAGCCAAATTCGTCAATAATTCAGGATCATTAAAATCTGCATTCCCGGTTCTAAACAAGTCATCTAAGGTTTCACGGGCTATTACATGCGACTGTCCAAAGAGCTGTTTTAAAATAGCCTTAGCTCTCTTATATCCCACATGTGGATCCATTATAATACAACCTTCAATCGCATTTCTTGCTTTTCCTTTACAGTAATTAATTAAATATAATAAACGTAAATTATCGTCCTTTACTCTAGGTTCTACAAACGATTCAATCTGATTATTGAATATAAGGTAGTCGCGAGGTTTGCCGTCAAAGAATGAAAGTTCAACCTTAGGTAATTCTAAGCCTACTATCGGTGTCCTAAGCATCTGATCTTTCTCTGGTACCTTAGAATTCTCACCCAAATTTTGTTCCTTAATGCCTTCTAAGGGTGACTTACAATAATAAGTATCAAACATAACATCATCACGAGTAGAGACTTACTTACCTACTTACTTACGCCTGTTACCCCCAATGGAGCACAAGCCGCTCAGCAGTTTTCTACAACCAACTCTGTCCTGTGCTTCCCTCTCCAAACGGCATCCTGGTCCTATTTAAAGGACGTAAGTTTTCCGAGAGTAGAAGACGAGAATGTTAAACAGTTGATTGGGTGTAATGCATCAGTTAACTCTGACGAAAGACACTTATCATTTCCTACCTCACATGCTTCTCTCACCATGCCTGTTTCTGAATAACTTTCTCCCTCTAACTATATCGCTCACAAATTAACTGACCATAACTTACTTACTTACGCCTGTTACCCCTGATGGAGCACAGGCCGCCCACCAGTTTTCTCCAACCAAATCTGTTCTGGGCTTCCCTCTCCAGTTCTGTTCAATGTTTGTTCATTCCTCTCATATCTTTCTCTATTTCTCGGCGTAGTGTGTTCCTTGATCTTCCTCTTTTCCTTTTGCCTTGAGGGTTCCATGTGAGGGCTTGTCTCGTGACGCAGTTAGGTGCTTTTCGTAGTGTGTGTCCTATCCATTTCCACCGCTTCTTCCTGATTTCCTCTTCCACTGGAATCTGACTTGTTCTCTCCGACAGTTCGTTGTTGTTGATCGTGTCTGACCAACGAATACGAAGTATTTTGCGTAGACAACTGTTAATAAATACTTGTATCTTCTGGATGATGGCTTTCGTAGTTCTCCAAGTTTCCGCCACATACAGTAGAACTGTCTTGACATTTGTATTGAAAATCCTGATTTTGGTTTTGTTTGAAAGTTGTTTGGAGTTCCAGATATTTTTCAACTGTAGAAATGAAGCCCTTGCTTTGCCAATCCATGCCCTCACATCTGCATCCGATCCACCTTTCTCGTCGATGATGCTGCCAAGATATGTAAAGGTGTTAACGTCCTCCAAGGCATCTCCATCAAGCGTGATTTGGTTGGTGCATGTTGTGTTGCATCGGAGAATTTTGCTTTTTCCTTTATGTATGTTGAGACCTACTGCTGCTGCAGAGGCTGCTGCTACACTGGTCGTCTTCTCTTGCATTTGTTGCTGAGTGTGGGATAGAAGAGCCAGATCATCTGCGAAGTCCAGATCGTCCAGCTGCGTCCTAACTGTCCAGTTGATACCGTGCTTCCCTCCAGATGTCGACGTCTTCATTATACAGTTGATGAAGAGCAGAAAGAGAAAGGGTGAGAGTAAGCAACCTTGCCTGACACCGGTCTTCACCTCAAACGAGTTTGTCAGCTGACCTCCGTGTACGATTTTGCAGTTTAATCCATCATAAGAATTCCGTATGATGTTGACTATTTTCTCAGGCACACAATAGTGTCGAAGAAGCCTTCACAGTGTTTTCCTATCCACGCTATCAAATGCTTTCTCGTAGTCGATGAAGTTGATGTAGAGTGGTGAGTTCCATTCCATCGATTGTTCCACAATGATCCGTAATGTAGCAATTTGGTCAGTACACGATCGATCCTTCCGAAATCCGGCCTGTTGATCTCGAAGTTGGGCGTCTACGAAGTCCTTCATTCTGTTTAACAATACTCTGTTGAAGACTTTGCCTGGTATTGAAAGAAGAGTGATGCCTTTGTAGTTCTCACACTTGCTCAGGTCGCCTTTGCGAGTAGAGAGGGAACCCATTAAACAAGAATCATTAACGACTTGCCTAGCATTTCGGGATTCTTCATGCCCTTCCACCCTCTTCGTGTTTGCCTTCTTGCGGCTGCTCATGTTTAATTGAAGTTCAACGGAAGATAAATAACAAATGAAAAATATAGAAATTTCACCGGTAAATCCTCAATAAAAATCCAAAACGATCAGAAAATCGTTTCCGAAATACAGTTAGATCACAAAAAAAACGATAAGCAATCCCAAGTTCTTGTTCCAAGAAGTTTAATATTATAAACGATTAAAATTCCAAATGTTTCCTTATTCTTCTTAATAATCAGACTGTAGTAGGCTTGTTCTTCTAAGTCGTTAGACTGTAGTTGGATTTTCTACCGTAGCAGTTCAATTCGATTCCAATAGACGTATGTTGGACGCACCCTCCGTTATTCGAATATCAAAACACAATAATTCTAGGAGAAAGTGGTCTATTTATATAGAAGAAATGGAAATACAAACGTTACCTAACGATTTTTACGTCTTCCAATTCGAAATTACTCTGCTGAGTATCCAGGTTCCAGAGACTAGGTGAAACTCGTATACTGCAACGATATCAAATCCAAAAATGTGGCTGTAGTCATATTATATCAAATTAAAACAACATGTGTACAGTTCAGAAGCAAACACAAAAACTTCAATATAAGTACAGAATTTAGAAATAATAACAATATACAATGATTAAATCTCAAAATGGAATCAAATAAAATGCCAAAATGTCAACAGAAAGAGTCCGTCATGTTATAACAAAAATATATAAAGATGGAGGGATTTCCAAAAAACAAAACATTCAAAAAAGATTCTACAGGATCAGATTGGGCTTCAGCCTTCTTTTCCATAATGGAGCAATGGAGGGAGACGTATTATGATGAAGCTGTTATTTGCGAACTGTTTATTTCATGATTCTCCCTCAATCTGAACACATCTCCTACCCCTGGTACTAACATTAACTGTAGCAGTATGCATAGTATTTATACCATCAAATTTGATCTTAACAATATTCAAGCCGCCATTAAAACCCTCAAACTCAATTGCAGCTGTGGTGCGTATGAGATACCTTCCATCCTTTTTAAAATGGCAGGACTGAACCTTCTAGTGCTTTTGCTTAAAATTTTACGTTATCACTTGAGTCTGGTACATACCCCGAGTCGTGAAAATCAACACATATTGTCCCAGTACATAAATCTGGACCGAAAGACTTAATCCGAAACTACAGACCTATTAATATCACCCTAGTTATATCACGTGTGATGGAGAAAGTGATAAAAGATCAAGTATCTAATCACTTACTCAGAGAAGGTCACATTGACCCCTCTCAACATGGCTTCATTAGAACTAGGTCATACACCACATGTCTGTTAGATTTTTTAATGAGGTTACTAGCAAACGCGTTCAAAAGCAACTAGTAATGGTGTTGTATTTTGATATCAAAAAGGCTTTCGATAAGGTACCTTACAATCTCTTAATTAACAGGCTTCAGTTGATTACTGGCCATCAGTTGCAATGGATTAGGTCATTCCTCACAGACAGAAATCAGATTACCAAAATCAACACTCATACATCTACATCTTGACCAATTACCAGTGGTGTTGTGCAGGGCAGTGTTTTGGGTCCACTGCTTTTCATAATCTACATCAACAGCATATGCGGTTGTTTCAACACTAGTAAAACCTACCTCTACGCTGATGACCTAAAAGTGATTTATCAAACTAGCAAATCTGATTTAGGAAACTTGTTGCACACAATGCAGCACGAACTGAAAACTGTAGATGTCTGGTGCAAGCAATGGAACCTTGAACTTAATACTGAGAAGTGTGGCTGGATGTGTTTTGGAGACACGTCTACCAAATTAGATCTCACTCCCAACAGGAATGTATTGCCCAAACTCACATCCGTAACTGATCTTGGAGTGCATTATTCGCACAGCCTTAACGTCTCCGAACATATCTCCAATAACGTTTTCCCGAATGAGAAGAATGCTTGGTTTCATCTTTCGTAACTTCCTTCATAGAGAATCCAGAACAATTCTCTACAAAACATGCGCAAGACCTATTGCTGAATACTGCTCCTTCTTATTTTCTAACTTACGTCTGTCTGAAATGTTGAAGCTTGAAGGAATACAAAGGAACTTTACTCAGAAAGTCCTAAATCATAGCTCACTCATTGACCATCCAACCCGAGGTAATGAACTCGGGCTTGATCCATTATGGAAAAGAAGGCTTAAGCCCAATCTGATCCTTTACTTTAAACGGAAGGTTACGGAGGACAATTTTATGGTCACTGTTGTGAAACCTTCCGCAGACAGCCACAGATTTTGGTGTGACATCGTGGCAAAATACCAAATCGAGAATGTTGTAGTTTCTAGTAGTCAGGTGCACATATTTTTGCCAACCATGTGTGTCTAGGGGACTAAGTAAGCTATCAAAGCGTAGTGGACCGGAACGTGTCTGCCAGTTGATTCCAGGGAGGTTGAAGTCACCACAAATAATTTTTCAGGTGAATTGAAGACAGGCAGCCCTGGGAAGCGACACACCAATAGCAACGTCAACCGATCGATGAGTGTTTGGAGCTCGATATATGCATCCAACCCGCATTTTACATTCATGGGCGTGCACAGTCAGCCATATCGAATCAGGCACTTGATCAAGAACAGTATCATGAAACATTTCTGCTTTGATGTCTCTAGATACATAGATTAGGCAACCACCACCCTTTTTAGATCCTCGGTCACCGCGGAAGATTTCATAAGTCTATTAGAAGGTATGAGTCAGGGACATCAGAGGACAACCAGCTTTCAGTAATCAGGACGATGGAAGGATTGTTTAGAACTACCAGAGAGCGTAAGTGGCTAATCTTATTGAAAACAGATCGGTAATTAATTAGCATTAGTGTTACACAGGATGAATACTCATCATTCAGGGATGCACGATGGACATCTGGAGGGTTGTAGGTTGTGTGTTCTGAAGAAGGGCTGGTAGTAGGAATATAGGCTTGATTGTTATTGTCAGTTAACTCCGCCAGTTGGACATGGGGTTGGCGACCCCATTCCTTCGAAATCTCACTTGCCATAAAAACGCTAACCAGAAAAAATAATTCAAACCATTTTAACTCTGCCCTGGGAGTTGGAGGAAGAATTATGACGTCGCGTGATGAAAGCAGAGTTCCCTCGGAAATCACGGGGCCGATGCCTCTTCTGACAACCAGAGCAACCATTTTTTTAGGTACATGGAACGTTCGTACACTGTGGGAGACTGGAAGACTATTTCAAGTTGCGGCAGAAATGAAAAGATACAACCTCGAGGTGCTCGGCATCAGTGAAACTCATTGAACACAGGTGGGACAACTGAGACTAGCTAGCATCAGGGGAACTGCTGTTATACTCTGGTCATGAACAGGAAAACGCTTCACATACACAAGGAGTTGCACTGATGCTGTACAAACAAGCACAAAAGTTACTGATTAGAAGGGAATCTCATGGACTCAGCATCATTAAAGCATCCTTCAAAGCAAAGATAGAGGACATTACAATGAACGTCATCCAATGTTATGCACCTACCAACGACTACAATGACGACGTTAAAGATCAATTCTACGAAAGGCTGCAGTCAATCGTCGAGAAATGTTCACCAAAGGATTTGACGATTCTTATGGGAGACCTGAATGCCAAGGTTGGCATGGACAACACTGGATATGAAGACATCATGGGACGACATGGACTGGGAGAAGGAAACGAAAACGGTGAGAGATTTGCAAACCTATGTGTCTTCAACAAACTGGTCATCGGTGGCACCATATTCCCACACAAACGCATACACAAAGCCACATGGATTTCACCGGGGCACACTACTCAAAACCAGATTGATTATACCTGTATCAACAAAACATTTAGAAGGACTATTGTAGAATCCTTTTTGAATGTTTCGTTTTTTGGAAAATCCCTCCATGTTTACATATTTTTGTTATGACATGATGGACTTTTTCTCTTGACATTTGTGGCATTTTATTTGATTCCAATTTGAGATTTTATCATTGTATATTGTTATTATTTCTATATTTTGTACTTATATTGAAGTTTTTGTGTTTGCTTTTGATCTGTATATATGTTGTTTAAATTTGATCTTTAATATGGCTACAGCCATATTTGGATTGATCCGGTAGCAGTTGGACTTAACGTCACTTATTCATCTTTGTTAGATACTCTTCGGAGTAATTGTAACCTGGAAGGTGCGTCGATTCCAGGTATTGCTTTGTATTTCCATTTTTTAATTAATAAAGAACGTTTTCTCCTAGAATTTTTGCGTTTTCTCGACTTTGGACTGGGAGATACGAGTTCAGGTTGCACCTATTGGAACTCATTGTAACTGCCACCGTAGAAAATCCATTTACAGTCTGGAATTGTGTCTCGACCTTTGATTAGAAGACCAATTACAGTCGGATTATTAAGAATAATAAAGAAACATTTGGAAATTTAATCGTTTATAACACTAAAATTTCTTGAAAGAAGAATCTTGGATTACTTATCGTATTTTTGTATTCGAACTGTATTTTGGAGGACGATTTTATGGTTTTGGATAATTAATAACTGTGGAATTCCTATATTTTGTATTTGTTATTTATCTTCTGTTGAACTTCACTTATAATGACCAATCGCAAGAAAACAAACACGAGGAGGGTGGAAGAGATTGACGTATCCCGAAATGCTAGGCAAGTCGTTAATGATGATTGTTTAATGGGTTCCTACTATGTTAACACTGATGTTAGGTCTGATACTTATTATTGTAAGTCACCTTTGGCAGGCGTTAAGGAACTAGGCTTAAGTGAGAGTTCTAAGGTACCAAAGACGGATCAGATACTTGGGACACCGATAGTAGGTTTAGAACTACCTAAGGTTGAACTCTCATTTTTTGATGGAAAGTCTCGCAACTACTTTAGATTTATGCGCCAAATAGAAACGTTTATAGAACCCAGAATAAAAGATGAAAGTTTGCGTTTATTGTATTTAATTCACTATTATAAAGGAAGGGCAAAAAATGCGATTGAAGGTTGTATTATAATGGATCCACAAGCGAAATATAAGAGAGCTAAGGCCATTTTAAAACAGATCTTTGGACAGTCGCATGTAATAGCCCGGGAAACCTTAGATGACTTGTTTAAAACCGGGAATGCAGATTTTAATGATCCTGAATTATTGACGAATTTGGCTATTAAAATGCAGAATGCTGCTTTAACCTTAGAACGGCTAAATTGTACAACGGAACTTAATTCCCTGGTTACCATCGAATGCAAGCTCAGTGGGCAGAGCTGGGAATCAAGTGGGACGAAGAGGAAAGAGAATCTAATTTCAATGAATTGACGGATTTTATTATGTCTCGTGCTAAGATAGCTAGTAGTAGGTTCGGAAGATTAGCTAATCGGGCTAAAACAGGACATTATACGGAAGCTACTAGTGGTCTGCGTGCGAGACATGAGGATTCTTCGTTTCTACCTAACGCACGCTCGGAATATAAGAGAGTTGTCAATTATATCACGAAAATATACGCTGTTGAAGGACGAGTATGTGACCGCGATGATTTAAAACCCCTTGATGCGTATCCCAGTAAGAAGCCGGTTTGTGTAGCAGATAAGATGGCTTCTTTAAGTATGGAAAAGAAAGAAAAAGGCGAAAGGTGTAGGCATCAAGATGGATCCGAGGTCCTTGGATATTTGCAGTAGACTTGGTTACCCTACCCAAGAACATGTAAAATCATTAGCTGATGAATATCAACCATACCTTTGTACATTTACCGCATCAATTCTTGTTATATGCAAACCTATCTCTACCATGAATCGTTTCTCAGTCCATAAGATGATTGTCGTAACGCAACCTTCGTAACTTGCGCCAATTATTCGCATTGAACATTCCATCTTTAAGAACACAATGAATCTTGTGAAATGTTTCAGTAAATGTATACCGTTTTAAAAGAAATATGTTGTTAATCTTAACATTTTGATCTTGCCTGTAAATTGGCATGTCTCTTGTAACATGTTTGTTATTTGAGAATAAATTATTATTATTATTATTATTATTTTGGCGACCAGCAACTGGTGATCTGAAGCTATATCAGCTCCTCTCCCGGTTCCAACATCCTCCATACTTGTAAATGGATTTTCTACGGTGGCAGTTACAATGAGTTCCAATAGGTGCAACCTGAACTCGTATCTCCTAGTCCAAAGTCGAGAAAACGCAAAAATTCTAGGAGAAAACGTTCTTTATTAATTAAAAAATGGAAATACAAAGCAATACCTGGAATCGATGCACCTTCCAGGTTACAATTACTCCGAAGAGTATCTAACAAAGATGAATAAGTGACGTTAAGTCCAACTGCTACCGGATCAATCCAAATATGGCTGTAGCCATATTAAAGATCAAATTTAAACAACATATATACAGATCAAAAGCAAACACAAAAACTTCAATATAAGTACAAAATATAGAAAGAATAACAACCTACAATGGTAAAATCTCAAATTGGAATCAAATAAAATGCCAAAAATGTCAAGAGAAAAAGTCCATCATGTCATAGCAAAAATATGTAAACATGGAGGGATTTTCCAAAAAACAAAACATTCAAAAAGGATTCTACACCGGCCCGCAAAATCCCTCCATGCAAAAAGAGCAAGCGTTAATGACACTTTATTGAGGGTTCCCCGTTATCCCCTAATCCACACCGGAATAACGCGTAGGACTTACAGCAGTACGCCTACCCGCCCTCCAACATGGATATGACCTATCAAGCTAACTAGGTACCTATACCTTCCCATCAGGCCCTTGATTCCCCTATCTATCGTAGCATGACCTAACGGTAGTACAAACCTTACCCAATTAACCCACACGAACATGGACAACACGTCATAAAGCTGGTCATATCCTATCCGGGAACTACGTTTCATATCATGGGGATGAGTCGTCAATCCACCACCACTTGCTCCGATCAGCAGATACAAAGAAGTCCGTGATGCTGACTTATCAACAGAAGTTCTTGACCCATAGATAATATGCAAGGGTGGGATCTCCAATTTTGACATTTCATCGTCTCCAGTGGACTTAAAGTAGCATAACATGGGATCAATATTTATCTCTCCATCTCCTGATACAGAAGAGGTTTGATCAGCATTCGTCATCGTCGGTAACTCATTTGTCACATCAGTGACATCCAGATTATTAACAACGTCATCATGATTCCGTTCTGTCAGACAAGTCGCGTCGATTCGGTCTGCACTAGCATCCGTACAGTGAGACTCTTCCATTATTGTATAACTCATATCACTACATGAAAGAACAGCATTAGTATCGCAATTCGAAACTGATATACTCACTTGTTGTTCTTCATGTTCCGTTTCAGAGACACAAGACGTATGCGCATCAATAGCATCGTTATCATGCAACACTGTAGACTGACTGTTACTATCAGACGCTTCCTTCTCATCATCACTTGACTGACAGTCAACCGATGTAGGAACACTTACAGTTACACAACCTTGTGTATCCTCAATCAACTTAACATTCGTGACAAAGTCCGATGACGTCAAAAAAAACTAGAAGGATCGTTCGATGAAGCTGATCGACTAATCACTATAACTGGACTGCCGACACTTTCTGCCTCCTTATTATCGCTGTCACTACTAAGATTCTGATGACTACTATTTCCATTGCTAGTCATAGCATCCGAAAGAGAAGGAAGTTTAGGCTTCTTAATAATAGTAGCATCATGTTGTTTCCTAGGCTTCTTAGCCCTTACAGTACCGCCATCACTTATCCTAGAATCAAGTCTAGGTCCCGTTTACGGTCAGAAGAGCAAAACGGAAAGCAAATAGAGCAAAAGCAAGAAAGAAATAGAGCACCGACAGGAAGTAAAGGAAGCAACAGCAGGAATGGAAGAAGGCTGGAGCGTTGGAAGTCAGGACTCAAAGATGGTGTGCAAATGGAGTGTTTAATGCAATGTTATCGTTTTTAATTGACTTAGGGTGTAAATTCGCCAAATACAGCCTATTGAGCCTGCCTCAGTCTTCTCAACATGACCACAGTTGAAATCATTAATCAGTCATTGTTAGACCAACATTAGAAACCTGGAAGCACTGGACGGCCGTTTCGTCCTGGTATGGGATGATTTCAAATGTGTAAAAACACAAAACCTCCAAAAGTTGGCCCGAAAATGACCATAGTTGTTCACGTTATAATTGGGTCACAGAATTTTGATAGGGAATTTCAGAGTTCATTGAAATGATCATGTGATTGTGTATTTCTAAGTTGATAAAAAATCAATAAATTTGTAGTTGTGTAATTAGTCAACCTTCACTGTTTCTTATTCATTAAAAGTCTACCTATTACAGTACTATGTTAGTTCCATTGTGACGTTTGAAGAAAACGTACTAATACGAATAACCAATCAACGTTTTAGGTCACGAGTCGAAAATTATTTAATGATAACCTTAATGTTGAAAGATCAGGTTGCATTCCTTGGAGAGTATAGAATCCACATACCCTCTTAATCAACCGTAATTTTCCATATGAATATACCTGTAATTTAGGAAACAATAAAAATACATTTCGATTTATTGTTTTAAGTTGACTTTTATTTAATAAACATTTATCCGAGGTTAGAACGAGAAAATAGTGCATTAGAAAACATTGAAAATAGTGAGGCACATTATTCCAAACGAATGACTATACTTCTATACTATTCAACATATTCACAATAACTGTCAAATGTTGTAATGAACGTCGATCATACACAGTATTCTCATCCTCCAAATACCAGTGCAAACATGTTCAGGATGCGATTCTCACTCTCAAAATGAAAGATAGAAATTCAGGATTAACTTGCTTTCGCATCTGAAATAGTTATGAGGAGGAGAGAAGTAGTTGAGCGTGCTGACCGCTTCACCAGTCTTTGACATATCATCAGTGTCAACGATTCGGTGTTTGACAAAATCTCAGCATCGATTCACGAGTCTCAATTGGGTTTTGCGAATTCACTAATGATGTGTGTGGGATATCTGTTTACTAACGAAAAGACGAGTTTATTGAGCAGTTGTCCGCTGTTTCCTCATTCACAGATTTGAAACATAGACAGTAAGAGAATAATTATAGATTACTGTTATTCGATCATAAGTGTATTCGAAGCATTGCACGTATTTACTGAGACAGTCGAGTAATCAAGCAGTCATCATTGTCGGAGCTACATAACGAGCCAATAATATAGTAGGTGAAACTTCGAATCGAATGCAGTTACTGAAAGCTAACCCTACAGAATCCTTTTGTCGCGAACAATTTTTAAATCGATCCGTAAATAGTGAAAGTTAGACATTTTACTTATTTTGCATTTAATGTATTCAAACATTTCCAAATCGTGTTTGTATTTACACAATAAGTTTTTGTTTCTGATTGATGATTTCAAATAATATCATTGACAATTGAAACCCAACAATAAATGTGACATTGAAAGTTGAAAATGTCAATCACTGATGATCTCACTTTACGAATGTTAATACTTTTACGAGAAGCTGTAAATGGTGAGTGAAATGTGTTCGATCGTCACAACCAACCGAAAAAAACGTAAATGTGTGTAACTAAGATCTACCCGTCAGCTAGAACATCGAAAGAAATACTAAAAGTTTTTATTGATTTCAATCATTGAATATATATCATGTTTGCATGAAAACAAACTTTCCAGATTTCCATTGATCAATGAAAATTCAGTTAATTAATAAAACGCTACAATATGATTTAGAAAAAAACAATCAGTCAAGCAGTTCGCTGTTTTCATTATTGAAAACTAAATTTCTCTTGATCAGTTGACAAATTTCATTAACTTACTACTAGTGTAAGGAACGAAGAAGCATAGATATGTAGTTTTGTGTTCCACCTTGAATTTTACTATATCACTCATCGGAAGTACTCGATCCCTTTTTCACGAACTTCTATAAACCAACTGATTCTATTGATCTCTCTTATTGTTTTTGGGCATGGTTCCAAGTATTTGGTTATATCCAATGGGTGGTGGTCTAACCGCCTAACCGCAGTAATTCCAGTCATTTGACAGTTTTTCCAGAATTTGTATGTCCCGTGATTTGAATGTATTTGTTTAAGCGCAGCAGGGTTTCCGGATACCAGCAACTGTCACATTACCAGATGGAGGTCAGTTAGTTGCTGTGTGAAGAATAAAAAAATAAGGTTCTAGTGCTAATGAGATTTCCGAACTAAGTAGATGAGTAAATAAATAAGTCATTTAATAAGTAGTGGACATTGTGTAAGAGGAGAGAAGTGCAAGCAGAGAAGGAGAAACGGAGATGGTAAGCTAGATCGAATGAATTATTGATCTAAAGAAAGTGACACTGTTAACAGCAAGCGCGTTTCAAGACGCATCCGGCACAGCTAGTTCAAGCAAAAGATGGTAATATCAATGTTGAAAGGGTTTCGGCGAGTTTCTTCTCGAAGCAGTCCCTGTGGAGGTCCTGTTCACCTCATTTGTGAGAACATTCAAAGTGACGACAACTGTTAATGGGAAAGTGTGAATTAACCTGGCTGTTTGCTCTTTGACGTGCGACTTTTTGCGGGTTACCTTCACGGGTGTGTCGATGATGTGTTGACAAGATGCTTGTATCAGGATGATTCGGCGCATTAGACCGGTTGATTTTTCCGTTAATCAGCGGGAAAAAAACCAGCTTTTCTTAAAAACTGATATATCTAGTAAAATATCAGTGTGACTGATCATCCAATAACAGTAAATGCGGTAACAACAACAATTTGATTTCGCCCATAAACTGGCATGTCTTAAGTAACAATTAGTTATTCGAGAGTATATTTATATGATATATTATTATCATTATGAACAGTTCATACAAAAGCGAATATCAACAGAAACTAAATGTATTTATCCAGCAATAGCACCAGAATGGATCAACACCCGAAAGAAGAATCATTTCTATAGGTTAATTTAGCAAACTCTGAAATTCAGTATAGAATGCTTTAAATTACATCCTGAATTGTGATTTTTCTACATTGTCCCACCTTGAACTAATATCCCTTTTGAGACCAAAAATGGATATCGTACCAAATGACTAAAGCGTTGATGAACATTAGAAGTCTTTGATAGTATCCACAGGGATATATATATTTCAGTAACTTCAAATTTCAACTTACTGAAATTATTTTTATGTGCCATCAAGCAAATGTAACTACTAAGCTAGTCCTAGTTCATTATTGTGAGTGGTTATAAAAAGCTGGAAAATAATGTTCCTATAACAACATATATAACGTGAAATCAGTTTAAATGATTAACAACTCATTGCGATTTCAAGTTTTAAGGTATTAAGTAAAACACGTCAAACTGCTCCTTCAAACAAATGCAGAAACGTTCGTAATCAAATCGAACACATGAAACATATAATAGGATAAAAACTAAAAATCATTTTGTTGCGTCTGATTTCTTCTTTTGACGAACGGGTAATTGATACACTTGTAGATTAATACCCTAATAACAAAAGTTAGAAATTTCAGTTTAGGCACCAAAGTTTATGTGTAAATTACGAGTAATCAACCAAAAGACATAGTCTTAATAAAAATTAATACAGTATTTACACGAAACCCACAATTTTGGGATTCATAAAGCTGAATCCCCAAGATGACAAATCGAAGAGTTAAGAAATTAAAATTAACAACAGCCATGCTCAAAGTCTCAGTAAAAAAAAGTATATCCATAACCTAGTAAAAATAATGATATTCAAGGTAAACTGATTCATCCTATTCATCATTTACTGAGACGCTATTTGAGAAGGTTTGCTTTCCACTATGAAGACTGAGAAACGTCTATTCGCTCGTCACTTATCCCTATATTGATATATATAAAATTACACTTACTTGGTTGTAATATTTCTTCCTCCTCGTGGGACGTTTGAAGTGCGAGGCCCTACTTGGAAAATAAACTCACTATTCAACGTTCTTTATGTGATAATAGAGAATAAATAAATGTCTTGACTTTAATGCCTCGTTCGTAAATTCCCGCCCAGTTATAGACCGCAACCCTGCTTACAGACTCGGAAACAACGCATTAACTCTACAAACAGCAGATCACAAAAAATCATTGCGTTGTAATTTCTTTATTGCGTGATATGTTTTATTGTGGAACGGATAACCAATTTCTATCCTTATCTGACACAAGCATCAGGTTCAAGAAACTGGAAACAATGTGGTTATCAATATCGAATTCCTAAGCAAAATTTGGTGGTCCACCCAATATTTAGATTAACCTAACAAATTAATAACAAACCATGAATATATTGCACACCAACTACCATTCACATGGGTATCGTGAAATGAGAGACAGATTCACCTACCCCCACTAACATTAGTATGCCCAAACTTTGAGGTGCTAATCTTAACCTGGATTTTTTTCATTAATTTACATCGCTCACACCATTTTCAGTTTTTATTTCTAGTAGATATGTAAATTGAAAAGCCTGTAGATACTGCTTGACTACTGTCAATCATGAGAAACTCAAACATTCTGTATCATTGTGAGTTCTTTGTTGTTCTTGAATTATAATTTTGCTAAATTTTTATTGACCGGATTCAATAACATCCAGACACCTTGCTTTCTTACCTATTTATCGCCTTACTTATGAATTCCAATACTAGTCTTCCTCGTTTTCTTTCTTCAGCAGCCTACTCTTCCTATATCCAGACTACCTATTAACTGACCCATATCTTACGATTTATACTAATAGTTAGCTTAATATCGGTGTGATATGCTGTATGGATATTTAGTCCAACATACAGAAGCCAATGTTTTCTCGCTTGGTGCAGCTTGAAGCTAGTATAGAAAGTGTATTCCGACAGAGCTCCGACTAAAACAAAGATAAAAACCAGTCACTAAACGTATGAGAGCATAGCATCATAAAAGGAGGGAGGGAGGAGTATCTAGCCAGCATTCACGACGGTGGGTCAATAACTTCAATCCACAAATACCTATGGGGCAGAATATTTTGTTTGCTTACTGCTCCCATTGATTCAGCTGGATGTAACTAATGATTGATGTTGTAACCATGAACCGCTTTCACTACCTAATAGAAAATCCTATAACTAATGGATTTGGACGGTGTAAAAGAGCTCACTCACGACTTCCTAAGCTACGGTAAAATATCACCGAAGCATCAGATCACTGTGCCTTAATTATTATATTCTGTAAATAAACAATAATTCTAACAATACAGCTTTTTGATCTCCTCTACTCATAAATATATTTGTCCATTCGTTATTTCGCCATTAACTAGTCTCCAACATAAGTTCAGGTGTACAGTTAGTGTTCTAATACAGAAAATGAATAGTCTGAGTAATCATACCTTTCATACCTTTGCAGTCAATATATCTCGTGAAATGTTTACGTAACTTAACAATCTTTCACAGAAAATATGTCAGCAATTTTAACATTTTGATGTTGACTGTTAATTGGCATGCCAAATATAACATATTGTTCGGAAAATTATGACTGTTATTATTACTATTATTGTGGTCTGAGAAATTTCGTACCTTTCATGGATGGTTGAGTGGGTCACGCGACACAATAAAAAACTAGGAATTCCCTGCTGAAAGCGATATATATCGATCCACACCCCTGCATCTCTCTCTTTGATTCACGTTTGTAACTTTCAACTAGTTTTACTTTCGATCAAGAAATCTTATCGCAAGCTTACATTGTAAAGGAATTCACTCATAAATGAAATATTATCGGTGCATCTCTGTTCATGCAACCGACTTCCCACTCGGTAACTTTCTGGCAACCTACCTTCACCAGCCTTCATAAATGCAGTTGTCCAGCACACGTAGTCCGATGGAGGAACAGAATGGTCCAAGTAATCATATCTTAATGTTTTATTCACAAATGTAATCTTTGGGTCATGGATCAACTTCATTTATTATCATTATTTCCCGTTCCTCTTTTCGATCATTTGTCTTCCCTTCTCTTTGTCAGAACATTTGTGGTGCAGTAATGGAAGCACAAGTCAAACATCCCACTTCTACATATGTCTTAAATAATGGCCCCGATATTACTGGAAAATTGTGGTTCTTTTTCATGGAATCCTGTTAAAATGTCGCCCAGAGAATGCCAACGAGAAGATCAACATGTGCACTCTATTACAGATCCCCTTTTTTAAACACTGTTTACGAATTGTTTTGGAAAATATCAGCCCTCTCTGATGATAACCAGTGTTTACATCTGAAAATATCCATCTACTGAACAACCTATTACAGTAAAAGTAATAATTTGGTCTTGCTTCATGCGACACGTCGTTATGTGAGAATATTAGCAATAACGTCTTAACATTGTTTTAGGACTGCTCGGATTGCTGAATCACATTTATTAACCGCCATAATAAAGTGTCCTTCATCATCGAGGAGCTTCTAAATAAGTGTCCTACACACGTGTTCTTTCACTGTGGAAAATGCTTTCTTCTCATTGTCGTCCGAATTAGGGTTTTCGAACTTTCACAAAGTTGGACGAGTAGATGTCTCATTAGGTGCAATCCGAGATGAACCATCCGTAAAAACTAACAAGTCCGTTAAACATGTTTAGATGTTTGCTCGAGGTTCGTTCTTGGTTCTCCAGAACACCAGCTAGTTTATTTACTCAAGGGTGAATACGTGGAGTGTCAACAATATGCCCAAGGAAAGAGAGGGAATCGGTTCCAGTGCAATATTTCCTATGTTAACAGTAACGCCATGTTTTTGAAGTCGTCGGAAAACACGTTCCGGATGATGGAGACGCGATTCTCTACCAGGACATTCAATTAGAAAGTTGTCAAAACATAAGCATGCAAAAACTTCACAGGTCCAAAAGTGTTATCAGAGAAGCTCCAGGCAGTTTGAACAGCATATCTTAAACGCAAAGATGTAGACGAAAATTCAAGGGGTCCAACGGGAGTGATGTTAGCGGTTTTAAGGTTGCCTCATGTAGCAGAAGGGATTGGGTTATAAGACTTAACTTAAACCATTTTTCAAAAGACACTTTTCCTTTCAAATTAGCTATTCAGTTATGCATATGATGAGATGGGTAGAGATCAGGTGTAGCTTTTGTTTTCGGTCGTTGACAATCACTCGTAGAACGTCAATCACTGCAGCCTTCTTTAGGAAACAGTGGAGATGTCCATGCGCTGTTTGAAGGCCACATAATCTGTCAATCTATTATGTATTCTAATTCGTTTTAGGCAAGCCCTAGCTTTTCAGCAGCCAGTCGCCAGGCCCCCGAAAATACACGTGATCCTGTAGTCGTGGTGTGATATGAAATATTGCTGGTTACACACAGTAACTGTGGTCGTGTTTGGCTCAGATTCAAGTACTTGTCAAGTACTTTCTGAAAGAACTGTTTGACTATGTGAATAACCGTAAGCGGAAATGATCAGCGACCAAATAATGTAACTCCAGACAAGGATAATTTAGCAGGACCGCCGACTAAACTTCGTTTGCTTGGGTCATTACGTAGGCGATGGTGTTGTAGCGGGTCTGTACCAGTGTTTGGCAATTGCACGTTAGCCACAATGAAGACCCGTTGAAGGGTTAGTGCAAACCCACGTTAAGATAAACGTACCCTTTGCCATTAGTGGGGATTCATTTTCCGTTTGCTGTCAGTAGGCTGATAACTGGATCGTGCAAACGATGGTCTGAGTTCGTTGGAAGGGCTGTAACTTCTGAGCCAGCAAGTATTCTTCGTTACAGCAGTGATGTCAAAAAGATGGTTTCGTCAACTGTAAATGGCTGCAAAGCTTCTCAACAGAAAAATCCTTGAGGGATCGATGTTCTGGTGACCACCAGGGTCAGATTTAGCTAGTTAGACTACGCAATGTTTGAATATAAGACGAGTAAAACTTACACACCGTGACGAAGTTTAGACAAAGGTTTGTTCAAAAGGCCTCTTTCGAAGGTAAATTGGCAGCTGACCTCTCACATTCTTGACAACATTTCACTTGCGGAGGTGAGTTGCATTTCAATGTTGTGGAAAAGTTGATTCGACTTTTGACGATCCTTTAGGTTTCCACATTTAAAAACCTCTTTTTATGGGTGTCATATTGTTCGAAAATATGACAGTACATAGTCACTGCAACGATCGCAAGCTTATCAGATGTAGCATCCAAAACTGAGGTTTGGATTTAGGGATAACTGTTCAGGAAGCTTAGATATGTGTCTTGTCCATTTTAAATCCAAAAAAGTTATTGGGTAGGTAACGGTTCTAAACAATATTACAGTGTTATTCCTTCAGGTATTCAATTAAATGATATTCCATCCCTCTTATAACACAGAGTGTTTCCAATTCTGTAAGAGTGCTGCGATTTCTAATTGAAATTGCACACTTCCAGCCAGTGTAAGCGCTTCAACCGTCAGAGGAACAAAATCAATGTGGCTGTCGCCATAACTAAGTATCAGCATAAACAACATGATGCAGTTCCAAAAGAAACATAGAAACTGAATAAAGGCAGGGGGAATAGAAACTATAACAAAATACAAATATTATCATCCCAAAATGGAATTGAATAGATTGCCAAAATGTAGAACTCAAAGAATCGATAAGGACATACTGCAAATGTATACATGGATTTTTATAAACAAAGCCTTCCAAAATGGATCTTAAATCATGCACGAAGAAAGTCAACTACATAAATTACTCTGAAGTAGCTGGTGCACTCTCCTGTTATTACTTCTTCTAACCCTGTTATAATTGACGATTACACTCTTAAGCATAAGTGTTTTGAGTACGTCTAGTGAGACCTCGCAAAATGCAATGTTTTGACTGAACATTTAACCTGAAGTATTAAATAACGCTTTAGATCGTTTATTGTGTCATATGCACGCAAACGTAGATCAATGTCTGTTCCGCTCCGTGCTTTCTAGAAGAGAGTCACCCCTTTGACGATACATTCCACATTGCTGTTCGTCTGGTTTCACAGGGTTAGGATATGCTACTGACAGTACCGAGCTGGCCTAAACGTCCAATCTATTTAGTGATCTTTTATCTATTTCAAGGCCTGTGTAAAGTACGTTCTCAAACACTCGCACTTTTCAGTAAATAATGAATTGTGAAAAGCGGAGATCATATATCAGATTACCTGGTAATCACAAGGCGTTTCAGGCATTTGCAAACATCGGTATGTTGAAACTACAGTCGACGCCCATTTTCCGAAAACGTTCTTGTAATATATGAAACGAAGACAATGTTTTGTTGACATGACCATGCACGGACTTGTAAGCAAAAGTTTTAGACGCTGCTTAGTCCATAATTTGAGTGTTCGGAACAAATTTACTACATATCATAACTTTAAAGTACTCCAGTAGTCTTGCAATGCCTGCAAGACGTTCTTGTCTACAAAGAGCATACATAGTGGTGTGCTATTGTGCAAAAATATTTGTTACGACTGAATGCGACAGTGGAGAAGTTCCAGAATATCCTTTTACTATTCGGCATCTACCCGGTTTTGTTAGTCTGATATTCGGTCAATTCATATCACTTCCAGAAACAGGTGGTAGATGGTCATTTATTCCGAACAGCTGGAGCATATGATTGATAACTTTTCATTTCCTTGGGATATTTTGACCTAAAGCATAAACTTACTTAAAATGAAGCGTACATGGACGACGGACGTTGTCTGCTTTGCGTGGGTTGTGGTGGTGAATGAGGTGTACAGCCATAGCAGAATTTTAATCATTATTGCTATCTACTTCCAGAAGGCAGACTCCGATCCTCATGGACTGTGTTTATGGCCTACGCTTCAAACATATCTAACAAAAAATAACTAAGAGTTGAATGATGCTCGTTCTTTTTACATGCCGATATGATATATTTAGTATTTGTATTCTACACAGTAATATTATTTTATGTACTTCATTCAAGCAGGTTTCATCATTGTTCCAACTAGTTAAGTGTCGCGAGAGCACGATAGTATTGAATTTTAGTCCTATATCATTCATAACTACTATGACATCACTCTCACTACTTGAAGGATGAAGGCTATCGGGCATAGCGTAGTAGAACTAAAAACAAATTTGCATGTAGCTTCAGCCTTTGGTTAGTTTGCGTTCAGCCAGGAGGTACCTTGTGTGCTACGGGGATCTGTGGGACAGCGTGCAAGGTTATCTGGGAGAGGAAAGAACAAGACGGTAAAGAGGATCGATGACTCAGTAAGCACACAGAATGCGCCTACACTAAATAGATAAATCAGTAGACTGAAACTTGAAATGAAAATTGAAACTAGAAGTTGTTAGAGATTGTTTCAAATGGGTTACATTCAGTTAATTTTATTCAGCCGCTTCTCGAAAAGCCTATGAATTGTCGTTGTGACGCACCAATCGTGTTATAGAAGTTTGACCTTCTGGAGTTAATCAACTTTCATCAATGGACGATGCCTCTAGGTCGTTGCCCTTTTCATTAAATAATAATGAAATCTGGAGGAAGCCCACCTTTTTATCTAAATGTCAAATTTCTAATCCTTGTTGCTGGCCTAAGAGATAACTGGTTTATAATCGTTTCACTATTTTATGAACTAAAATTTTATTCCACGTTCACTCTTTCTAAATTATAGTAAGGTGTAATTGTTGGCTCGATACTCCCAGAATTTATCCTCTGAGAATTATTTATGTTAAGTTTTATAAGACTTTCTAACGAATCTTCTGAAATAAAATGACTTCTTATTTTATGCAGCTATTATATTAACAACCAATTTTTCCTTTCTTGGCTTACTTTGCTGTAGAAAAAGCTTTTGGACCTGATAACAATGCCTTTGGGTTTATAATATGTATAGCATATTGCTGCTTTATGCCGGTAAAATATTTCTGTTTACTAAAATGGGTTCGGCATATCAGTGTTAATACCACACTGTATTAGGCTTTTGAAATTCTCTTGTGAATATCACGTTATTTACCAAGTAGCTTTTGTAATGAAGCTAAGAGCACTCAAACTAAGACTTGCATTTTTAGATCACAAAGCAACCTGCTATTGAACTGGACCACGTTGGTAAGTACAGAATGCCCAGGTGATGTTAGCGCGATTGTTGTGATAGATGGCTATAGACGTTGGGCTGTATAACTTAAAACCAGTCTCATTAACACAAAGATTATGTTTTTAAATATTATTTTCTGCTTTTTTATGAGTCATACCTTCTGTAACTTATCTTCCGTCTTGCTAATATCAGTCCGATGAGACTTATGTAGTGGTAGTTTTTATCGCATATATGAACAGTTGATATTCTATTTTATTGTTATATTATTATTGTTATATTTCATATTTTAGTTTATGACTAATATGCAGTCTCTTGAGGATTATTTTTGATGGCTATGCTGTGTGTCCACCGAGAAAGTTCAGCTCCTACTTTGCCTATTCAACAGTTTTATATTGGAAGTGAAGATAGTTATGGTATTGTTGGTGATTTACATAATTCCACCATTCTGCCTGTTCATCAAACAAAACATATCAGCATATCGTCTGATGAACCTGTAGAATCTTCTCTAATTGACTATTGTAAACAAAAAACAATTTTATATTCTCAACTTGCTGTAGCCGATCGACACTTACAGTCACCATATGTTCAAGAGATGGCTGGTTTTCCTGCTGAGACACCATCTCAATTATCTTCTACTAATTCTGACCACCAATTTAACCAACCTTCAAGAACCACTGATAGTCCTGTGGAAAATCTTAAACCATCTAGTGAGCCAACCGGAAATATTCAATCCAATATCCCTGATAAGGGAGGATATGAGATAAATGAAGGTTTGTTCCACGTTTTTGATTTCAAAGTTTTCTATGTTTTCGTTTATAATGTTATTGTTCAATAAGATCGTGTCTTAATATCTGGTTACTGTTGCAAAGGAAAAAAATTAAAACAATAATCTTTTACGTATCAATTAATGCTGCAAAATGGGGCTTTCCGCAATAAAATTTTAACGCACATTAACACGATTATACACTCAAATACCTTCAGTAATGCCTAGTTATAACTCACTGGTATTGAGGCGTTGATCCTGATGTTGAGCTATGCGTCGTAGGTCAATATTTCAGGATCACCTCATTCGAACTTTCCTCACTGTATCCGTCCACTCCATTCATAAACTTTAAGCAGTTTTAAATAATGGCTCATCGAGTGCTCGTTCATGTCAGTCAGTCAGTCAGATGCAACGTAGAACTTTGTACATAAGTACATCAGTTCATGTTGCCATACCACATCAGCACAGAGAAGTAATCGTCAATTCAAATCCAATAGTAGAAGAGGTAGTAAGGGAATTAGAAATAATCGGAGAGGTTAGGATTAGAAGATATTATTCAAGAAGTATGATTCAGTGAGATAAGTTTAGAGAGTCGAAACTAGAGGTGTTGAAGAATCCAAAAAGATTAGCATTTGAGAGAACACAGAGAATAAATGCACCGGCGCCATTGCGAACGATTTTGAGCCATGTCATTCAAGGTCTCTAACCATCGATTATTATCATCTCGCGGACCCCAACCAGGTAGTCGACAATTACCAACATGGCTCAGTCCACTAGTCAATGACTTCATGGATTTCTGCCATGTTTTGGTTTGGCCGCCTCTAACTTTCTTCCAACCTATTCCTACACTACAAAACAAGGCTCGACGAGGCAGCCGGTGGTTGGGCATACGCAACACATGTCCCAACCACCTCAACTGGTGAAGTTTCAATACTTCGTCGATTGATCTGCCATTCTTACCTAGCACCCGATTCCTAATAACAGCGTTGCTCACTCGGGTGCCCCACGATATACGAGCAATGCTTCGAAGACACCCATGATCGAAAACCACTAACCTACGAATATCTTCTACTCTCACTGGCCATGTTTCACAGCCATAAAGTAAGACGGAGCGAACTACTGCGCAGTACACTCGTCCTTTAGTCAGCAAACGGATATCTCGCCTACGCCATAAGTGACGCAGGTTGGCAAAAGCCAATCGAGCCTTCTGTATCCGTGCCGAGATTTCGTCAGTCACCAGGCCATCAGCACTGATGAGACTCCCAAGATAAGTGAAGCGGTCAACACGCTCGACTACTTCACTCCCTATCACTAGTTCAGGTGCCGATGCAACCCAATCTTGAAGCAACATTTTGCATTTCGAGGGGGAAAATCGCAACCCGAACATGCCTGCATTGTTGCTTAGGGTAGTCAGAAGACTCTGCATTTTGTCAGCGTCTTCACCAAGTAGGACAATGTCATCGGCATATTCTAAGTCAATCAGCGAGCCACCTGGTAGAAGTTCTACTCCTGAAAATTCAGACGAGGATAATGTTATGTCTAGGAGCATGTCTATGATAAAATTAAACAAGAATGGAGAAAGTGGACATCCCTGACGGACACCACTTGATGTAGAGAATTCCGGTGACAGTTCGCCATAAGCCCTCACTCGACCAGTGGTGTTCGAGTAAAGAGCTTGTATAAGGTTAATGTACTTCTGTGGTACACCTTTCAATGACAGACACTGCCACAGAACCTTACGATCCACTGAGTCAAATGCCGCCTTAAGGTCTAGGAAAACAACTACTGTAGGACGCCTAAATGTGTGTCTATGTTCCAGGACCTGTCTGAGTGTGAAGACGTGGTCTATACAACCACGTCCAGGTCGAAAACCAGACTGGTTTTCTCGAGTTTGCTCTTCACGAGCTTTCGTTAAGCGTCGAAGTATTATTGAGGCCAGTATTTTAGATACTATATTAGTTAGACTTATTCCCCTGTGATTGTCACAAGAAGACTTTTGTCCTTTCTTATAGATTGGGACAATCAAGGATTGAGACCAGTCGGATGGGATTACGTCCAGTTCCCAGATTCTACCTAAGATCTCAGTCAACCTAGCTGCTAAAACTGGACCACCATCCTTAAATATCTCGGGGGTCAGTCTATCAGGACCTGCAGCTCGTCCTCGTTTCAGATTTCCTAACGCTTTCTCAACGTCATCAAGACTAGGGGGACTTAGGTCGATTTGCCATTCAGGATGACTGGAGATCGTGGGTAACCGAAGAGTGGCTCGTGGCCAGTTGAACTGATCCCTAAAGTGTTCTGCCCATCGATCCAGTCTCCTGGATTGAGAATGGATAATAATCCCATCCTTTCCCGAGATAGTCTCACTCACATTCGGGTTCTTAATACCAGTTTCTTTAATAAGGCGGAAAAGTTGTCTACTGTTGCCGATCGCCGCTGCCTTTTCCATCGCTTTTGCTTTCGCCACCCACCACTGTTCGCGGTCGTTACGCAGACTTTTTATAAGTCTACGCCTAAGCTGACTACGCTCTTCATCATGCTCAGAGTCAGGTGGGATGCGTTTTCGAGCATCCATCAGTTCGGTGGATGCGACTGATATCCACGGCTTCATCCTAGCCTTATGGTTTACCTTACTAGCAGATATCACTGCTGTTTCCACAGCCTTTTTGACATCATACCAACCTGCTTCTGGATGGGAATCACTTACATCGTTGCATAACTCTCTTTCTAGTTCCTCCTGAAATATTTTCTTGGTTTGATTATCATTAAGTAAAACCCTGAGAGGCTTTCTTACGGTGTCTTTCCTACGCCCAGTAATCCTTAAACAGATACGAGCTCGCACTAGAGCATGATCTGAATCCAAACATGTGCCCCAGAACGAGCGACAGTCTTCTATCGAACCCCTCCATCGGTGACTGATGGCGATGTGATCTAGTTGAGTCCAACGTTGAGACGACTTTGGAGGTCGCCAGGTCAGCAGATGCTTTTCCTTATGCCTAAAGTTGGTGTTCGCTAAGAATAGGCGGTTATCTGAGCATAGTTGCAACAGACGGTCTCCATTGTCTGTTCTCTCAGTCGCTACACCATAACATCCACCAAGGTGTCTTTCCTTTTCACCTAGTCTACCTACTTGAGCATTAAAGTCACCAGCCATTATTACTATATCAGAGCGCCTAGCTTTTTGAAGGAGGTCCGAAAGCTTTCTGTAAAACTCATCTTTAACCTCGTCTGCACTGCAGTCAGTGGGGGCATAGGCAGATATGACGAAGAGGCAACGGCGAGTGTCCCTATCCTTACGAGTCCTTAATGTCCCGTTTAGTCGGACAGCGCACAAACGACTATCTACTGGGATCCAGTCTAGGAGAGATAATTCTGCCCTAGGACTCAACGCTATGCCTACCCCAGCAAGACCCCTGGAAGCAGCATCAGGGCTACCGGATACACGAAGAGTAAATCGAGCTGTTTCTACGTTTTGACAAGGTGAAATCAGGTTAATGACTTTACTAGGATCCTGTATGCGCGTTTCCGAGACGCAGCATACATCGATGGCACGAGATTCTAAAGTCCTAGCTAATGATGCCTGTTGCCCTATTTGACACAATGTCCGTACATTAAAAGCTCCAATATGTAGTCTAGAACGGGGTTTCAAGAGACCAGGAACGACGTTTCGTGATCTCACTTCGTCTGCATTAGCGGTGCAGTGAGAAAAGGGAGTGTGAGTAGAGTTAGTCGTAGAGATAAGAGAGACATTAGGGGGTGTAGGAAGGATTTGATTTTGACAAATTTGGTCTCGCGTGCTGGTACGGGTATGAGGGCGGTTGTCACTTCCCGGCTGCCCACACCGTGGAAGGTTGTTTCTTGAGGGACCTGAAAAGGAAGATGGATTAGTGTTGGTGCGTGACCGCAGAGTCCAAGGGACAACTGCTTGAGGCCGGTCACGCACGGCCTTTTTATCAAAGGTATTTTGAGGATTAGCTCCGTTCTTAAAGGCCCTTAGTGGGCACCCTTACCCAGGGAGACGGAAATCCGTGAGTTAGGGGGAGTGTGACATTTTTAGGGCCGACCTTTTCTAACCCTTCCTTCCTTGTGAGAAGGCAGCATCGCTGCAGATGCTGGTTGTCCGAGGGAAACACCTTACTGCTGTCACACCCCTCTGCAGTCAGCAGTACGACTTCGCCCTCAGACCTTGGGTAGCTGCTTTTAGTCTCATCGTTCTCCAATCGACCTGCCTGGCATGGTAGGACCTGCAGGAACATATGTTCCAGCCAGTATAGCTCGGTTGGGTCATCACGATAGGCAAGCCCGACCACCACGTCAAGGTAGCAGCTTCGGTCGGGGTAGCAGCTTCGGTCGGGTAGCAGCTTCGGTCGGGGCTCGTTCATGTTCTTAACTTTGAAGTTCAATCCAAACATTTTAGGGATAACGGTATATCAACCAAAGTGGGTGAGGCAAGGTTTGGAATAGCGGCGTTGTTTGTTCGAGTATATTAACCACATACCTTCCCATGGACTCATAAATTGCTAGATAACTAATATATAAAATATTGTCACTAGCTTGATTATAATGTTCAGTGTCTGATTTTCTTATATTAGCCACTTTGCTAAATATGTCACCCTAAATTTTGAGGAAGCATATTTTTTAATGATCGCTGTCAAATGATATTTTAAACATTTCGCCTACAATTCATACAAGCTGCACCAGCTTAAAAGGTAAATTGTAAGCCAACCAGCGTAATTTTAGTTTCCTCTTCTATTCCTAAACATTCATTCTTTTTCATCGCTTAAAATATATTTTCTAACTTGAAAAAGCTGCTTGCGTAATTATTGAGCCTCAGCAGATAAAATACTGAGATTCGTAATATGTCCCAACTACTCAGGGTCGATCCCCAACGTTTGAATAATTTTTTCTTGTTAGCGTTTTTTAGCGAGTTAGTTTTCTACGGGATGGGGTCTATAACCCCATGCCCGAATCTGCTTTATCCGGGCTCGGGACCGGCAGTAACCCTAGAGAGGTTCCAGGTAGAGTTCGATCTTCAAAGTTTAACTGAATAAATTCCAGAAGATAGAAACAATCGACTGAACTAATATTAGGCTGTGTGTGTGTAGACATGCAAAATTACATCACTTGGTTTCCTGAAAGCTCTTTTCAGTGCACGGAATTTCTCCTGGGTTTACTTGGAGTCAAATTATTGGCCTCAGTAATACTTCGACGCTTAACGAAAGCTCGTGAAGAGCAAACTCGAAAAAATCAATCTGGTTTTCGACCTGGACGTGGCTGTATAGACCACATTTTCACACTACGACAGGTCCTGGAAAACAGACACGCATTTAGGCGTCCAACAATAGTTGTTTTCCTAGACCTTAAGGCGGCATTTGACTCTGTGAATCGTGAGGTTCTTTGGCAGTGTCTGTCATTGAAAGGTGTACCAAATAAGTACATTAACCTTGTACAAGCTCTCTACTCAAACACCACTGGTCGAGTGAGAGCTTATGGCGAACTGTCACCGGAATTCTCTACTTCAAGTGGTGTCCGTCAGGGATGTCCACTTTCTCCACTCTTGTTCAATTTTATCATAGACATGCTCCTAGAAATAACATTATCCTCGTCTGAATTTTAAGGAGTAGACCTTCTACCAGGTGGCTCGCTTATTGACTTAGAATATGCCGATGACATAGTCCTACTTGGTGAAGACGCTGACAAAATGCAGAGTCTTCTGACTACCCTAAGCAACAATGTAAGCATGTTCGGGATGCGGTTTTCCCCCTCGAAATGCAAAATGTTTCTTCAAGATTGGGTTGCATCGGCACCTGAACTAGTGATAGGGAGTGAAGTAGTCGAGCGTGTTGACCGCTTCACTTATCTTGGGAGTCTCATCAGTGCTGATGGCCTGGTGACTGACGAAATCTCGGCACGGATACAGAAGGCTCGATTGGCTTTTGCCAACCTGCGTCACTTATGGCGTAGGCGAGATATCCGTTTGCTGACTAAAGGACGAGTTTACTGTGCAGTGGTTCGCTCCGTCTTACTTTATGGCTGTGAAACATGGCCAATGAGAGTAGAAGATACTCGTCGGTTATTGGTTTTCGATCATGGGTGTCTTCGAAGCATTGCTCGTATATCGTGGGACAACCGAGTGAGCAACGCTGTTATTAGGAAACGGGTACTAGGTAAGAATGGCAGATCAATAGATGAAGTGGTGAAACTTCATCAATTGAGGTGGTTGGGACACGTGTTGCGTATGCCTAACCAGCGACTGCCTCGTCGAGCTTTGTTTTGTAGTGTAGGAATAGGTTGGAAGAAAGCTAGGGGCGGCCAGACCAGAACATGAAGTCATTGACGAGTGGACTGAGCCATGTTGGTAATTGTCGACTACCTGGTTGGGGTCCGCGAGATGATAATAATCGATGGCTAGAGACCTTGAATGACATGGCTCAAAACCGTTCGCAATGGCGCCAGTGCATTTTTTTTGTGTTCTCTCAAATGCTAATCTTCTGGGTTCTTCAACACCTCTAGTTTTTACTTTCTAAACTTATCTCATTGAATCATATTTCGTGAATAATATCTTCTAATTCTAACCTCTTCGATTACTTCTGATACCTTTACTACCTCTTCTACTATTGGATTTGAATTGACAATTATATCTCTGTGCTGATGTGGTATGGCGACATGAACTGATGTACTTACGTACGAAGTTCTACGTTGCAACTGACTGACTAACTGGAGTCAAATATTTTGGCGTTCGTTGGATATAGAGCACAGATAAGTGGTTACATCTTCCAGTTATCTGCATTACTTCAGGAAGTGATACTTCCATCGTCCTAAATGTATTTGAATATTGTTTTCTGTCATACCATCTGACCTCCAGACTATCACTGATACTAGGATTCGTCTTATTTCAGTCGGGTAAATCCCGTGTTGGCATTTTATAATGACACTCTCGATTGGATAAATTAGGCATGGTACAACTGAGTTAGATTTTTTACCAGTGTCTTCATGTTGTTAACTATTTTCTCATCCTTAGATTTCTTACGCGAACCAGCTCCAAATGGTGGTTGGGGTTGGCTTGTTGCACTAGGAAGTTTTCTTTGCATATTTACCGTGGATGGTGTGTGCTTTACTTATGGCTTACACATTAATGAAATGATTCACGAAGGACAATTTAGATTGGATCCATCTAATCCAAATAAAGCACAAAGAGAGACATCTTTAGCTTTGCTAAGCTTGCCTGGAGCATTACTGTGTGGAATGTATTTTTTATTCGGTAGGTGAACATGTTTTGAAAACACTATAGGATTTTTTCCAAGAGAAATGTTTCGCTGAATTATTTCAAACTGTTTTACACTATAAAAATCTATTATAACATATAGTATAACTTTTGGTTAATATAAGATGTCTGTGTACCCAGTAATTTACCTTGTTTCACTTAAGTTTTATCTCTATCAAAGTCTGTTGACCGCCCCATTGATTAAGCTGACTACCATTTTAGTCATTAGTTATTGGTGACGTTAGACTTGGCACTAATATCCAGCAATCTAAGTTGTGAAGCCTCGCATCTTGTTAACATCACTTTTCTACTTATAATATAATAATCACCCTATTCAACATGAAGTATTATTATTGTCAGCAGTAATGCGAAGAGAAATTGACAAGTTGGGGGAAAAGTGGAAAGAATAGTGCCAACAATAATGAAAAAAACTACGAATAAAGTGGGAGAGAAATAACTGTAACTTGATGGAAAGTATTAAATATATGGTAAGTTAAAAACTTGTCAATATAAGTGTGATTATTGTAACTGCGATTGGCATAGAAGTATTTCATGTGGTCTTCAACCATAGATTACAAGTGTGCAGTGAACCGCAGCCAGGAGGCTTTAATCTTTTTAGCGATTCTCTCACAACCAATCATTTTATAACACGATTCCACTCTTTGTCTATCCTTCACTTTTTCTTTAGTTGCTTTAGTGCTGCTCAGTACAAGCCAATGTAATAGATGATTAGGTTAGTATGTATAGCATCAGTTAACGATAGTTTGTAGGCTAACCAACCTATTCACAACCTTCAACTTGAGACGTTAGTATTACTCACCATGGTTCCACTGTACGCAAGTAGCAATGTAAATAAAGTACCACATACTTTCAAGTTATACATAAGTTCTTATTTCATTGACTATACAACCATAAAGATTTTCGATCTGGTGTAGACAGATATTATTTTTTATTTCTGTATATTGCAGAAGTTTTATCAGTCACTGATCCTTCAGGGTTGACAAGATTCCAAAAGTATGTAAAATAGTCAACCATTTCACTCCATAGAACTAAATCGACCATTGAAACAGCCAAAGTCTAGTGGATTATTTCGATTTCAAAGAAAATTAAGTCATCTTAAATACTCTTGTAATACCACTCAAGGCGTTCAGAAGATTGCATTTAGTCTGTATCTTCAGACAAAGCTCTGTCATCTACAACTTCCAACTTACTTTGGGTTTCCAGGTGGAAGATCAATCTATGAAAATTTACACTAAGAAAGAGCTTTTCTCAAGTAGATAGTATAGTAAATAAAAGTAGATTGGACAAATCTCTTAGAAGTGCATCTATCACCGAACTCTATCCTAGCGGAAAACATCCATGTAAAGGTGGTTTAGTATTTTGACATACGTCTTCAGCATACATTATTAACGTTATTTTCAGCATTCTCGTACGATAGAGAAAAAAATCGTCCATAGTGCAAAAAGTGCACTTACAGTCAATTCTCTGTAACAGTTTCCATGGTTTAGAATCTGATGAACGATCGACCAGTTATGTATAAAACCAGCGTCAGCTGTTCTCAAGTTTCCGTTGAGTAGGACTATCATATGCTCTTGACGAACATAGTGGTCAGACTTATTTCTCTTCCGTTTCTTAACCCTTTTTTATTCGAAATATCAGGCAACTTTCCCGAAGTAATTGCATTCATTTCAAAGTAATAAGTTAAACCATTTTCTTCAGATACAGTTGAAAGACGTCAGTCATGACCTGCTTCCCTTTTTTGTCTTCAATTTAGTTACAACTGTGTAAAGTAAACTGAAAGTTTCAGTCTCAATATCAATTACTTATTGTAACTGTTGGTGAATAATACTAAACCTAAGAATTAAGTAGAGCTTATTTTAGGTTTTCCTCATCCGATCTTCTGTGCTTTTGAGATCACCGCTAGTCGCCTAGTCATTCACTCTGTTGTCATCAACAAGAGAGTGTAATGACATACTAAAAAGTTTTCTATGATGTCTACTTTTGCATTGTATGAAATTGTTTCATCTATTCGCAACATTAGTTTACAATAATGGCTGCTTCTCAGTTTTTAAAAAAATAATTGGAATTCCGAAATGGTTCGTTCATTAGTCTGATTATTTAGTCCATCAGTCATTTCGGAGTTTTGGATTTACCCAATATTTATGATACTCAAAAAAAAATTGATTTCTTTGGTATACACTTCTAACTCCAGCTATTATATGTAAATTAGGTATTATTGTTCTTAGTTATTATCTTTTAACACCACTATCAGAATTCAGTGAACAGAGAGGTTTCACTTAATAAGTTATTCACAATACATCAATATTTATGATTACATTTTTACATGTACAAATATTTTCCCGTTTTTATTAGGTCCACTTACGGGTGCTCTGGTAAATCGTTTTGGCTATCGTATAGTTGCATCAATTGGTGCAGTTATTACTTCATTGTGCTTTCTGATAAGTGCTTTATACATTTATGATTTGGTTACATTCACTATTGTATTCGGTATAATTGGTGGTGAGTGAATTACTTGATATTGTAGTGTTTAATTTTTTTTATCTAGTGTTCATTTAAAATAAAAATTTTTTTTACAGGAATCATGAAAAATACATGTTCGGTGGTTGGATTTGAACCATTAAGATATAGTTTGTCAGTTTGGTAATGTAACAGATGAGCTACAGAGAATGTGGTTTAAAATCAGTTGTAATAAATTCCTATCACTAGTATATTTTAATAGTAACTAGCAGACGTCGTTTTATCTCATATTTATTAGTTGTCTGCTACTTGAATGGAATAAATCTGTTCATTTGTAATCCGGAATACATCTAAAATGTATCAATCTTTATACTGCAGTCGGTTTCAGTTGACTTCCTTGCTAGATATCTGCAAATATCTAAAAGTTGTTATATATGGTTTGATTTTATGTTAATTATATATTATAATGTTAAAGTTTATATTTGCTAGAGCACAATGAAGTTTTTCCCTCCTAAACTATAATATGTATTGAATATTTCGTGTAAAATTTAATCTCTAACCATATTCACTGCGTAATTTCAACATATTAGTAACAAAAGGATAAGTTAGTAGCTTAGCTCATATAGTATATTTATAGACAAGTGACAATCAGAGCTATTGCAAATATTTTTATAATAGTTGCACTATGATGGTTGTTCTGCCCATTTATTGGAATTAAGCTTTTACCTTGGTTGATAAGTAGGGAAGAAAGTATTCTTGATTAAAATGTAAAACTAACGGTATCACTTACTCACGCCTATTATCCCCGGTTGAACATAGGCCGCCGATTAGCGATCTCCAATATACTCTGTCTTTGACTCTCCTTCCCAGTTGTTTCCGAGTGCTAGTCATTCTTTCGAAGTCTGTCTCCGATTCCCAGCTCAGTGTGTCTTGTCAATTCCAAGTTACGGCTTGCTTTGTGACAAAGTCTACTAATTTTCATAATGTGTATTTTATCTACTTTCAGCGTTTTTCTTATATCCTCTTTTGTTGTAAGCTGGTTCGTTCTCTGAGGCAGTGATTAGGGATGAATTAGTTGGGCGTGTTGACCGACATCCTCCCACCTAAATGTAAGATGTTGCTTCAGAATCGGTGTATATGGGCACCTGAATTAGTGATAGGGAGCGTGTTGACCGTTTTACTTTTTCTTAGGAGTCTCATCAGTTCTGGTGGTCCGGTATGTTACGAAATCTTGGCATTGATACAGAAAGCTCGATTGGCTTTCGCCAACGTGCACCACTTATGGCGTAGGCGAAATATCCGTCTGCTAACCACCTGACGTGTCTAGTGCGCAGCAGTTCGCTCCGTTTTATTATACGGATGTGGAACACGGCTAATAAGACTAGAGGATATCCGTAGACAGCCAGTAGTCGATCGTATCTTCGAAGCATTGTCGGTGGATCCTAGGACCACCGAGCAGGCAGTGCAGTTGTTAGGAAACGGGTACTGAGTAAAGATGGCAGATCAATTAATGAAGTAGTGAATGTTCATCATTTGAGGTGGTCGGGACATATGTTACGTATGCCTAACCGAACATTCTATAACATTGATAACAGCAAAGTTTAAAGGGCTGAGAACTTTACGTATGCACTTGTCGATCTGAAGCATTAAAGACTGTAGGCGTTTGGCGCGAACCAGTCAAAATAAAATGAACTCATGCTATGCTGTTCGAATCTTTGTTTTTTCTATCTTTGAGATAATAATTAAGTATTATGTTTATTTTCTAGGAATTGGTTGCAGTTTAGTTTATTTACCGGCAATTACAGTTGTTGGACACTGGTTTGAAGAGCATCGAGCTTTTATTGTTGGTATTGTAATGTGTGGTGGTTGTTTGGGTGCCGGTTTAATGGCTATTATTACACCCTACTTAGCGCATCATTTTTCATGGCGTGGTAGTCTCATTCTACTTAGTGGACTACTTGGTCAAACCTTAGTAAGTTGTCAATTTTTATTGTATTCATGATTGATTCAACATAAAATTGACTAGGGTAATACATACGTTTGTGAATATTGGATTAATAAAATATAGTGTCATCACTTTGGAGACCTCCAACTAACGTACTTATCCAACTTTGTTGTTTTTAGCACTCATTAAGCAACACTCATCTTACGGTAGATGTAGAATATCGCTCAACCGGCATATTATATATGAAAGTATTCTGGGTTTGAACATTCAAGGATATATTTCTTTCAGTTTGTTGGTTTGATTCCCTATATAATGATTGAATAGGTTTCTATGGATTCCATCCAATCATTAGAAATTACTGTGTCTAATAGTTATTACTAGTGATGCAATCAAGAAAACTAAGTTACCATATTAGATTGATGTTAATTATTGTGATGAATGAAATACTGTAAGAAATCACATTTATTCGTTATTCACCAGCTATTCCTTTTATGAACATGTTCATTTGTAGCAGATATTCACATATGATGAATACAGTAAGATAGGAAATTAATATGAGAAGTATAAAAAGAGTTGAAAGAAGTCCTACATATTACTGGTGGTGGAAGCAAAAATTGAAAAGCATGCTCTGAAAATAACGTATGTACTCAAGGAATACAAAATATCAAATAATATTCGATCCCGATATTCGATGAAACATAAGGAATGAATATCTGTAAAAGTGACAGGTTTTGAATCATGTCACTTAAAGTGTTCAATCCTTAAGCGCGATCATTGCGTCTTCCTTAGACAAAAAATATTCACATACCGGTACATCTCGAACTAACATTTAAGTAACTTCATGAACGTTTAATTGACTGTTTTGGCATTTCTAATTGGTACTCTGAATCCTACATCAATATTGCTTATTCATTTGTTCCATTTTTTGTAACAAATATTTGCAGGGTAGCAGGTACAGAATTCTAACAACCAAAGTATATCTACATTCAGCGTTTGTTTCATAAGAAGCTAACTATTGCACAATATACTGAGTAGACAACGTTATCTTGTTGTGCATATTTCTAAAAATCTACTGAAACGTATCATCAGTCACAAAGAGTTTTCAAGGCGAGAGTAATACTATTAGTATCTCGTAATGGATTAATTATTTGAAGATGCTTTTGCTAGTCTAAGGTAGATCCCCTCTCCTTTGCAGCATTCAGAGACAAACTTTAGCAGTCGAATATCTCTGTTTTTTCCTTTATATCGCTTTTTACTGATGGAAGTTGATGAATTTATAAATCCTAGAAATCAGAAACTATAAAATCCTGGTATATGTTTATAAATCGGTCTTCCAAGGAAACCAACGGTAGAGAATCATGTTAACCTAATTTCAAGCTATTCAGTTTTAAAGTTAAACTAAGAAGTCACTTTTATTTAAGCGCATAAACTTCTGTACAAGGGGGCGCTAAATATGCGCCACACAATGAGCTTTCGGAAATATAGAGAAAAGTGAGCATAATAAAAGTGGATCGAATTGTTTGAAATTGTAATAATAATATTTGGAGAAGCAATTCAGGTGATGAAAATACAAACATAGAATTCACCTCATTTATTTAAAGAAATTAAAAGGAAATCACATTAGGACCGCCACAGTCTTCTGTTCGGATCCATGTCTGATAACATTTCAAGCCGCTAAGTTGGATTATCTCCATCGCCCCAAACCAGGAATCCGTAAAGACCTGACATATGTCATTAACGTATATCTTTCTTTCATACCACGATACCATGTCATACACTGGCCACCTCTCCGTTTTTTAAACCAGTCACAGGCATAAACCGCTCTGGATGCCACCGTACGCAAATGGATGTCGTCACTTATATCACCACCAGCATTCACACAAATGTTCAGGTACTTTTTTCTCCTCACTTCCAAAAGTATGTGTAGATATAGGGTGTTGCCAGTCTAGTAAAATTACTTTGTATTCAGATGTTAAGCATATACCATACCTACGAACACTGATTGAAAATTGATTAACTGAGAATTTTATGGCTTGTGTATCACCACACAGTAAAACACTATCATCCGTGTACTGAAAGCCGAAAACTTTTCGCGGCGCTTCTCAAGTTGGAGTTCCTTTCAGGTTTTCCGCCTTGTTAGGTGGATCAATCGACTGTGGCCACGGAGGATCGGACGGTTTGTTTGATGCTGCTAGTGCGGCATAACAGCTGAACTGTTCCTTGGGAAACTCTATCCATCATCCGAAACGTTCATAAATGCCATTTATTGGTTTCCCATCAGTTTTACAAATTGTTTCGCTCACACCAGACTTCTTGTTGCCAGTTGCTCCTTGGCTGAGTTAAAGAGCTTCTAGTAGTTACTAGATTGTAACTCGATAACATTCTCTGACCACCAGGTTCCTTAATCCTTACTGAAACTCTGCACTGTTTGGTTGCCGGGCAATCCGTGGTTATCTGAAGTAGACCGTCGTACTTCAGTTAGTTGTGGGTTGCCTGTAGAAACCCAGCGCTCGTAAACGAGAAATGTCGCGACCCCTCACATCTCTCTACTCTCCATTTTAATGGCGTCCTGCAATTTCAACCAATGTTTATCTGTACTTTCTTGTGTCGTTAGCTAGTCTTGAACCTAGCTTGGTTTGATATTTAATTACGGCAGAATTTACAATCAATTTGCTAACATCAATGCGTTCGAGAGATTGAATTTTTTGGCGAATGGAGCCTAAGATAAGATTAGCGCACACAAGGGCGTGGTCAAAGTCTCGATAAGTACTGCAAAAGGGGCGACTAAATGATTTCCACAATGTGTGTCCTATCCACACCCAATTATTTCTCTTAATTCCATTCTCAGCTGGAAGCTGGTTTAGTCTCCCAACCTATGCATTTAAATTTCCCGCTAGCACTACAATATCTGTCGAACTCACTTTCTGAAGGTCACTTGACTGGTGGTAGGACTCATCCTTGATCGCATTGGGCTGTAATCTGTCGGGTTATAGGCGAAGAAAACGAAAAGAATCGCTACGCATACCGATTTCTCACTTCGACGGAGTTTTCTAAATTATCAACTAGTAATCGACTATTAATATGAATCTAGTCGATTAACACTGACCCATCTGTAGTGCTAAGTGCGATATTAATGCCAGCAGAATCAGAGGAAAATTCAACAGGGCTTCGGAAAAACGCACACAAAACAAGCTTTTCGAAGTAACGTAGAGAGACCGAATCAGTAGTACTTTTCTTGACTCTTGAATTCGGGTCGTGGATAGACAACAGATATCAATGTTCAGACTTTCCAAAGACGTAACCAACTCTTTTTGTCGTCCGATCTGCATTAATGTGCAAACGTTGTAAAAGGTCAGTTTGGATGACAAATATTTTCGGAAAGGCCGATTCAGAACTATTATTCCATGGTATTATTCAATTTTCAATCAGTCTGACTTGAGGTCGTGTAAGTGAGACGGAATTTCCATCATAGGCGAGCTGTAGTATTAGTTGAAGAATAAACCAGTACAAAAAAATGAGAATAAATGGACTAATCGAGTGGTGCAAGGAAAAGTGAAAATAAATATTAACAAATAGTTTTGGGTGTCATTTACAAGAATGGGGACTGAAGCGTGAATAGTTTTCTTAGTTATGGTTACCATTTAGTTAATAAGGGCTGAGATACTGAAATAATCCTACTACACATTATACTTTGGTTTTATACTTTTTTGCTTTCATTCCATACCACATGAAATCGAAGCGAAATATTTACTGACAGTAAATTTAAAAAGTAACAAATCAGAAGTACTGGTAGATGTACATGATATATTTTTCAATAGCCAATTTATTGTGGTTACAAGACATTAAATGTAATAGGAACAATTAAAGTGTTTTTCGACTTGGCATCTCAATATTGCCATTACGTTTTCCAACTTGAAAATTAAGATGTACTATATATATATTCGCTGATAGACACTGTTAATCTTTTCATTTGGTTAAAATTATAAAGTACATTTTCATTTTCGACCTTAATACATAGGCGTATTATGTATGTAAACCCTAAAAAAAATCATATCTTTTCACTGTATTTGAATACTTAATAAATCGTCACATTGAGTGTTTTCATTGCTTTAAAGAAATGCTATGAATATAGTAGTTCTGTGTTACAAATTTGCATTTTCATCTCACCATAAATTTTAAAAAGTAGATTTTCTAAGTATATGAAGTAAAAATTATCACGTTTCTTTATTTATTCAAATTTCTATTCTAAGTATTATCACAACTCTTTTTCTGTCAAATGATCTCATAAATTAGAATCATTTTTGAAGAAGTGAATTAGTGTTAAATCATTATGTATCTGGTTTTTTTTAATGTACTATTGAAAACCAGCGATTACGAATTATGTGTTTCGTGGTGTTATAAAGCTACTTGGTTCAATACAAAACACAACCCCAACCGATAGTCGACGAACTATTTGAACTTTAGACTACTGCATTATAATCTAATGGTTTATGTCTCTAATTTCAGGTGATTTTGGAAACTAGTACAATAATCATCCAATGTTAGTCATGATATTGTTGAATTAGAGTAGTAAAAATGTCTTATATTAGAACTGGGAAAGAATTCACTGATAATAGTGACTGGTGGATTGAAGGTTGGTTTAATTGTTTTCGTAGGATGCGTTAGATGCGCACTGCTGAGTAATTTCATACTGGAGCTAAACAATTATTCAGCACTCCCAAGTTACTGTTGTATCTTAAGTAGTTCCAATTTGTGACGTACACTACCTAAAATTAAACTCACTAAAGTTTAATTTTATCACTGTTAAATAACTAGGTCTTGAAGAATTCATCCAACTATTTCCATCTTAATGTAAATCAGTTCTTTAGGTTTTGCCACAAGAACATCTTTTCCATTTGTTCGATTTGATGATAGAATCTAAACCCTATAAAATATAGTGATTGTTTTTCCGAATCTATTTTAATTTTATTCATAGTCTCCTAAAAGATGATTCGATATCTAAGTAAAAATTAACGACTGATACAATGTATGAATTCAAATATATATTTGAATATGTCAATTACTTAATAAAATAATTCTGTACCTATCTTCCAAAGATATTATGTCAGATTGTGGAAGAATATACTTCAATTGCTTATTATAATAATTCATTTTTGATATAATTAATCTTTGATGACTTTGTAAATCCTTTTAAAGTGAGATATACCCACACTATTGTGGTTGCTTGATCTTGTTACACCTTTATTTTATTGCAAACAAATTATCTAATGGAATTATTATTTTGATAATTGATGTGAACATTAATAAGTGTTTATTGATTTGATAACTAAGTGAATTATCACTTTACTTTACTTTACTTCTTTCATCTTCTTTTATTTGACAACAGGTTGGTATAGCACTATTTCGTCCAGTGAGTGTACATGAAAAAATTAAAGCTATTCGATTATTAAAAGAAATGGAGAAAAAACAACTTAAACCAAAAAAGTGTAAATTTAATTGTTTATTATCTAGTCATAAGTCAAAACAGAATCCCATAAGAAAAATTGCAATTCAACGGTAAGTATGTTTCATGAATGGCGTACATATGATTTGGTTAATCTGTAAATTGAAATTCACGTTTGGTCTTCCAATTGAAAGAGTAAAAATGTTACTGTTAACAGTAAACAACTAAATAGTGTAAAATAAGCACGAAATAATAAGTATATATATATATATATACCCTTGATTCATAGTAATATAGTGCAAATGTAGATATACCGCTCAGAATCCAGAGGAGCATTCACTGTGGTGGAGTTTCGTTCTGTAAACTGAATGTTTTGCTTGTGGCGCTTTCATTGTTCTTCTGAACAACATCATCGGCACAAACTTCAGATAGAAGTGAAGTATTCGAAATGCTCCACGTTTGACCCGTAGCTTGTTCTGTTTAAGGTCAAAAACAACCAATCAAGATTGAGGTTAACAGAACAAGCTATGAGTCAAACATGGAGAAATTCGAATACTTCACTTCTATCTGAACTTTGTTCTGAAAATATTGTTCAGATGAACAATGAAAGCTCCACAATCAAAACATCCAACTCAGAGAACGAAACTCAACCATAATCATCCACCTGAGCTACGAATTTTCTCCAACGAATGCATTCACTCGTTATATTTCCGTATATAATAACTTTTACAATAACCTTATACTTTTTAATCTATGGATTTATTATTTCTTCTAATATTATATCGTTTATACCTAAAGTTTTCTACTACTGGTACTATTACTACCTTGAGAATCGTCTTAAACATTTCATCGCACCATGTTGATATGATGCGGTAACTTAAACTAATGCTGTATCACATTGTCTGTATCTATAGATTGCAGATTTCAAAAAGCTTGTCTTCGACTTTGTTAATCGATACCATTAATTTGTTCTATCCTCATTTGACCAATTTCCAAATCTGCTTCTGTGCTAGTGAAATAGGCGTTAGATGAACGTGCCCATCACATGCTTTAACTAATCTAATCTATGAAAATTCGTTACTATAATGGTTTCCAAATGTATATTACATTTCGTCTAAAAACTTCCTAACACATGTAGTTCATCTCTGGATTTAGTTGTATTTAGTAATTGAACCCATAAAGATGATATCTACAAACTGCCCAATATTAATCGTTTGCAGTAAACGACAAGTTCAGCATTTAGAATCATCTGTTGTTCAAGTCATGGTATTCTATAGTTGTTAACACAATTGCCTTCCTAAATGTATAAAGAATACCATTGTTAAATTCTAATATATTACTAAATACACTAATTAACTCCATTAAATGTTTGCAAAAAAATCTCTTGCAAGCTTTCGTTGCCCTCTCAGGAATTTATTATATTCTTTAATCTTATTACTTTATCTATTTGTTCGTCTCTAATATTATGCCGCGTAAGTTCTTCTAACACGGCATATACTTTTATGTCCCTAATAGATTAAGCCACGTGACAGACAAGAAGCATTTATTTCTATGTTTCAATAAACATAATATGTATTTGTGTGTTTACGTCGTTAATATATGTTCCTTGTTGTTGATTGAATTTTATTTATAGTCTGAAATGAATTTTATGTATTGTCTTATGATTGTCGCCTTCAGAAACATTTTTCGATTGTCTATCGAAAGCAGAATAAAATCAAACTAAGATTTTAACCGATTTCACACTAGACACATAATATATTTTGTTATTTAGTTTTACGTTTATTCTAAGTATGGTTTTATGTTATATTTTAATGAGTGGGATACATATAATTGAATTAGGCTTTTAGACTATTAAAACTAGGGGGAAAGATGTAGTCAACTTTCATGTTATTTTCATTCAAGTTTGGCTTAATGTTTACATTTGAACAATAGCTAACTAACTAAACGTGTACGGTCTCTTCTGATCAAAACAATTGGGCAATACTATTAATTACTGTACGATCTGTCTTATACATTGTTTCTATTTGGTTATTGAACAGAAATTTCAATCAGTTGCAACGTAGAATTTTGTACCTATGTACATCAGTTCAGGTTGCTATACCGCATTAGCACAGAGACGCAATTGTCAGTTCGAATCCCATAGTAGAAGTATTGGCGGTTATGAAGAAGATTAGGGTACGGAGATATTATTTATGAAGTTTAATTCAGTGAGATAACTTTCATAACAGAAAGATAGAGGTGATGGGGAATTCAAAAGTTCAGAGAACACAAAAAGTGGATGCACCTGCGCGCCATGGCAAACAATTTTGAGCCATGTCGTTCAAAATAATTTCTGTTTCACAGTAACACTGTACTTCGTATAACAAAGTAAATTGCTATGATAAATGTTTTGACCTAAGGCAATAGTTTTTTTTAATTTCAGAGGCTCTATAATGGCTCGGATAATTGAAGAAAAATCACGTCAACGAACTACATCCACTGGCAGTTTGGATGGAATGGTAATAACACGTGAAAATCAACTTGTAGCTCTATCCTCTGATGCTTATGAAGTTGTGAAGGCTGCAGCAGCCATATACAGTGCTAATACTAGCAATATGATATCATCAATCAATGCACAAGAAAAGGAACAATTGGAAATACAAACTACATATGAAGAAAATCAAATATCATCATCTGAATCAGCATCATTTGAACAATTAAGACCTAGTAGTAGTATGAATGCAAAAAGTAATAGTTTGAAATATTCTCTAGATAATAATCGTAAAAATTTACAAACATTAACTGAAGGATTTCCTATGTCATCATTTGATCATACAACAGAGAAATTTCAAACAAATTCACAGCCTGTAAGTGTCTTACTTTATAAATCTTGTTTTTATTATTATTTTTTTTGTATACTTATTTTCTATATTTAAAGCTTTACATTAAAAAAAATAATTAGTTATTACAATGAGTTTGGTTGATCAAAACTTATTGTCTGTATTGATGTATGCATAAAAGCAAAAGTTGTTATTTTACTAAGAAATTTCAAATGAAGTATGCACTCAGTTTTAAAGAAAAAAATTCGAAAATCATTCTTAGTGAATTTCATTCACAAACTTTAATGTTTATGTATTCTATATGTGTTTATTCGTAAGTTTCAATGTGTAGACTATTAGCTAATTAATTTTATTTGTTACAGTCAAAACAATAATACAAACTGAATATATAGGAAAAGCAGTAACTACTTAAGAAATGTATACGTGTGGTTTATAGTAACTCATTAGAAGTGGACATATGACTTCATGCTAAAAATAGAGTGTGTACTTTTCACTAGTCACTTTATTTCCACCAGATTTTATATTCTTCTCTGCATTTTTATCCATGTAAATAAATGGTTGTGAATGCATGAACTATAGTTTGGTTATTTTTCTAGACAATCAAACCTATGAAACGTTATGCCCTTATCCAATTTGCACAAAACGCCTAGAAGAAATATACCATATGACCATTGTGATTAGTGAACTTAAAACAGAGATCCTCACATTTATTATAGTTCTTATATACATCAGTTTACATAAATGAGATTTATGTATCAATATATGAAACGTTTCATCGGATTGGCTATTCAAAGTAGCTAATCTAAAGGTAACATCTGTTTAGCTTAACTATTTTCGATTCGTTATTGTGACTGATAATCTTGTACCACTGAGTAGGATTCCGGTTGTTCTTATTTTAAACTTTAGTCAGTTCATGATATCATGATCATCTATTGTCATAGATGATATTCGTCTCAATCTCGAAATGACTAAAGCCTACAGATTACGACCTACGCTCCAATGGTCTGTTATTATTATTATTATTATTATTATTATTATTATTATTATTATTATCACAAGACCTAGGTTCCATTCTGTGTTGAATTATTAGCGCTGTTTTCAGAGCAGTACTAGATTCAAACAAACTTGATGTTTAGTAATTTTCTTTGGTTTGTGTTGGGATGACTCACAGAAGCCTACAAAGGCTTTCAAGAGGCCGAAGGGTTTTTTTTCATGCAATCACGGCTTGACAGAATTTCGTAAGTGTCGATTTGGCTATAAGGTGATTAGGCAGCGCTAATTGCGAATTACACGATTTTAACGATGTTTTCACTCTGTACTATAAATACATATGTTTTTTGTGTACAATTTGACACTTTCTTCTGGGATCGATCCCCTCGCGTGAGTTGCACATTAAGACGACACGACCATCCAGTGCTTCCAAGTTTTCAATGGTGCTTTACCATAGATCGCTTCATGATTTCGATGAAATTCCACAATCTCCACAAGCTTATACAAATAAATAATGTTCAATGACTAAGTAAATTAGCCAGAACAAACAAACGGTTTTTTTCTATCAAACTCTATACAGTTAGTTCCCTTTATGAATTTTTTAATTAAGCATGAAAAACAATGAATACAGAGTAATACAGATTCATTTTCATTTGTTGGTCTCTTGTCAACCGTTTACAATCCTGCTTCTATTAAAATATAATAGAATAATCAGTTGTAAACTTTTAATGACCTAAAAAAAAATTGAAATGATAATGTATGCGTAAGGTCATTCATTGGAAATAAAATATCGAAAACAAAAAGGAGGGTGAGACAATTATTATTTAGGATTTGAAAGTTCACATGATGAATTACGCAGTGATAATCAGCGATACATACAGTTTATAAATGTTTGATAATTTAGTGAGTGAGAATCATAAATGAGTAAACTGGATGAGAAACAACTATTAATTAAGTGAATATTCTGAATCAAATTATAATCAATAATTACTTATAACTGGGGGCAATTTAATGAAAATGATGAATTTGTCATACCAGTGATAAATTAGTAAACATCTTATTTTGAACACAAATTCGGTTGAAGTTTTCTAACAGTTACTACTTCAGTGAAGCGCAAAAAGGTTTTGTTTAATTGTGCCTGTTAACTAATTTGGAGGCTGTTATGACCAGAATCAACTATATGGCCGACTACTGTATTTTTTTAAAGGTTATGTCTCCCCTTTTAGTCTTTGAAATATGCTCAGTAATGCAAACGTGTACTCTCCTCTGTGTTCTCCCAGTGTATGCATTTTGGTAAACTCATAAATACAGTTGAATGTATTAAAGAAGGACTTGTTGGTATTTTATTCCAGGGATTAGATCGTTTCATGTAAAGTGATGAAGTTTGCATTTATCCTATGCTTAATTCATCCACCAGTTGTATGCTGTTTGAAACCATGTTGTAGGAAACAATAAGCTTTCTTTCCAACTGTATCATATTTGATACAGCTGTTCGTTTTGACCTACTTATCGATCCATTTTTGTGAGTATGCGAAACCACCAAATAAAAATCAATTCATATTATTCTGCGTTAATCGCTTTTGTTTCGTTATTCGAAAAAATTAAGCATTGATACTATGCTATACTATTTGTTTTCAGATAAGTGTATGTATGTTAATCGACTAAACTCTCGTTTTTATTCTCCAATCAGCTAACAAATCTTTCAGTTGATTAATTCAATAATGTGGATCATATTTATATAACGACATTATCCTCATATTATTAATCTAGTTTGGAAACAAATCATTTGTATTGACTTTTAGACTCTATCTACTTATGTAAAAAGTTCTTATATGATACCTGAACATTTAATTGTCTTATCAGCGTGTATGGCTATCTTTCAGTAGCTAACTAAAATTTATGCAGTATGAGGATTTGTCATGAACCACAATGTGGTTCACTTAAGTAATCACACTCCTAACTCTTGATCAATGCAACTAGAGAGAGAGAGAGAGAGAGAGAGAAGACAAAGATTGTGTATGGACGAAAGTGAATCAATCATAATAATAATTGTAATACGACAGTTCATGTATACATCTAAGTGATAAGATTGACTTATACTTTCAGACAAGTAGACAGTAGAACCTAACTAGACGAACAATCTATTTACATTTATAAGATCCTCGAATAAATTGTCCCACTAAAAGTATATTACTATGATTATTATTATAATCAGTAAAATTATTTCCTTATTCATTTGAACAGTTTCATTCATATAAACTTTTTTGTTTCTCTTAAAAATTGACACAATAATATTTTTTGCTGTTGTTTTCTTTAATTTTTTTTTCTCTTTTCTACTTGATAGAAAACTATTTTGAAGAACAATTTATTTAAACTTTTTTTTAAATTTTATAAATATTTCAACATAATTATTTTAAACAATTGATTATATAATATATTAATTATATGATTTAAAAGTTTTTTAAGTAAAGAATAAAAAGAATTGAAATTCCACGAATTCAAAGTTTTCCTACATGTTATACTCCGACGAACTATTTTTGGATAAGATTACAATATTTGATTGATCTTTTCCTGTTTTTTGTTGTTGTTGTTGTTGTAGTCTCATTGTCATTGAAATGTTCATTATACACTTGATAAGATTATGTTAACAGAATAATTGTGTATACATTGTTATATATACAAATAATCATTTGAACTTTTGAACACAATAGACAACAGGATATGTTATAAGATGTAAATAATAGTTATCTATATTTCGACTGGTTTAAAAATATTTTTCAAAAATTTAAGTTTACAAGTTCCTTTCGTTTATTTTTTGTTTTTTCAATGATTACTACCACACTGTTTTGATCTCTTATGTTATTTTCATGTCATACTAGAATAATCAGTTATGATAACTTAGATTAGCTAGACTGTCCTGTTGACGATGTTTGTTTGAATCTGTTCAATTTTCTTGGTTCACTTCATTATGATTGTGATTAACTTTAATCATTAACTTTATTTTTTTTAAAATTACAAAATGTGAAAATCATTGCATTGAGACTGTTTTTTTTTTTTATGATTTTTGATTTGTATGTATTTTTTTTTCAGTTTACTTTAGTAGAATGTTTTTAACCAGTCACTTTTCGCATAAACTTTGCCGGTAATTTAAATCTGATTTCTTCTGTGAAATAAGCGTTTGTTAATTGAATAGAAATGTACCGTTTTATTTAATTTGGTGTTTGTTATTTGAAATATTTCTTGCAGTATCCTGATTTTATTGAATTTACTTCGAATGTAAAAAAAACATTTCCGTAATTTCTTGTTTACTTCTGTACGTGTTATTTTAGCCTTGTATTGCAGTACTTCCTCCGCCTGTCCAATTTAGTCGTGCTGCTGTACGACGTATAGCACGTGCAATTTTAAGAAAATTACACGGACAAAGTAAACTACCGTTTTCACCATCAATTACTTCCATATCAATTGGTTCAAGACAAGTTATACAACCATCTTTTCGATCTAGTGGAGAGAATCGTATTGATACATGTTCAACGTTTAGTACACCATATACAAATAGTTCACGAAATATTCAGTATGACAGAGTTAACCACGTGTATCGATATGAACTATTTCATGGATCAGTGGCTACAAATATATGGAGACGAAAAAGGAGTTTATTTGCTTCATCCTTGTATAATGAATTACCTTCAAACACTAGAGATTCGGTAGCTTCAACTGGTCCTATACGCCATATATCAACTGCAGTAAACCGTTCAATCTCTTCACAAGAATCCGTATGTATTATATAATCTGATAATGTTTGAGATTCTCATTAATTAAATTTCTAGGATTTTAGTTTGTTGTATTTTATAAAACAATGTTTAGTTGGAATGCTGACTTACTAGGCACTATTTGACTATTGTTTTAATGTCTGATAGAAATTGAGAACTAGTTGGCAGTATAATTTATTGAGATAATGTCGGTTTGGTAAAGTGGTTTGTCATTAGTTCGTATCAAAAATAGTTTTTATTAGCTTGTGTCTTGATATTCCCTAAGTTGTAGCTAGAATTAATGATTACTAAGGTTCATCACGTCTAGAGCAGGATAGTTATAATCAAGATATATTGATTGTCTGGCTTTATCATATGCAGACTGTAGTTAAAACTAAACATTGTTTGATTTCACTTCAGTGATTTAAAGTTTTTGTCCTTATTTTGCGATCTAGCTGTCATAAGTTTGATATCATGATGGATTTTAGTGCAGACTCTAGTGTTCCCTGAATCCACACTTTTCTGTATCTTAATTTCGTGTGGACTATGTTAGTTAAACTGTAAGGTCATGGTCGGTTGATCGGATTCCATCACCAGCACGAAGGATTATACACACATGAAATTGATCACTTATCTGACTTGTCTATTCTTAAACACATTTCAGTTTTATAGGAGTCCAGATGCGACATGGATATTTCATTGATAACGTCTGTAAACTATGGTGCTGGGTGACACGACATCCAATCCGTCAGAGAACACCAGTGCTGTCAAGATTACAGGTATACTTTACTGACGAGTGCTGAGTAACATGAAACCTTAGGTTCAGGGTCTCTTGTTGACTACCTACAACCACTACCTTGCAATATCATGCTAGTCAATAAAGGTTTACATTTCCGTTTGGTTTCACTTTAAACAAATATAATCTTTAATAGCCGGGAATTCGACTCCATTCTGTTCGAACAATGCTAATGAAACAAATCTTCCATCGAATTTTCGAATATTATTCGTAGGAATCCCCTGTTGTGTGATAATGGTACTGAGAAGACCAGTACGCTTTTATTTGGATGAATTTACTTAATATATTTGGGATGCGAAGTAATTAATGCACACTCACTCGAGCAGAAGCATCCCAGGCTATATTCGAATAATGAATAGGATTAAAACACGAGTGAACAGTCGCTTGAGAAGAATGAATTAATTATTTTGTCCAAACAGTAGGATAAGCCATATAGGCTTGACTGTGGTACACTGTGCAAATCATATAGGAAAGATGCTTGAATTATACTCATAAATAATTTGAATTCGTACGTGTAAAGACCCGTCTTAATCCCGTCCACCACCAGCAGCAAGAAAAAGGGTGACTGTAAGCGACCTTGTCTGACACCGTTCTAAATTCAGAATGAGTCTTTGAGCTAAGATTCATGCACGATTTTGCAGTATAATCCATCGTAGGAATTTCGCGCCATGTCTAATATCTTCTCAGATACACTCTAGTGTCGGAGAAGCCATCACAACGTCATCCTGTCCACAGTATCAAACACTATCAAATGAAGTTGATGTAGAGTGGTTATTGCTATTCAGTTGATTGTTTCAAAATCATCCATAGTGTCACAATTTGGTACACGATCGATCTTTACGAAATATAGTTTGCTGATCTCGAAGTTGAGCGGAATCTTTCATTCAGTTTAACAACACTTGGAAACTTTTGCTGATATTGATAGTGGAGTGATGCCTCCGTAGTTTTCAAGCTTTCTGAGAATTCGTTTCTTTGGTATCTTGACGAGGTATCCTTCTTTTCATTCTGTTGGTATTTGTTCTACCTTCCAAATCTTCTGCAGAGAGCGTGGAACTTCTTTATAGTTACTGATATGTCTGCTTTCTGTGCCTCAGCTGGAATGCTGTCTGGTCCTTTTGGTTTGCCACTCTTGATTTCTCTGATGGCCATGCTGATTTGCTCAGTTGTTGGTGGGTTGGCATCATCTATGAAAATCAAATCTCGCCCAGTCACTGATTTCCTATTTTCATGTCCACTATCATTCTTTATCCAATACACTATGAAACCCTACTTAAACCTAAGATAAACACTGGGCAGTACATTTCACACCTTATAATCATTTCAATAACAGTTTGAAACATTCGTTGTTATTAAGAAGAATAAATCAGTAATTCGATTTGACACTGTTGTACTGTGTTAATAACGATTAAGATATCGAAATTTGAAGTTGGCCTACTCTAAATTTTATTTACAGACGATTGAGAATTTTTCGAATATGACTTAACAAATAGGAACTGGATGAGACCGGATGTCGGTCACACAACAGAATTTCTTTTGTAATAATTCAAACACACAGATCAGATGAGATTCGCGGCATAATATAACACTCCGTACACAACTTAGGAAATTAAAAAAAAACAATTGAGCTTCTGTGGTCATAATGACATTGGGGCACAATTTGACAGCCGATCAGGTGACAACAGCTGTTAAAACAGAAATAGAAATTAAGATTACGTCATAAAGGTTTATCCTTAGAAGAAATCACTGATATTTAACAACAATAAAAAACGTGGATAATGTGATTTATTTTCTTAGCAGACACTAAAATTAAAGCAAGTACATTTTAACAAAAAAATACAAAGAGTTCATATTTGGATAAAATCATTCCTTTGATAAAAGAATGAATATGAAATCTATAAATGTATAGAAAGAAATATTATATAAACACTACTTATTTTCTTTTCGTTATATTTATACTTAATCTATATTTATGTATATACATATGTATTATTCTCTATTTATTTTTTCAAGCATATACAATTAAAATTACCAACACCTGATTCACCTTCTGCATTAACATCATTAATTAGTTTAGATTCATATACAGGGCATATTATATCACATGAATTAAATAGTCTTTTGTTAGATCAATCTACTAAACTAGCTATATTGAATGATATACGTCGTGAGTTAAGTCGTCCAAAATATCGTCCAGATTTTTTCTACGCTGGTAATAAACGTAAATTACCCTTGTATCATGTGCCTGAATATACAACTTGTAAACAATTACCATGTGATGTAAGTTTCGATTTCTTTTTCGATTTATAAATAATAAATATTATCTTATTTTAATAAAAATGTACTCTCATCTTTCCTCTTTTTTTTTAAAAAAAAAATTCTATGTAATTTCTTTAACATTATTGTTTTTATTACATTTTATGGATATAATTCACTTTTTTCTAAGTAGAGTAAATTAAAGTTCTGTCATAACTCAAACTTTTATAACTTATATCTATGGTCATGTTAGGCAGAGGAGTTGTAGAAACTTCTGTTCCATCACTCTATAGGTTAACACAAGAGTGATGATTCATGATGGAAATTTGATTCACCTAACTTTCTCAAAATGTTGTTAAATTTCTTTCTTTATTGCATTTGTACTTAGTTTTAATATTCGTCTCTTTATTATCTACGTAACTATAATTGGTTTTCCTTCGCAATCGGAAATCAAATCACTTAATGTTTTTCCTTTGGCACATTGGTTACTAGTATGATATATTTGTTTGATGTAGTTTCAATTAAGTAGTATCGTACGGCTATAAATCATCAAAGATGAAACTCTTTAAGAGATAACGTTTTTCCATTATATCTGTTCATGCGCATTGACTGAATATATCTTAAGATTATAGTTTTTTGTCAATAAATGATGCTGCTTAAGAAAAGTGCGAGAATTTGTTCTGGTTGTCTTCCTCTAATGGTGCTAAATATAATACATTTTCATTTAATTCAGAGTCATTTATATCAATAATCATCTTGCATCTCTTATCGAGCAGATGAGAGCAAGGATCACACTGATTACTTATCGGGTAATCAGTTTGTGCGTAGATTATGGCTGTCCATATTGGTTCAGCTTTGATAACAGCGATTTCGTAATAGTATCTCGCCGAAATTCCTGCTTAATACAGCGCCTAAATAAACTGAGTTTTGGATATGACCATTAAACGCCCCATCAATACAACAGTTGACTTTTTTGGACTCCATATTATGTACATATGCGTATTTATTATAATCAAAACAAAAAAAATTTACGTATGTATATTTGGTCTTTGTTTCATGTTGTGACCTCTATGAATGACAATTTTCGGCCAATGAAAATTAAGCTTTATGCAGAATAATTCATATGACTTTTATGTATTTTTTCACAACACCCACACACATACAAACTTATCGTAATCAACAGTATTCTGTTGAAATGTTATTGATAATATATGAATTTGTTATCTTCATACTCGTGTTGTTTTTTTTTTAACTATAGACAACAATTAGTTAGTCGAGATTGTTTTGCTTCGAGAAGTCTATGGCTTACAGATAATGCTTATTAGAATACTTCACAAACAATCTTTTTTTTTATCATCTAGAAAGTTAACTTGTATTGTTCTCTTCTACATGAACAGAAAAAAAAACCTTTGTAGTTATTGTCAAATCTCTCTCATTTTGAATCATAACAATTGTTGCCATTATTAGAGCATCTCTTACAGTTTCAAGTCTAAGTTGCTTATAGTCAACTAACTTTAGGGGTTAAATATACTTTTTCAAAGTAATATATACATCACTTTTAATTAAGAAGTTTGCATGTTAAATAAAGAATATATCATTCAATTTGACTCAACAGTTTAATTACAGTCATCATATGTTACATCCCTGTTTACTTACAAAACTGTATAGATGAGAAGTGGTTTTCTATTTTATTTTTTTCTAATTTCACTTGAGACAAATCGATTTTATTTTGCCTGACTTTTAATTGAACAAACAAACAGAATTTTGGATATAGTATGATTGATGTGATTGTGTCTATACTATAACATGAATTAGATGTGGCTTAACTGTACCAATCTCCTACATATAGATCAACCAATGGAATGAGAAATAATCGTCATGGCGAATTCCTAACCCTTTGTGTTCATGTATCTAAATATTCTTCATTACATTTCAGTCTTTATCATGTCTTTTAAAAAAAATCTCCATTGTGAGTTAGTCTCCACTATCAAACAAAAAATCTCAATGATTAATTGCCAAACATTAAATATTAATTGCAAGACATGATATTGAGTTATTGAATTTAATTATGATTAGGTACAGTTACGTGAATATGCTTATGATTTAGTAATGCGATATTACTTATTATGTATTGTTACTTGATATGGTGTAGTATGCTCGAATACTTGTTCGCACTTTTTGTTATCAAGTCTAATATATATATAGAGAGATTTTCTAACAATAAAATTAATAGTCTAGTGTTTAAATATTTTCGCAAATCGAAATCATCAATTAATCATTGATGGCTAACATTAGAAACCTGCAAGTTTCGCCCTGGTGTGGGACTCATCAGCAGTGCGCGTCCACTCAGGATTCAAACCCAGAACCTTCGGTCTTGTGCACCAATGCCTAACCTTTGCACCACTAGGCTGGCTGGTATACAATAGTGTTAATGTCTAACTCTGATCAATCAATCTATTATTTCATTTATTCTTATTTAATTCCTTATTCCGCTTTTTATTTTTGTTGATACAGGCAAATTATGGCTTAAAAGAATTGACAATCCACTCGCCTAATTCAAATGTTGTCAATCAATGTCCAAATCTATTGAAAACTGTTATTCCTATAGAAAATGTTATATTACTTCGAAATAAATCACTTATACCTGATAATCAAAAAATTGATGTACTTCTGAATACATCAAAAGAGAATAAAAATATTTCTCAGTTGAGAAAATTTATCGCTTTGCCAAAAATTGATGAATTATTTTCTTATCTTGCAGATATGTTAGATAGTCAAATACTTAAAAGTTTTACATTTATTATACTTTCAATCGCTTGCTTTGTAAATATGTTGGGTAAGACTTTTTAATTTTTCAATCTTTTCTCAATAAATAATCACGAAGTTTATTTATTATTGATTAGTAGTATATAATAGAAAATGCTAAATAAATTTGGGTTTTTGTACTTGCTAGTTTTGATTATCAAGAACTTTCTTGTTCTGTAAGTTTCTATTCCTTCTAAAGAACTAATGTATGATATACTAAGGTAATTCATGGGATTCATCAATCTTTTTTTCTGTCTATTTAATCAGTAAAGTAATTTAAGGAAATTGTAATGTGTTCTGGAACGGTATATTCTAATAATGTCATGACTATTTAAGAATAAATTAATATTCGTGCTAGGTAATCTAGGGATCATGTAGTTGTATTAAACGAATAACTTCCGGATTATATTTAACAGGTATTTAATTATTTTTAGCTGAACAGTGCTAAGCATTAATCAAACTTTCGATCTAGAAATATTTATCAGTGTAATGTTTTAAAAAATATTTTATCACGAGAATATTTGTTAATAATAATGGAAAACTGTGCAACTGATTTTGTTTTCTTCTTGCAAGAAATAATACTCATTAACCTTTAACATGAACAGGATTGAAAGAAGTTAAATGCTTGCGAACAATCTTCATAGGTTATATACCTTGGGGTATAATGTTTAATTAACACTGTTTTTCTGTATCGTCCGATTTATACCACGATTGAATCACAAAGAAAAAAGGTGTCAAACGTAAAGTTTCCTGAGAAGATCTAGCATTTTCCTTAAATGTGAATTACATTTCTCTGAGATAAGTGAAAGTCGTCAATACACCCAATTCTTGAATTCTCTCCTGTGATCTGTTGGTTCTTAATAGTACTACGACTAAGTAAATGAATGCAGATTAAGGTTATATGTCTTTAGTTTACCATTTTTATACATAAAAATCCGATTAGTATAAATTAGTTCTAATATTTCAATGATTGGCTAAACACATTGAGTACTTCAATCAATCAATCAATCAATCAATGAATCATTGATCTGATCATATGCTAACAAATACTGTGTAGCTGCTGTAAATCATTGTGTTTTTATTTCATTTTATTTAATTAGTAACAACAATAAGTGTTTAACTAACCTATGCACACAACTACATTTCATGTATTTTAATTCCAAAATTTTTTCTTTGCCTTATACCAGTTTCCCTTCTTTTTTTTCTCTCTCATTTTTTACCCCTTGTTTTCAGTATTTTTAGTTCCATTTCACTATCTTCCACTTTTATTGGATTTCGGTGGTATTGAATGTTATTTTAATTCATTATGGTGTCCGAATGAATTACCCGCTGAGATTAAGCATAATCTCACATATAATCAATTTGATCAATCAACTATTAAATATATTAATGTTTTAAAGAAAAATTATGCATTTTCTAGTCCAGAATCTTTATTTTTAACAATTGGTTTTGCCAGTATTTTTGGTCGTTTATTTGCAGGTGAATAATAATATTAGTCTTTTTTTTTAGTTTGATTACAAATGTAATTGGTTGTGTTTAAAACACATTGATAAAAGTTAATTCTAAAGTTCAACACAAATAACATAATTTACAATTCCCATTATGAGCCTTATATTACCCTAGAAGCTCCTTATGCTTTAATAGGTTAGAAGCTAACGAAATTGTAACTCCTTTACTAAACTTACATAGTTTATACTACCGGAGATGCAGACAAGATACCCATCAGTCTATCAGTCTATTCTAAGCATATTACTTATTTTATAGCTATGAGAGAACAAAACAAAACTGATTTAATATGATTAAGGCGGGTTTAATTTATGCTACAATTGTTATCATTTATTTATTAGACAGCAATAAAAACAATGCAGGAATAAGCTACAGTTTTGTTTATTGATCAATTTTATATGGCTATATTTCTGACCGTAAATCTAATTGTATTAAATTGGTTGTATGTTTCTATCATTTGTCGGTCTTCCTTCATTACTGAATAATTGGATTTATTTATTTGTAAAAAAAAAGTAATATATTCGCAGTTAATAGTGACAATTCTCTAAATAAGTTTCAACAGTTAGATTATTTGCATTACGGGGTTGTGAAGATTGTTAAGTTACGCATTTTTGAAACCATGCATCGATCAATGTTAGACCACCATTAGAAACCTGGAAGCACTGGACGGCCGTTTCGTCCTGGTATGGGAATCCTCAGCAGTGCGCATCCACGACTCCTGCACCCCCCAGGATTCAAACCCGGGACCTTCGGTATTGTGCGCGAACGCCTAACCATCGGACCCCTGAGCCGGTATCTAATGGTGTGGGCGTTCGCCTACAATACCGAAGGTCCAGGGTCCGAATCCTGCTGGGTGCAGCAGTCGTGGATGCGCACTGCTGAGGAGTTAGATTATTGCAAAGAAATTTTTCGATAATTTTACATGAATAACTAAATATGGGGATAACAGCTGTATAATTTTAACATTTCAGAAGAAAATTCTAAAAGAAATACTTGTTTGTCGCCATGTATTTTAAAAATGGTAGGCCTTAAGTATGTAAAGGGTGATATAGAAATGAATGTTATTCTATAGTTGTATGATAAATTTATTGAGCGGGCTCATGAGAAATAACGTTATTTTATTCTTTAATAGAAAACAATCACTAAAGTTAATATAAAGTATTCTGGATACTGGCTTTAGCTAAGGGACCAATTGTGGCTGTAACTGTATTCGTTGAGTTTCAGGTTCGAGCCCTTGTTTACCAACTAACAGTTTTCTTTTCTAATAGGGTTTAATATATTTCAACCATACTGTCCACTCGAATGCTTGTTAGTATGTGCTTTATCATATTAATATTTCAGTGTATTAGTCATTGAATTGATTTGTTTTTTGTTCTTTTCATTTATATTGTATTTTTCTTTCTTTCTGTATCAAGGATTTTATATTGAAAAAGGTTTAAATACAAATCGTAAATTCCTACGTCAATGTCCTCGCATGGTAGATCCAATGCTGTTGAACAATGTCGCATTAATTGTTTGTGGTTTTTCAATTATCTCATTTCCATTAGCAATTCATGGTATTATGTTGACAAAAAATTCAGATCAATCATCAACACAACGCTTGCAAGCATGGTCATTAAAGTTTCGAAGTCATTTATTATATATTGGTAGTATAGTATATGGTTTAACTAATAGTAAGTTAATATTATATAAATATTTGTATATCATTTTTATCAATCTATCTTATCATAAAGGAATGATAAGTGCAAATAAATATGGGCAATTCGGACCATTAACTTATTTGTACAAATTTATTTTCCTACCTATCACATTCATAAATTATTTAAAATTGAACTTTTCGTTTATTATGGTTTACTGGACAATAGGATAATATTTTAACAGTTGATCATTGTTCCTAGTTACCAGTCTTCTTCTTCTTACTGGACTATCCAATATGTCATAAATGAATTTGTCATGTAATGTTGAATCCGTACATGTTTGTTATGCTAAACATCTTAATATTAGTGAACTTTCTTTCTATTCCGATGCTAAAATTTCAAATATCTCACCCGTTGGTAATCAAGAGTATATGTCGGTTTTTTAATAACTGAGATTTTGATAAATGCTTTGCATTATTGCCATCAATGGTCGATAATTCATTCCATATAAAATTAACCATCGTTGGTTAGTTGGTTGGTTGGTTGTTTGTTTGTTGGGAGCCTTCAAGAATATCTCGATAAAAGTTTTCAAAAGTTTTTTAATGTCATTGCTAAATTTATCATATTTCGAATTAAATAATCAAAATATTTGACTTTTTACTATCTCCTATAAAATTATTAGTATTATTATGATTACCACTATATCCTGTTTTAGGTATAGAAATAAGTGTAGTTTGATGATGATTGAATTTCATTGGGTTGACAAATCTACCCCAAGTTAGAGAATCACTGAAAACCTGAAAGCACAAGATGAGGACAAAACAGCTACTGTCCAGTACAACTAAATTCTCAGTAGTTATCCAACTTCAGCGCACGATCTGAATAAGTTAATAAACTAGTTATTTTCTGGACTAGTTGATCAAATTACCAGTTTTGTTTTTCTTTATCGTGTAGTTATTTACAGTCAATAATTACAACATTGTTCTCAACTGTGACAATAGATTAGATTGAATAAGAATTACATCTTGTGCTGTGAACAATGTCTCTTTGACTTATTCGTCATTTTCTATATATTTGTGTCAGTTCAGATACTTTTTTTATTATTATAAAACAGGAAATGTAGATTGCATTGTCAACACACCAATCAATAATTTGGTGTTGTATCAACCAAAGTATTATTGCACTAATGATAAACTTATGACAAATGAGATTTACTAGTTCATTTAATTTTGTTTTATTCGGTAATTACTAATAATTCAAATATCTTCATGAGTAAATTTATTTATAATTTGATGAACACTTCTGAGAATCATGTTTTTTTTAATAGTCATCTCTATCCAGCTTTGTGATGCTTACTTTGTGTCATTTATGATATTTAATTTACGTTTTTTCTATTTTATGGTGGTTACATCATTTCATTTATAGCTATATCAATATCTTTACGAAGTGTTATACTTGTTGAATTATTTGGTATTCGTCGACTTACAAATGCATTTGGATATTTACTTATTTTTCAAGGTCTTGGTGTAATTTGTGGACCTCCATTATTTGGTAAATATTCTTAATTTTTTTTATGTTATCTGTATGTAAAAGGATAATTCAGTGTATTTCATTATTTATTCTCATGGAATAATTTTAAGGTATATATATATATATATTGTCGTTGTATTTGCAACACAATGATCTAAAGAATAAAGACACACCTCGGGCTACAAAAGTTACGAGTTCAACATCTGACGAGAGTCATAGATTTGCATTCGTGAATCTTGTATTTGAATGAGATCAGATGGCCCAGTGTTTCTTGATTTTTTCAACAATTATCCTAGTAATAACAATTCAACAGATAAACTATAAATATAGTTGGTACATGATTAATTGTTATGAACCTATCAATGCTGTCTGTTACTTATTTAATTATTATAATGTTTAGCATTATAACATTTATTCCCAGTAACCTATAATCTTTTTGAATGGATTGTCCATAAAAGATTATCTATTTATGTATTAGTTCATAAGTAATTCTTTATGATAGGAAAATTACTTAGATTATTATTATTATTATTATTATTATTATTATTATTATTATTATTTCCACGATTTTGTAACTGTTCGCTAAACAATTCATCACTTAAAGTTTGAGATCATTTAATTTATCTACAGAATATTGAATGTTTAAAGGAGATTGATCTTTCAACTGGTAGGTTGATAGAACGTTTCATTAACCACGATCGCAGCATCACTAGCCACTAACACATAATTCAAAGTTAACTGCTTAAATCATTTACTCTTGCTAAATAACTCACATTTTTATGTTGTAACTTAAATTACTTTCATTCGATCATTCAAAATGGTTTTTGCTGTGACCATCATACATGAACTATTATTTAATTCAATGACATATGGTGATTTAACATACGCTAACCAATCAGCATATATATTTTTTTCATAACTGGACATTATGACCTTATATGAATGTGTCTACAAGTTGATAATGTGAATCATTAAAACAAACAGTGTAATCACTGTATAAATTATAACATATAAATATATGTTATTTACAAATGAACTATCTAATAATAAACATTTACTTAATTAATTATACTTTCATGATGTTTATTCAATAAAAATAAAAAAAAAATTGTATCAACAAGTTTATTGTGTCTGTTAAACTTTGTCTAGATAATATTCATTAATTATTTTCAAAAACATTTGTATTTTTAATTAGTTTTCTGATTAAACTGTTATCATAACAAACTAAATATTACAAAAGTTGGATTTATTTTTTAAATTATTATTATTTTTATGGTTGTATTTTTATATCCCACTTGTTGTAAGATGTCAGTAGACCTACCAATTGTCGTTATCTGTTTTACTCTAGTTATTAATCGTATACTGTTTGTTTTGCTCTGTGCTATTCATGGTATGATTGTGTTTAAGGTATGATTTCTTATTCGGTTTACTCTATAGTCAGTCATTTGAAGTGTACCATTGAATGCCTATCATGATTAAGTTGAGTAAGATAGAGAATGAACCTGTTATCTGATTGGCTACCAGTTCCGAAGGAAGTTTAATGGCCAATAAGAGTTAAGGTCTTGTGTGTTTGTCATTGATTGCTGTGTCATTGTGATTACTGTAAAGGTCATTGGTCCTAATGACAATTTACATGAACTAATTGATAATACAAATTCTGACTAGACAATGTAACACACGATATCGATTACTGATTATTTCAAGCCATACAAATTGTCTCGTTTGTTTTTGAATTTCCCTTACTTCGACTAGGCATCATTTTTTTGAAGTGCTAAACTTGTTTTTTCATTAATTTATTCACTAGACTCACCCAAAGGTGATGCAGACGCTTTGTTTATGCCCATTTTCTTTGCTGTGTTGCATTGTGTTTGTCTCAGATGTAATTTAGAAACTAACATACTATTTTTTTATTTTACATAGTGTGTTTTCGTGTTTTGAATAAAAAAAGTGCATCTCTACGATTTGATGTAACGATATTTTGTCTATTTAGGCGATATTTCTGTTGATCGTATTCACGATAATAAGATTTTATTCTGTTTTTCTAACACTTAGTCAATAATCAAGCATTGATATTACAAATTATCTATTTGAGAATAAAATAAACACAGTTATTTTATGAGGGTATTTTTAAATAGATCAGTGTTCTGTTCACAATCATGAATAGACATATACAACAGGACCCAAATTGGAGGCAATACAGATAGATAGTCATAAAATTTCTTCTTTTGACATGCAATTATATGTTTAACCGTTATCTTTCTTAATTAATTTTAAATTGAATTGCATCTATCATCATTTCAACTTCAATGATTCTAGATTATTATAAGTAGCAGTTATGTCGTTTATGCTAATTGCGCTCGCTTGTTTTTTCTCCTCTGTTTTGCATTTTTTTTTTATCAAGGTCTTTTTTCTGATCAAGCTTGTCATAGATGTTTAGACAATCCACCATTTTGTGAATCTATTCCAACTGAATTTACATCAACTGGTCATAAAGAATGTACAATGCGTTTAGTATTATCGTTTTATATTTGTGCAGGATTATTCATTTTGTCAAGTGTTTTATTTATGCCACTTCGTTGGTTAGCCAAACATGATCCATATCGTAATGCATATACAATACAATCATCAATCATTATATCAGGTAATACACCTCAATTGGATGAAGAAATTTCATTTTCAGTTGGTGGTTTAGGTCAAGGTGAAGTGTATGATCCACAAGAGACACAAACAACGCATGTATTGGTAAGATTTATATTGTTTAATTGTTAAAGTGTTTTCTATTCTATTTTCATGATTTGAATACATTGTTTGTTTCGTTGACTTCCTTTGAGTTGTTGCTATACTCGTCGTTGTTTAAAATTCATTTTAAATGAAGTTTACTTCAGCTTGTTATCTTTCCGCCAAATGCCGTTAGTTTTCTATAAATATATTAGATTTAAATGATTATATTCACTCTAGTCACATGAAATTAAGTATGAAATAAAACTTCTAGTCAATTTTTTTTTACTCACCATACTTTTATTGCTTATCAGCTGATTGATTATAAGCCGCTTAATTTATGTGCAAAACATTAAACAGTTAATAAGACTCCAGAACGTAGTTGTATATATATATATATATATATATATATATATATATATATATATATATATATAGTTTATGGCCTATTTTGAAATCGTCAGTGTCAAATTTAACTGGACTGAATAACACGGATAATAAGCAGCACTTCATGTTTCCAGTTTATCTCCTTTTTTCAAGTTTTGGTAATTTTATTTTACGAATTTTTTCACTCATCTCTTGTGTTGCTGCATGAGAAAAAAATTTTGAACGAAAAAAATGAATGTCCTTCCATTTCCCTGGGAAAAAAACGTTTCTTTTCATTTGTTCGTTATTTATTCTTATGCATATTATTTTTTAATGGCTTGACAACTTTAAACCATTAGGTTGAAAAAAATGAAATGTGATTTGTAACACACATGACTAATTTTTTTTTTGACTTGTTTTATTGGCATATTTGTCAGATCCAGTGCTATTTTGAACACACATATTTTTTTGGGGGGCCTGATTAGCATAAAAATGTGATTTAACCTCTCTCTATATATAGATGTATGTATGCGAGAAAGTCACATTTTTCGTTTTGTAGTTGCTCAATTTACAACCAAAATAACATTGAGAGATATTTTTGTCCGTTTTGATCGATTCCTAATGTGAACACGAACACAACAAAGTTTCAAAACTCTAAAGGTTTAAGTCATGAGAAAAGCATAAGTCGAATATTTTTGTGTACAACTTAAAACCATCTTAAATTATATCAGAATTTCGCATTTCACAATATTTCATTGTTGTTATTTATCTTTCAATATGATTTTTGTAGACATAAATAACCTTGATACATTTTGGAGCGAGACAAAACATTTCAATAATCATGTTTTGTTTCAATTACAATTAATTGCGTGTTCATTATCTCTCATAAATATTGTCATTTAATAGAGTGAATTTTTGATTGTGTTGTATGGTTGTGTATGTGTGTACTCGTTTGCGTGTGTGTGTGTGTAGAACACATTTGGCTAACATCATTTCTATGAAAGTTCCAAACTAAATCATGAAATGTATTGACTGAATTGAGAAATATGAAACTAATAATTACAGTAATAATAATATAAAATGAACATGAGACATCCAAACAGTAAATCAAATGCTAATAACGGGTAATTAAGCTGTTGTGTATGAAAACATAATAACTTCGATCTTAAACTACCAAAATCATAGAGCTTTTAAGCCACTGAGTAGTATCTTTTTTTTTCTTTCCAACTTGTCAAGATACAACGACCTTGAGTAGTTTATTACAACTGTGATGATTAGTTCACCAAAAAAAAACAGTGTTGTTTTTGTCAAACCAATCATTTTTGTCTTTTTTTTAATGTTTCAATTATATGTATTCCATGGACTATTAGTTAGACAAGTTTACGGATAATTTGTGCGGTTCATTTCATCTGGAATATGTAGTAAAGAACTGTTTTTAGTGAAAATAAATAATACTTTATGCATTACACGTATAGTAGTTGTTGAGTTATCCATAGCCTATGAATCTTCCAGCTTCTAATGCTCAATGTAGCGCTAGTTATTCTTCTACAGTCTTTTTATACATGAAAACACTGTGTTTAAATTAGTCTAAATTTGAAATATATTTTGTTTTGAATTTTTTTAAGAAAACGTTTTTTTCATTATAAATTAAACAATGCACATAAGCTCAATGGTTAGGATGGATTAGAATTTTATTTAATGACTAGATCTTTAATGTATTCATAAATTTTAACTGATATCTAAAACTTACAACTATTTTGTTTAGTGTTTTTGTTTTTCATGTAAACAAAATTGAAATGTTTGAAACTATTACGAGTTCATCTTACTCGATAAACGGAGCTCAGATAAATGATTCAGTGACATGATAGGCTAGTCTAATCCGATTGTCCCAGGCTCTCTTCTATAACAAAATCAAAAAGTCTGCATAAGGCATATAGAATGTATTCTTCAGGCACCCAGAAAGATTGAAATTGTTAAGCACACAAATCAGGCTTATTTATACCATGATAGCAACGCCCTTAGTGAGAGTCACAAAATAGCTTACTAAAATAACCCATCAACCAATGACAGTCAAGGATTTCACGACTGGGAAATGTGAGCTGAAGGTCAACTAAGTGTCTTTGGCGCGAAAACATATAACATTCAAAATTTCGGAAATAAATTACAAAATAAAGACCTTTTCCAAGTGATTTCTGGGGATCTAACGTCCCCGACAGAAACTCTTTTGAAGATTGATCATCAATTACACACACAAAATTTGGAAGCAAAATTCAACCTACACACACACACACAACACTGCTGAAATGATCTATTCGAACATACCGAATTGTATTACGTTCGTAGTAGAATAGTAAATTATATACTTTAGAAACTTTTTTTCTCTTTTTAAAATCAATATTCTTCGTATTGTTTTATGATTATTTATGCCAGTATTGTGTGAAAATTTTTTCTTTTTATACTTTTTTGCTTTTACCTCGTCTAGTATGATGAAAATGAATCGAATGTGAAAACTAACTGACGAATCAATGGATACATGTAACTACTGTTTTTAGGTATTCTTCCACTTTGATTTCTCTCCAATGTTGTTTTATTTTTCACCTTCCCTCTTTACTTCATTATCATGATTACATTAAATTTATTATCTATAATATAACTAACTGGTTTTTTGTCTATTCAAAATAATGGTAATAGTAATCATACAAATCACACTAATAACAAACGATTATTCACATTTCTATTATTATTATTATTATTATTATTATTATTATTATTATTGATTAATTTGTATTTATTTTTTCAATGGAATTTTCCTCTCTTCCATCACTAGTTATTGCATTATTTAATTCTCATAAATATAACACACAATTTCTTATGAATTATTTTCATCTTTTCTTTTTAAATTTTTTTCTTCGTTCAATTCACGCCATCTTATTTATCGCATATATATATATATATTTATTTTATCGATTATTGTGTTTTTTTTAAAAAAATTATCATTAGTATCATTAGTTTACAGTTGATTGTGTTCCGATTCAATGTCATTTTGCCTAAGTAAGTAATTATTTGTCAAGTGTTTTCATACACATACCCAGTAAACTGCATTCTGTGAAGTGTTGATAATTGATCATGTACGTATGTATGTATGTGTGTTTGCGCTGTATCATTGTTGTTATCGGTTACTCCATATGCTGCTATAAATCAACAAATTCCGTATGCATATATACATACAATAAAATGAAATAATCATTATTTTCTTATGGCATAAAGAAAATTTTCTTTTCTTTTATTAAAAACAAATCATCATGAATTGATTTCTTTCCTATATATTTTGTTGCATTCAATTAATATTATCTATATTTCAATAGGTTGGCATTTAATTTGTGTAATTATTCACTCATATATAATATATATATATATATATATATATATATATATATATATATATATATATATATATATATATATATATATATACATGTATATTAAATGCAATTCAAAATATATATACATATATTCTTGTGCTTCTAATATATATATATATATTTTTTTTATTTAAACGATAAAACTACAAAGTTCACCGAAGTTTTTCGTCAAGTTTTACAATCGTTAATACCATTAACTGAAACTACATATGTGATTATACTAATTCTAACAATATAGATATATATGTCTGTCGACTAATAGCCTAAATGAACTGTTGTTACGTTGTATTCTTAATGTCCAGTTTAGTTTCGTCAATGAATTGTACAGACAAACTAATTGGATCACAATGGGGTCTCCATTAGGTCCAATCTTAAAAGACTGCTGAAAAACTATCAACTTATAATTCGGTCACCAACCGATCTAATCTTAACAAGAGATAATTGAATAACACCTTTGTCATTTGTGATAAGAATGTTGAATTAGTTGATATTTTGTATACTTTCCAATAGATTCCATGGCTCTCTAGATTTCACGTTAAAAAATGAAGTAGGTCAATCTGTCTCATTTTCTTGATTCGATTATGATAAGGAGAAGTGATGGATGATCCTTAAAACAGTCCAGAAAAATGAATGAAATAGCCAGCTGAATAACTTTTGTAACTGTGTTCCACTCAGCAGAAAGAGGAATATTATTCATTCCATAATACTGAATACACAAGATTTGTAGGACGGAATGCATTGATGAAGAACTTGTATTTCTTAGAAAAACTTCATAGAGAAAAACATGAAAGCGAAAGTCGGAGAAAGGAATACGGAAATTCTTTTGCAAAGAAATATCCTAATATAAACTTAAAGGGGGGCGACATTCTCATGTACTTTCAAATCATTTAATAACAGCGATAAAAAAGATTGGTCTATGTAGCACAGTTACGATTCAGGTTCACTAATAGAAACCTTTTTACTGCATCTGTTAAGTGAAATCTTCATCTCGTCATCATGTCCATCTCTAAGTTCGCCTGTTCTTGTTGTGTAAAGCATATAGGTCGTAGTCATGAAATGATTCATGATACGAGGACATATCTCATTGTGGTTCTGCAAGGATGAGAGGAAGATAGAAAGTGAACATTTAGTCGACTCCAACCACTTCACAGATTAATTTTAAGTATGCTTATATAATCCATCCAAATCGACCTAGATATCTTCGTCTCCAACTCCTTAAAACAACAGAATTTCTGGCCTTTCATGGAATCAAACTAGAACTGTGTGTACGAAAGAAGTACGCCTTATTATTATCATATTTACCATGACCTTTATCTTATTTCGTATTTGAAAATATTATTTTCTATATCCTCATGATTTTGTTATCAACTTATTTCTTTCAAACTCTTCTATTACCGGTAACATAAAACATTTTAATTATCTTACTCTATTTACATTATAATTTGTTGTTCACTCATTATTAGTTTTACAAGATTTTTTATTTGCACACAAACAACCCCTTTATTGTCATTACTTATACAATATACAATCTTCAAAAAGTTGTAGCTTTTCGAAAAATTAAATGATTGACGTAAACCTGCAGTCTAACTGATATCGAAAAGCCGTAGAGCTGCTCAATAGAATAGATTTTTCTTCTAGCACAAGACTGAATACAAATAGGGACTATAATCTGTTGTCAATGTTTACATTTCTATTAATGGAATTGAACTTTGTTCCTCATAGAATAGTGAGTGGGTCGATTTCCTCTTCTAGTCAATGGAATCCGAAATTCCTTTACAGTCCATACTACTTTATATCTGTACACATTCATCTTTGTAGCCAATTATCTGGTGTTATTTTCGGCAACTCATTGAAAAAACGAAATGTTGATTTCCATTCCGATTCTAGTGTTGATTACCCACATCGATTTTACCTATATAGGATGTTCTTCATTAAAGTATTTAGGTCAAAAATTATAAAAGTATCATAGAGAACATCTGCTTCAAAAGAAAACTTTTGATCATTGATCGAAATTATATATTTTCTAGATTAGCTGCGGGACGGCTGTTTAGAATTGTATTCAATAATGACCTCTTCTCTGTTGATTTGTCTATAAAACATTATTAATTTAAACCACTCAATTAATTTCATGCTAGAGGTAATTCTCTCAGTTAATATCTCAAAGCACGGAAATCAAACTTATGGTCTTCAACGTAGTTATTTAAGAAGCAGATTTTTTCAGCAAAAAACATTTGTAACGAGAGATGCAACAACCAACAGTACGATTCTCTCTCTGGTTACAGTGAAATCAATTATCGCGTTAACGAAAATAACTAAATCAACAGTGTTATATCTACTAAACTTCTGACTGATTGTAGAATTTCAGTCAACTATTGAATCTTAGAAAGGTATGACGATTTAATCATTAAGGGGTGTTGAAGGAAGACCTTATAGTGTAGCTCAATGCCATCACATAATAGTAGGTGGATGGATTTGAAATTTACAATTTCCTTGATTGTTTCATATTGTAAACAGCAATAACCTTTAAGATATATAGCTACTGAATCAAAAGGTCGTTATAAAGAAATTTAGGTAGTCGATCACTTATTTTCCTCTCTATTATCATTAATCTTACCTCGTGTACTTCATTCCCAATTAGCTAAAGTTTGTTAACTCTTTGATTTCCAATCACTAGTTCGATATTTTGGGACTTCTCTCACACTTTAACCACCTGTTAGATATCTAAATGACCTTATTAACTTTATTGAAACTTTGCAACATCAACATACGCATATTTATCTTTAATCATCTTCATATCTATAAGTATGTCACTTTCTATGATAATTTTGATTTTAAAATATTATGAGTTAGTTGGAGCTGAAGAGAACCTAACGAAAAAAATCTTTGTTGTTGCTCCCTTCAAAATAATAAGGGAACCTCTGTGTATGGAATTGACAATTGCTTGAAAAGTAATCAAATTCAGTGAAAAATAGGTACAATTAGTAAAAGACTACTGAACTGTGACTTCGTCAAATTTTAATAATACAAAGGATTAAACATTATTTTCACGCTAACTTAAAATCGGGACAATAATTGAAGGGGAATAACACGGATTCATCTCAGTTCATGGTTTCTCCTCAGCTGCTTATAAACCGTATTTGTGTTGAAATTTACAAATGTTAAATGACAGACATTGATGGATGAAATTACAAATGTTACCAAAATTGTATGCATAAATATAAATGCTGCCTCATTGATTTCTACGGGTTCACCTACATTTGTAAAAAAGACACTATATTTGTATAAAACATCTTGAAGTTCGTTTATCCTAAATAAGTAATTGTCTCTTAACAATATGTGGATGGTATAATGATTTAAGACAGTTGAACTATTCAAAAATGAGCACTTTTCTACACTGGTAAATAGGAGAGAATGCAAATAAAGTATTCCAAATTTGTTCTGTTGTATATTATCTATTGTAATTTTTAACAATAAACTTTTAATATCAACTTAAATTATGATTCGTAGATTTTACATAAATCAACTTCTTATTTGCTACCACATATAAAATAAAATCAACCCTTTAGAGAGTTAGTTCCATCAAAATACAGGTAGATTCATTATCAGTAAGCTAGATAGCTTAACCTAATTCAATTGCTCTTATTTTAAGAACAATACCAGTCAATATTTATAATAATAGTACTAATAATAATAATAATAATAATAATAATAGTAATAATAATAAAGGCATAGATAATTTTATGATAATAAAAGCGAAAGTTAAAATTTTCAACATGGACAATATGGTTGAAACTAAAAGTTATTTTAAGAAATAACATTAAAATTTAGAATAAAAAGCAACTAGTTGTACAGTCTATAATTTCTCACATTTAAGAGCATCAAGGAAAGTATAAAATTAAAAGTTTCTAATTGAGTTTTTAATGGTGAGCTACTTTTATTTTATCGCACATTTCAGTGAAGAATACTAGTCATTCTAAAGTTATTATCTCTTTGGAATGAATGAATCTCTCTTGAACAACTTATTCACTAAACTTACTTGAATTATGTTTTCTGGTTAGCGTTTTTTTAGCGAGTTAGTTTTTTTCTGAGGGATGAGGTCGCCAACCCCATGCCCAACCCTCCCCCTGTCTCCTGGCTTGGAACCCGTTCTAGCCCAAAAGGGGCTCCAGGCGGAGTTATCCAGGTAACTGATGATAAATATTTGTTGCTCAAATATTTAGATCAATGCTATTCATATAACAAGTGATGGAAATTGGTATCAATCAGTGTCCACTAAATTTTTCACTAGAAATGAAAATAATAAACTGTGATCATAATGTGATATACATATATCTTTGTAAAACTTGATAATAAATTCATTGAAAAGAGATTCTATGACTGAACTTATTGTTTTTAATGTCTAAACTGGAATCATTTGTCAACTGGTTCATTTTCTATACCAACTGACCGCTTAACAATTTGAACAATGTAGAAACAAGAGAATTTTAGGAGAAGACTGTTAACTAATTTTTTCATTAGCTTCAAACGTTATTTGTTGAGTAATTTATTTTGAAAATCTGAATCTATAGAAAATTATATTAATATGCATGTTATCTACATTTATATCAGAGAAACTTTTATGCTTGAATTTGTTTACAAGCAATGTATTCTGTATTCTAGAATCTACTGGATAAATATTGATTCAATTTGTATCAATGCCATTTTCGAACCGAGTTTTCATTTCTAGATTTTATGAAAATTTGCCATTTTAATTGTATTGTATTAACTATGACAGGTGTTGAATACTAGTAACTATGTAAATTTTTTTTGAAATATTCTAACACTGTACGCTGTGTACCATTTTGGGGATGCATTATTTTGTCAATGAATGGATATGATATAAATTCTAATGTGAAGAGTGATTTAATTGTGTGAAAAGAAATTACTTTTGTAGAGTATGTTTTACTATCATCGTAATAAAGATATCATATTCTTCAGTATAAGTTCTTTAGACTAATATATTTTTCAGTTAAGCTGTATTATTAGGTAGAATTGAAAATCTTGAAACCTTTTTGATACATTTGAAAATGTAGGTCTGTGTTATTACTTCGAAACAGGAATTTGTGCAGAGAAATTTTGCTTACTAGTTAGTAGTATAAATTATCAAGCAAAATAACTGGCCAATTTATTCCACTGGTTGTTTAAATCTTTCTCCCCACCGTTAGGACTGCGATTAATAGGTTTATGTAGTAGATGTGCATCCTGTGCGAATTTCCTCGATATTGCTTTCATGTTACAAGCATTTTAAGCAGAGATGGATTCTGGCTAGTTGTGGAATCCGTGAGGTACTTTGCGTCCTACTTGGGACTCTCCGGCCAGATGTAATTGTATCACAGAATTGATGTTCACTCCGGATCTGGAACCCAGTACCGTTCGATTCAAACACCGTCACGTTATTGACTTAGCCAGTGAGCTAATATCCGCAATAGGATGCAGATGCATCTAGCTGACGAGTCCCGAATAGGAAAATGCACGTGTCTCGGATCCTGCTGCTAACCACTATCCATCTCTACTTAAAATAAATAGTTGTTTGAAAGAAATTCTCGCTCAATTCTCGCTCTAAACGTTTGTAAAGATGTTTCATCACAGATAATTAAGCGCTAGATTGTGGAAGGCTCAACTATTTATATTTCCTGAGCGTCAAAGTTACAAATACTAAGTTAATAAGTATAAAATAGTATCAGATTAGCTCTTCTTTATCGTTCTGTGTAATAACTTATTTACTGAAATATACATGATTAATTACAGTCTTCAACCAGATATTATACATAATGCAAAAAAGTGATCAGTTTAACTGATAAATCTGGATTCCATCGTGATAATAAATGATATCGTTGGTTGTGAATAGTAAATCAATATGTGGCTTAGTATATTTTGTCCCCAGGTATCATGTGATTATGAGATAAAATCGACCTTATTATTTATTTATTTCAGTTATTTATCGATGATTTGTTCATAAAATGAATTGAAATATCTCTACATTTACTACCACCTCGTTTCAAATAATGTTTTTTGAATTATCCAGATTGTTTTTAGTAGTTTAAGTCTCGATGGGTGTTTCTGATTCAAATATATGTAAATAACTATCTCCCATGTTATTTATTTCAGTTTCCTCCCTTAATGATCATCACAAAGCTCTCCTGTTTACAGTCCACTTTTAATTTGATCAAACTGCCAATTATCTGTTTCATTGTCTTGCAACCTCAAGAAAATCTATCTGTATGAAGTGGCCTAGTAATTGGTTTTAGCGTAATTTTAAAACATGCAGATTGACGCGCTGACCAACTGCGCTACTAGGGCATGCATTTAGTATTCAACGTAAGTGAGTCCTATCTAAGTTAAACTATAAATTCTGTGTACAAGTTCAATATTATGATGGAATACAAAATCCTTTCAGGAAAAATGTTAAACTTTGAATCACGAAATATTTATAAATCAACTATTCTGTTAAGTGCTCAACAGAAAGTGATGTACATTTTGTATACAACGATAGTAAAATCATAACTTCCATCGAAAAGCAAAACATAACACATGAATGTCTTAAGCTGGGATATTCAAGATTAATTGATAGTAACTGTATAACCACTTTTGGTATATGAATACAATGAATAAGATTTGAAGGCGTAAATAGATTTGATGAAGAAATGAAGAATAAATTATATTATATTAGAAATATTAAATGGGAGTATGAAATGGGTCTGAAAAGTTTTTTTATCACAGTTAACAAAAACAATAGCCTATGATAACCGGTAAAAAATTGTGTGAATGAAAACGCAACGATTGAACGCCGAAAATGTCATATGATGTGTGAGATTGTATTTTTTTATTGTTTAAATCGTAAAAACTTTGATTTTGGAAAATTTGAATCGTTTTGATGTTACTTCACCTTTAATCTTCAAATTATTCAAAGAATTTTCTTGCTTTCATCATGCTTCAAAAAATTAACTCTATCTAAAAAAATACCTTTATATTGATTAGACTAAAATTTAAATCTGAAATATATATTATATTGAGTGCAAAAACTAAAGCCACCTAATGCATGTGAGGTTTATTGGTTCTGTTGATGAAATAATACGTTCAAATACAAAACCTCTTTGTATCATTAGGTGAACAAGTGTAAAATGTACTAGTTGAAATTACCTTTTAACCTCTATGGCAATAGATTCAAAGCTTTCTATTCATCAATAAGCAACTTGTCATTTACCTTTGAGTGTATTGTTTGTAGTTTGTTACAAATCTTCCTAACACACAATTTCACGCGTCATGCTGTAATCATAGTTTAACTTGTTCAAACTTATGTAAAGCTTATCACATGGTTTTACTAAAACCATATGAAATTGACGAACGTTTTGATCTTACAGGTAAATATTTCAGTACAAATTATCCATTCGCCCAAGCGTCGACTAGAAATAGTTGTGGATTATTTTATTCCGTTAAAATCGAAAAAAATTAAATATAAAACTACATTAGACATCATAATCTTGGCATTAATTCTCTATTTTTTTTTTCATAGAGAATCAATCGAAAAATTCCATACAATGATTTCCGTTAGTAACAACAACAGTCAACCAAAGAGATTTTTGCCTTTTATCCTATGGTTTTCTGTAAAATTTATTATCTATCGTCCAATAAAAGTAGTATGTTGTTAATCTTTTTTCTTTTAAAAAAAAGTAGAAAGACTTCTATTTATAAAAATTTATCACAAATACAATTTAGTTGCCCATTTTTTTTTTTAAATATTGAAAATTTTTCAACAGAACGGAAATATATATTTTAGTCAGGGTGTTTGTTCTATAATAAGTTAAAGAATAACAAATTGCATTTTTAGTTGCAATCTTAGTTGTGTATCACTTTAAATAACTTGCAATGTATGTTAGTACACAATAATAATCTGCTTAAGACAAATGAAAAAATTCCTAAAATTAAAATTTTCAACTCATAAAACAACAAAAAATACAAAATCTGAAACTTACAACTGTAAAAGATTAATCTTTAGTTACTTATTTTTGTAAAATTCTATTTGTGTTTGTTTGTCTCGTTCGGAAAAAATTCTCGGAAGTTAAGCTACTATTTTTAACTTGTCTATTTTGTTCACTTTGATGTGTTGAAACAAATTAAGAATTCAGCGAAAAAAAATTCTTTTTATATATCAGAAAATAAATAGGATGATGATTATCATTGACTAATTATAGTAAAGCTTATTTTCAATTTTCTTTTAAGCTGAGTTATCCTATTTTAAGTTTATGTCAAAGTATTGAATCGATTCTCTTAAGGCTAGAAAGTTTGATAGTGGTTAAATTTTTTCTGCCTGCTACACAAGGGGATTTATAATCTTGTATGAAATTGTAGTGTATTTATTGACAAAATGTGGATTGAAATGAATTTCATATTGGTTAGTTATTTGATTTATGAAATGATTGGTAATCCGGTTAAGTCACTATGTATAATGGATTAGGAAATTTTAATTCACCGAATAAATGATGGTTTGCAAAAGAAATTAAGTAGATCACACTTTGTAGAGTATATCACAATACAGGTAATCCAAAAGTGAGCTGTAATTTATGAGTCTAATGTAAATGTTCATCTCGTGACACTGTTGTTCAATCAAATATAATTTTAGCTTCTCTAGTAACATTCTCGTAGCTGAAATGTACCACTGTAGCTGAGGTTGAACATTCTTACAAAAATAAATGCTTATTTTAATCAGTGAATATATATATATATTTATATACGTATATACATATATATAGGTATTTATACTGAAATAGTTTCTTTAGAACTAATACCATCCATCATCAGCTGGAATTGCGCTATGTTAGAATTGTTCTGTAAGTACTTGAGAACGGTGATTTCTGTCTTAAATTTACCGAAAATAGTATACTTCATATTTTTCTCATACATTTTCATCGTTTCCGTTGGTGTTTTTCAAATTATCTTCAATAGAAGTGTTTTAATCTTAGCTGTTTAAGGTTCATCGTTAGTTCTAGTGTATTCATTGATCAACACTAATACGTGCATGACATTTCAAACATATTTACTATAAAAATGTGATTTTTGTAATAAATAAACACCAGAAGGAGATCGATCATTTCATAACAAGATTCTGCATAACTGAATCGTAATGTCAACTTTCACTTGTTCATTGTGACTACACTGGTAATTGATGAATATAATCATTATTATGAAATCGTTGAGCATAAGACAAATAAACAGCCGCGAAAATCAATCATTTACTTTATTCTAACATAATTCATATTTTACCCGAAAATTAAAACAAATATACTGTCATGCCTTCAAATTTAATCATTTTTCAGTTTTATAATACTTACAAGTAGTTTCAGATGAACACACAAAACATCTGAATAGGTTGAGTTTAGTGAAGTAAATATATAGAATGAAATAATCACGCACTACTGTAGAGTATTTAATTTTGTTTTTGACTGACGTTTGTTTTAACTGAATAACCTTACAATGCTTGTTTTGAACATGAGATTTTAATGTAGATACTAATTTTGTCTAACAAACAAAGCATATATTATGTTTAGAACGAAGTGGTTTTACTAATATATGATAAAAATTAGAAATTGAGGTTCAAATGACTCTTAAAATACAATACTATTGACACGAAATGTACAATAATGTAATTTTGTATGAACTGACAGACAAAATTCACAATAATAAATATTTTTGATTTGTACTGGTTATTTGAATTTTCCCATTGATGTTTACGATTGCAATTGACCAATCCCTCTGATTGCCTTGACATTGTCCATTGGTCAGGTACATTTTAAGCAGAGATTAAGGTAGACTGGTAGTGGGACCGTGGACACATATATCGTCTTATTTGGAACTCATCGGTTGAATGAATTTACTCGTATCTCAGAGTTGATGTTTTACTCATGGATTCGAACCCAATACCTTTTTCTTCAATCGCCATCGCGTTAACCACTCAGTTACTGAGTCCGGAAAACCACTCGTTTGTGCAATATAGTGAAACATTATTTATTTGTATTGGTTATTTGAATCTTATCACTAATGTTTAAGACTGTAACTGATCAGTCACTTGGACATATGTGCATTTATAAGTATACAATGATTGTGACTGAACCAATTTCAGTAATAACATGTTTTCCGTATCTAATAATAACAATATTACTATTAAGTCATTACCATATGCATAGTTCAATAGGGATTTACCTACACTATAAATCCTATTTATGTCATGCGTTTCAGTACCCAAAAAGAAGCTATTGAAAAGAATTAATCACTACTATTGATATCGTTCGACACGCTTGTTTACCTTGATTAAGTTACATAAGATACATTGGAAAAAAAACAAAACAAAAATAACTTACAGATTATTGTTTACATACATAAATTTTGTTTTTATTACTTCCTTTCTCAGCAAAATAAACAAAATTTTCTGTTTGATCGACAAGGAAACAAAACAAAAAGGTATCTAATGCTAAACAAACAAACGTTTATTAAATGAAATTATGATTGTTATTGTTTTTTGTTGTTGTTGTTGTTGTTGGAGTTGTTGTTGGCATTATTGTTTAGATATTATTGTTATTGTTATTATTATCATCATTATTATTATCATTGTCTGTACAATTCAATAAGCTGAGATTATTTAATTACTTTGAAAACACCCAAACATATATATATTTATATATCAAGCTTAAGTACAAAATGAATTAAAGCTAAGAGGAGAAAGAAATCTCTGAATAGCATAGAATCTTTCGTCAAAAATCAAAACTCGGTAGGCACATTAGTTTCACTGATATCAAATCAAACAAACAATTTTTTTGAAGCTATAGAATGTTCATGGTTATAGATTGAAACCAACTGGAGAAATATTGAGATCAACTGTGGAGCATTAAATAACTATTTCTTCAGCAGTCACCCCCGCTGGCGTTCATTAAATCTAAACTAACAAGTTATAATCAGATAGTGTACATATTTAGGGTTGATTATCTTGAGATATAGGGTACCTATCTCTTCATCTACTAGTGACAATTTATGAGTAGTCTATTTGAACATCAGTTATTGATAAATATACGATTATTATTGAGTATAATAAGTTGGAAGGGATAATTTAATAGAATAGAATAACTACAATGAAAGACTACATTCTGTTTACTAACTCTTATCTATTAATTAGTAAATTATGTTTAATTATTATTTACTAATAAATAATTTATTCAATATAACATTAGTATTATATATATTTTAGAAAAAATTATAGCATCCAGAAGTGTAATTAATATTTAAGGATTCCATATTCTATGCAAGATAAAAAAGCAGTAACTTATTTTTCCAAAAAAAAAACATGTACTTAATAACCGAATTGTCAGAGTTGACAATCTGATATACAATCATATGTTTATACCGCCTATTGAAGAGAGATATTAAGAGTTTTTTTTTAAAATTTACATAAAACTCATATTTTTTGAAAGTCATTTTACAATTGAAAAATGAAATTTAACCTATTAAATTACAATTTAACACAAACAATGCATAAACATTGTCATTATTATTATTATGATTATGAAAGATTATTGTTTCATTTGAAAAGAATTTATACAATTTCGTTTTACTAATGAATGACATAAATTTCCTTCCTACTACTGAAATTGTTTTTTTATGAATTTGGCAAAATTTAAAAGTGTAAATTTTTTTATCAGTAGCGATGACTATGTTTCGTTCAATGATTCGATAGATATTTGAATCGAATTAATTGTTTTAGTAAATGTTCAATCGAAAAAAATTCTTATAAATAATTTATTAAGGATAGAGAATATCTGGATATCTTTGAACTCAACGTTCATTTCCATTATAAATCAATATTGAAAAATGAACAGTTGACGCCGTAACAGGAATTTCAATAAATCAATAATCCTAGTTTGAGACTGCTTGTCAGTTAATATTTACAACTTCTCATATAGTCAAATCAATGACCTGTATGAACTGTAGGGCATTAAGATAGTCTAGACTAGTTGAATATATCCTTTTAAATAAAATAGTATAAATTTAATTAAAATTATTCAGCAATTCTGAGATGTTTTCACCTAAATTACTCAGATATATGCTATCTATTGTGTGCAGTATTTAGAGTAAATGTGTTAGAAATTATTATAATTAAAAATTCAAAAAATTGACCGACAAGGAAATCTAGCTTTAAAATCGGAAAATTAATCTTGTTTAATTCATAAAAAAGAAAAAATTTATTTTCTATGAAGAAATTTATCCATTGACAAACTATTCGAAATAGACAAACTACATAAATCCTTGAGATTTTTTTAATAATACGAATATTATGACATCATCATTCTCTTCACTCCACCGATACTGAACATTCAAAGAATTTCTTGGAAGTGTTCTACAGACAAATGTAGGTTTTGTGTTTGTTATGATTTATGAACAATTGCTACTTGTTTAGAAAATTTATTTATGAAGTAAAATCAGCTGGTTATTCTTATCCTAAATAGTGAGTCTTAAATGACTTCCCTACGGGAACTACAACAAATGGTTATTATGTGACTGATAGAACACCCATTATTAGCTACAGTAATTTCTTCCTAGTATGGATTTCTACAGTGCCATATAAAATAAATTATATTGATTCGGATGGCAAACATGACACAACTCCAGATATGTTAAAGATCATAATTTCTAATTCTTTAATGGTAATGTACTTTCTGTTGACAGTGAATCTGAGATTTTCAAAATAAATCAGAGCCTTCATATCAAATGAAACTCTGGGGAACCATGACTAATCAAATAGTAAATGTAGTTTCTAGACATAAAAATTATCTTAGAATGACACGGTCTACATTTGACTAAACCGTTGTTAAAATCACTTTTTTTCTTACGTCTTTTACCAATAATGTAACAAAGGTCGCCAACCAGCATTCTCCAACCAACTCTGAACTTATGTTTCCTTTCTGGTTCTACCCAACTGGAGTTCATTTTTTTTATGTTTGTCTCTAATGTTCGAGGCAGTGTGTTCCTTGATCTCCGTTTTGTTAATACCGAAACAAAATCAAAGAAAACCTTTATCAACACTATACGGTGTTAGAATCATGATTTTGAAGTAGATAAAATGAAAGCAAAAAAATATGTTACCGTGAAGAACTAATGAAAATTAAATGTTAAATTTAAAATTTATGCCAACTATCAGTTACTTGATGAGTTTGTAAATGCTTCCCCTCTTTACTATCAACAAAGACAAAATCATGTAAAATAATTTTACCAAATGATGTAAAAGTTTTTTGAAACGATGAGAAGAAATAAGCTGTATTATGAAGTGAATATAACGTAAAACGATTATATGTTCTACAGTGCATCGTTTTATAAGTTTTCGAATATCGAGTTCCTCTTCAGTAATAATATTTATGTGAAGACACTTTGTTAAGCTGAAATTTTCTCTGATTTCTAATTTTTTTTTAACTTTTGGATAGAATAAGCACCATGGACTTGTTTTTATTTTGCTCTAAGAATGGATAATAAGTTTTCTCTGTCTATATTCACTTTTGTTTATTCCATGTAAACCTAAACTTATATCAGGTTTGTGAATAACGATATTAGATCTATGTGGCAGATTTACTCTAATACTGCAATACTTACCAATTACTATATTCTCGTTCTTTCCGAAAGTCATAAAATTGACAAGCATTTTATTCTGTTATCTTTACCGGCCTGTTAAACCCTATGTGAAGTTCCTCCAAACAGAATTCCTGAATCGGGTGAATCCAATACGAAAGTTTCTTTAAGAATTCACTTCATTCTCAATAAAAAATATTTTCAGGCAGTTTTGGATGTTTGTGTTTTTGCACATCTGATATCATCAATCAATCATTGTTAGACCACCATTAGAAACCTGGAAGCACTGGACGACTGTTTCGTTCTGGTATGGGACTCATCAACAGTGCGCATCCACGACTCCTGCACCTCAAAGGATTCGAACCCGGGACCTTCGGTATTGTGCGCTGACGCCTAACCACTGGGCCGGCATCCTGCGGGGTGCAGGAGTCGTGGATGCGCACTGTTGATGAGTCCCATACCAGGACGAAACGGTCGTCCAGTGCTTCCAGGTTTCTAATGGTGGTCTAACAATGACTGATTGATGATTTCAAATATATAAAAAATATTATGCTGTTTAGAATTAGACAAATGAATTCTTTATACATTAATACCAAGCAACAACCTTTTTTATCGAATCATAGATAAAAAAATTGCGTACAAGTTCTTAAACTCATCAGTCAACAGTAATTATTTTAAAAAAAAATTCTGTCATTTTGATTGACTTTTCTAGTCGTTAATACCTAGAACTATTGATTACAATCTTCAAATCTTTCTGAAACATCCACTTCTCATTTCTACCAGTTTTAATTGTTAGTATTTTTTTATAGTAAGATTTAAACAAAGAGCAATAGTTAGTGGATGTTTCAGTTTTAAAAATTACCGCCCATGTTCACTTGACTACTTAACCATAAGTTGAAGTATGATGACTTCAAGTGATTGCATTTATAACTTTATCCTGTTCAAATGAAGAGAGAAAGATTGAAGTAGTTTGCATTAAACACACTTTTTATGTTATGATATACGCCGTTTTCTTTTGTTTACATTCAAACAAAGTCCAGGTTCACGTAATTTAATTGTATCATACGAATGAAAATAATATCAAAATGATATTATGTTACCAGTGAAACACACAAAATGTGATTAGTTCAGTGGAAAAAAATGTACAAAAACAAAATCACAGTATTAATCGACCAAAGGGCATTTCATTTAAAATCTTCTTCACACACTCACTACCACACACTGGTTTCCCACTAGCTCTTTCACTCTCTCTCTTGTTTGTGTTACAGCGTGAAATTATTCAGTATATCATCATCATTTAGATGAGTAAACTGAAACACGAAATATGTTTGAGATTGTTTTGTTATTAAATAAAAGTAGAAAAAAAACCCATCAACACATATAATTGATGAAATATTTCTCCTGTTACTGAAATGGCTTAATAACTAACTAACTATATATATATGCATATATATATATATATATCATTGAGCTGTTTACTTATCAATCATCTATCATCAAGTTGTTTTTTTTGACTAAATAAAATCAAAATGAATCTGAAAATAAAAATGAGTAAACAGAAAAAACAGAAAAAGACGCAGAATTCGCAGTGAAAGAGAATTCAGTAAATAGTTAGTTAGTTGTAAACAATAATAAAACAAGGCATTCATTCGTTAGATATTTTCATTTATGAAATGATGCTATGATACATATTTTGATAGGAATTTATATTTTAGTGTTGATAAAATCTGAAAAAAACTGTTGGTTGAATACTTTCACAGTATTCATGCATCTGTCTTCATTTTGATTGAAATGTAGATGTTGAAATTTAAATATTTTTTCCAAAAACATAACAAGTAATTTTGATTAATTACTATGTTGAAACAATCTGATGTTCTCAGTTAATTGATATTTCAGTGAAATAAGTTGAAAAAGAGAAAGCAGTACAGTTGTCGAGGACAAGAATAATTTGGAACGTTCATATTTAAGTCATGCCTTGAAATGACCTGTAAACGAGTAGCAGATGAATAATTTAAGCATTCTGTAAGCTGTTTATCAATCTGACAACCAAGTAGAAATTTTTATTTTATTGCTGTTTTTCGGTGATTATACATGCCGAAGGTAAATATGTTCAAGCTTGTGCCGTTAAAATATGACACACAATCGTGGAAATGCAGTTTTACACAGTAGAAATAGACATACAAAGACGCTAGTTCCATCAAATTATTTGTTAAAACTTTCAATTTATGTTAATTTATGATAGAATATTCAAACTGATAGTTTTATTCAATTTATGTAATTTTGTTTCAGCTATCTGATATTATGCTTAAAGCATATTCAAAGAATTGCCCATTTAGCAAACCACAGGATGTTTATAAATGATGCTTTGTTGATCTTCATTCGCCATCGAATAGTCTTATTTTCCATGGAAAGAATTATATATATATATATATATATATATATATATATATATATTCATTGTATTGGTATCCAAACAGTATCAAGCATAAAAGTCTTTAGGAACATAACAGACAATCCTGATATGTATTCTTAATCTGACTAACTTGACTTGATAATCATTCATTGATCAACTTACTGAAGGATTTAAATTTTTATCTTTTATTCTCATATACAATAAAAAAAGTCGTGTATCAAGTCATGTATCATGTTGTATTGTTAAACATTTATTAAATGCTGATATGAAAAACTATTCAATCTTAGAATAAAATGAAAATTTATATTATTTCAACAATATTTGAAATAAATAGATCTAAAAAGATGACAGTGTAAAATAAATTGAACGTATTAAAAGTGATAATATTCAGAGTTTTATCAACAAACAGACTAGAACAAAACACTGATCAAACAGAATATAAGTTATCATTTATTAATTCTTATGAATGACGTGTTAAATTTTTTCCTTCGACATCAAATAAAGCTTGAACTCATATTCCATGATCAATCAATGAAAACTGACTGATACACAATGAAGAATGAGTCTATCTGTTGATCTACCCTGAACTTTATATAGTCTTATTAACGCATTATTTCTAAATAATTTGAAATATATATATATTGACAATATCTAACCAACCAGTGTACACAAATGAATTCAAATATTTTATATTGTTTTTTTATCAATCAAAAATGAACTAAAATGACCTTTGGTAATCTTGAAATTGTTATCTCATTCAATGATCTGATAGAATTCTTTATTTTTTTCATAATTCACAATGATGATAACGAAACACACACAAAAAACAACGACGAAAATTGACATGAATAAATAAGTAAATAAATAAATTGACTATAAAGATGAGTACCGTGATAAAAATTGAAAAAAAGTAATAAAAAAACATAATTTCAGCAATTTTCTGCAAACATTTTACTGGAAAAAATTGTATCTACAATGAGCACACAAAAACACTAACGATAAAAGGCAAAATGATATTTTGTTTATTGCTGTTATCATTATTATTGTTGTTTTTATAAGGTTAATCATAAAATAACGATATCATTAACCATACATGAGGTTAAATATTCTTTTGAAGAATGATATTGGTCATTTATTTATGCATTTAGATCTCTCAGTTCCATTTCATATTATTGTTTGTTGAGTTTTAATGTTCACCACGATCTAAAATGATTGGAAGGAATACGCTTAGCTTTTCAATTGTTCTAACATTGATATCAGTTCCTAACTCATAATTACGTCCAAACTGTGCGAAATACGATATTAATCTGACTATTCTAAATTAGGTTGAAACATACACCTTGGTTCTCGCTACTAATCACATTCTATGTCATCCACTACACCACAAGATTTGTGAGAATATGTTTCCGATAACATTCATAATTGAATCCCATTTAAGTCTGATGTCGATACGGTTATTTCATATAATTATAGTAATTTTCGCCATTCGATTACTGACGGAAAATTTAATAATAATCCTGTCATTTGACGGATTTTATACTAATCAATAAACTTTCTATCGAGAATGAATCGATCGAATTACTACTTCAAATACTTTTTTTATAGTTAAAACAATAAATCTTAATTGAAAAAAAAACTCACTAAATTTTTGTGAAATATTCTGTAAATCAATATACGAAGGATCAATTTGTTGGAAAAGTTAGTGAAACGCACGAAATATCCCGAAATGTATTATAAATTAATAAAGAATAATAAGTAGAAACGTTTTTTTTTTTCAGAAATTTTTAAACGCTATTACTGATCTGTATTAGTTGTTTGAATTTTCTTATTTATGTTGAGAAATGGAATCGATTAGTTTTCTGACGTATGTACATCGTTTGCTGGTTATTTCGATATTACTAATCGGTCATAAACATTTTATGCAGAAATTGCCGGTGGCTGCCAGTGGGATTCAGGACGTGTGTTTCGGCTGACTTAGGACTTATCTGCTAGACGTACTTAAATCATGGAATCTATATCTACTCTGGGACTGGAACTCAGTACCGTTCCAGACAACATTTTACCAAAATCAGAATGTATATGAACCAAAATTTAAATTCTGCATTCTAGGATGAAGTATTAGCGTTTTGTTTACCCCTTCATAACCACTAGTATTTCGAAAAAAAAGTTTGACTATTGATTTCAACAAAGATTGCAATGGCGGAGAAGATTTGTAGCTCAGGTAGATGATTGTGATGCTGGTGTTTGGTTCTCTGAGCTGGGTGTTTTGGTTGTCGAGCTACAGGTCAAACATGGAGAAATTCGAATGCGTCACTTCTATCTAAAGTTTGTGCTGATGATGTTGTTCAGAAGAACAATGAAAGCTCCACAACCAAAACACTCAGTTCAGAGAACCAAACATCACCACCACAAAGATTGCAATGAAATCTACAATGAGCGAAATGGATATGTGGAAATATATTTCAGTTTCAATAATAAAACAAATTACTACTTGTTTAGAAGCAATATCAATCAATGAAAGATTAAAACTGTTATTATTTTTCGCTATCATACTAACAAGTGTCGTCACTAATAAGGTAAATAATCAACTTTTTCAGTTTGCTCTCTTCAAAAAAGATGTTATTAATTATTTTATCAATAATATTGAATGTAACTGATGTATAGAAGTCAATTATACTATTAAACCATACCATTTAATAAAATGTGCAAATACAAAGTAATTTATCATAATTTGAAATCATTTAACCATGTATGTAGAGAAGAATAAATATACTTTTAGTTTCATACATCAATAATGTTTGTTTTAATGAGCTGCTTGACACTAAACAATTTAAACACGAGACATTGAATAACATGAACATTATTTTACCACTACATATTCAGTTGGAATTTCAAATATTGTGATTTTATAGATTAAGTTATCGACAACTAACGATGATTAATTTGCATAATGAACAATAAGATGTGATAAACAGGGTTACACATGCGAAACATAATCATAAATTGGTGTCATTGGAATTACTTAATAGTATGTGAAGTAATTACATACCATATCTTCCATTACTGCACTCTTTGGCAAAAATTTTAAATAAAATGCTCATCTAATTGACAGTAAACATGAATGAATTTTAACACTTTATATTTGTTTTATTTTTACTAATAATCGATTTATCAATGATATTGATTGATAGTGAAAACAGTTAATTAGTTACTTAAATAACACAGTCCTTTCTTGATATAATTATTTCTATAAAATTACTTTATGTCTGGTTATCATTTCTGTATACAAAGTGAATAATAATAATAATCATAGAAAATTCTAGATAATACCTTTGTCATACTTCATTTGAATGTATAATTCAGTCTTTAAAATACAATAACTTTCTTTTTGATTTTTAACTTTATGGTATTACCAAGAATTGAATCTAAATAAATTTACTTTTGCCTTCCTTCGAGTGTCCTCAAGCAGCTGGAAAATATTACTGTACATGTGGTATAAAGTGATGATTGTTAAACTTGGTGATAATAATTCAGTGATACTTGCTTGGAGTTTCACATATAACTGGTATAAGATCAGATTACTCATAGAGCTATTGATTTAATTGTGATCATGGGACTTGAAATAACGGTAGGGTATAAAATATTCAGTAATCAGTTTTTAGGTCAGCAGTGATACGAAGTTAGCACTTAACTAAATCTTTATTTCCCTTTTGACAGTGTAGTCGAGAAACTCAGACATTTTTGTTATACTGAAGGTGTTGTTTAGTTATACCACTTGATTTTATTCTAAGTTTAGCTGTGATCAGTCCAAAGACTGAATTGAGTTCACGTTATCCTAAACCGTTTAGATTAAAGATTAATCTCAGATTATCAAAAGAACAGACTCAAGTTCTTTTTCAGGAAAATATATTTCATGTATATTTATCAATTCAACATCCTCTCCATAGTCAATTACATAGAGTGTACAATTTGAAAAGTTTTTCGTCGTGTAACCTGGTCATTATCCAAATTCAATGAGCAATAAACAGTTAAAGACGATTAGGACTTTTTTTTCCTTTGACTTGATGTACACAAAACATCAAGTTGATTTCAATGAAAAAAATTGAATTTATCCACCTTATCTCATTAAACTTGTTGAATGCTTTTCTGGTTCATCGTTTACATTCCTTTGGGGCTATTAAAATCCATATCAATAAATCTAATCTTTGCGCTTAAAGTATGTTTAGAAAACTCATCTCTTTAACTTAACCATAAATACAGGAATGGGTTATCGGCGCATTTCGACTTATCTTATGTAATCTGCCAACCATTGAAATAAATGTTTTTTTTTCATTCTGACAAATGATTATTTCCTTAAACAGAATAATCGCATCCATCCTATGACTTAGTTAATCATTCAAGATTATTTTCTTACTTATTGGTAAAATCATAGCATCACTACGTGTAGTGTGAGAATCATGACAAAAAAGAGTGGTCGAAAATAAATAAACATATTTCTTTTTGATCCATTTGTCTATTTACTAAATGTTTGAATGAAATTTCTCACTGTGATATATTTCAATTCATCAACCAAAAATTGACAAATTTCAAGTTTGTAGTTCTAAAGTCAATCAAAATATTGCAAGGTAAAATTACATGAGAGTTTTCTAGTTGATTATACTCGTTCTTTCAATATTGTATCATAGCATAAATTACTAGTTATCTATCTATCAGAATTTATCATAATTATTTTTCATTTACTGCAATAATTAAAAGTTAATGCATTTCCAGTTATCTGTACATAAATTATTGCATGAAAAAAAATTTTTTTTTCTGAATGTTTCAGTCTAGTAAACAAATTGATAGACAATGATTTCTTTTTTTTTTTTTTTCATAAACTCATTTCATCTGTTCATTTTTATCGTATTATTTTGAAATATATTTTTAATTTAGATGAACAATAATTACCAAATTAGTAAATGATTATCTTTATTGATATTGAAAAATCTAAATTATTAAATATAATACATAAATGTTGTGTCTAAAATCCATCACAACAATGAAAATGTAAATAATTTCAGTGTTGAACCTAGAAAATTTAATTTACAGGGCTAAATGCTAGAATTACAGTTGCATTTCTATTACTGAGTTATAGAGATATATTGTTTTTTTATTAGAATAATATCTGGTGTATATTTTGTGTTTAGTTTCAATCAGACTATTTGTTCGTAATTAACATTTTTGAACTTATTAGTAAACGTGCGAAAGTAGTGTTGGAGACGCTAGATCCTCAGAACTCACTTGGAAAAGGTCCTTATTTTGTAATTTTATTTTGAAATTCTGAAATTTTATGTTTTCGCGCCGAAGTCGCTCATTTTGACCTTCAGTTTGCGTTTTCCAACTTGGAAATCCTTGACTATGTTTGGTTTATGGGTTATGTTAGTACGCTATTTTGTGTCTCTCACCAAGAGAGTTTTATCTCTGTATAAAGAAACTTAAGTTGTGTGCTAATAGATCTCATACTTTCTGGGTGCCTTTGGAATACATTTCCCTACGTCTTATCAAGAGATATTCCTCTAGATAATGGGACGTGGGATGATCGGATTATGGTAGGCTTTCGTGTCGCTCAATCATTGATCTTTGTTCCGTTTACCGAGTTAGGCGAACTCGTAATAGTCCAAGCATATCAAGCAGCTCCCAACTATAATATTTATTATAAAATCAAGACAGCTCTTCAATATAATTTATGCTTCTAGCTATCATTCTAACCACTAAATCGTTGTACAATGATTTCTGTGTGGGTTAGTTATATTGTTTCAGAAGTATGCTCACTTTCTAAATTATTTTGAAAAAAACAGTTCAAGATGGAAAATTGATTCCAGTTGGTGAATATTTTTAGTTCAGTACTATCAAAAGAAAATAAGATGTCACTTAATAGATGCTTTTAATAGAAGGCATACTACTTAACAATCTGTTTTATGTTTTACGAAGCATTACTTTGCCTGTCTATCTACTTAGTCATTTCTAAGAATACTGACTGGTTGGGAATAAGCATTTTCCATCATTTTAGAACATTATTTCCATTTGTGAAATTTCATACAAAAATATTTTGACTATGGTGTACACTTCTTTAGATGTTTCTTAGAAACGTTCATTAGATCTTCTATGCTTCTATGCTTCTATGCTTCGTTTGCAGTTACTACATTAGCAGCGGGTGAAGTATTAGTTATTTTGAGTTTTTTGTTTAAAATGCAAATATTACTAAAATATTGAGCTCATTTTCATCATGCCAATATCATACACTTAATATATTTTTTTCTACCTTTTCTCTAAGTATATCAACCTATTGACTATCTGCAAAACTTGAAATGCAAAATTTTGGATTGACTTTTACGACACTTGTTTTCTTAAATAGTGTGATTATTTAAAACTTTTATGTAGTTTTCTATATAGGGTCATGGATATTGCAGAGTTTCATTTAAATCATGAATCGATCAATGTTAGACCACCGTTTGAGGCCTGAAAGCACTGGATGGCCGTTTTGTCGTAGTATGAGACTCAACAAAAATGTGTATCCACAACCTCTGCAAGCGGGAATAGTTCGTCCGTTGACCATCAGACCGAAACTCAGATCATGCAAATTGATCACATCGATAAATGAAAATATAGAAAAAGATTTTTTTCGTATTAAAATCATTTATTCTCATTATATTTTTTACAATACTGATTAAAATATTCGTAAACATATTTATATTGCCTACTTACACCTGTTACCTCCCAAGGGAGCATAGACCACCGATCAGCATTCTTCAACCTACTCTCTCTTTAGACTTCTTATATAACATTCATTTTAATCAACGAAATTAAGTTAAACAGTGCTCTGTTAAATATACAAGTTCATGTCAAACCAACTTGAATAATACGTAAATGCAAAAAATTGTTCATAAATTGAAATATTTTTTTTCATAATAAATTGTACACTCAAAAATGAAAATACAAAACGTACAAGCTTTATAATAATTCTGTAATGATAAATATTCAATTCGCATGATTTTTACAAATTAAATATTATGAAATGACATTGTACAAAGTAAAATCATCCAAATACATTTTTGAAAAAAAATAATTCCTTTTCTGACTTTGATTTAACAAACTCTATATTTATAACTATATCGATTTATTACGTAACAGTAACACAGGATACTATGTACCATGATGCATGAACATGTTTATGTCATAATAATCCAATTGGAAAACAAGGTAGTCAATAAAATTAATGTAATTTAGAATCATTAGTGTATAGATTCCAGTCAAAGTAATTAACGAGTAAAAATGTTTTCTAGCATTAAATATTTTTTTTTTATCATCATCATAAATAGATTTGTTGTGAATTCTTTCAGTTTTTTATTCCCGTTTCGATCAATCATACTCTCTGGTCTGGTAAATAAAAAAAATAGAGAAAAATAATCTACTAACTCAAACGACATAATGTTGATGTTTTTTATCATTTGAGTCACGTAAAGAGAAAATTAGTTTACAAGCTAATGGAGATTACACGTCATTTATATATGTGTGTGTTTGTATGTGTCAATGGAAAAATAATGCAAACAATAGTTCTGATGAATATTTTTAGATAAAATCATAAAATACTAAAGCATAATACATAACACTACTAACACGGGATATTATTATTATTATACGTTAGAGATGTTTACCAAAATGATCTACAGCTAAATAAATAGAAATGACGCTGTAGTTTGTAAAAACTACCATCAAAATCTAACATTATTATGATTAGTTATGAGCCGATTCAGTTGGTGTTGAATGCTTTACATTTAGCAGTAAATATATTGGAAGTGATAATTGAGCATCAGACTTATGGAAGGAATTTTTCGATGAGCCTACATCTATCCAAAAATCTTAATGAAAATAGGATTTTATAGGTACCAATTAGTTTTCTTAATCTTCACTTATTCTTCTCTTATACACGGTGTGATATGACATTCTTAAACTACCTTTTTGTCGACGTGTTTTGAAATTTTTTACTGGTACGTGATGGTATAACTTCTCGAAATGTAAAAAAACATTGTTTGTAATTCCGTACACATAAGGATTAGTAGTATATAATTAATTTTGATAGTTCTATTTGTTTAAAAATTATTTCTATTATGAATTATTACCAATTGATCAATATATGTATGACAGAAATAAATAGCAAGAAGGATTGGTTCAGCGGAGTTCTCTTTTCAACGAATTCATTTTAAAAGCCGTACAATCGTTTTTCACATGGTGATAATTAAATTATTAGTGATAATAGAAATTTTGTTCAACTTGGTTATATTGAGACTAATTAGATAAAGGTCTAAAAAGGTTGGTTCGATTTAGGGAATTAAGAAAAATGTCGTTGTTAAAGATTGTTAGAGAAATTTTCATCCGAAAGCTTCAGTGTGATTTAATAAGTTTTTCAAATTTGGATGAATCATAGAAACAAGAACAAATCAGTTCGGATTAAAAAACCTATAGAGAAGAAAGTTAAAATTTTAATTAGTTTCTACATGGGGTTAAGACCATGTTAGAAGAAGTGGTTGTACCAGTTTCTTGTATACACATAATTCTGATTTTTCATATGTACGGCAAATGCTTCTGCTATGCTGCTAACAGAGCAGCCAACTGTCTTTGGCAATTTCCTACTCACCTTATAGGTGAATTCGACGACAGAATCTGTTTTGATGAAATGACTTGTGTTTACAGGATGTTTGAATCGCTTACGCCCCTTTTCAACCAAGCCGTACAATGTCCCAGAATTCTTCTGGATAAAATACGCACTGAAAGATCTACATGCCTAGCTCCGCATGAACAGGTAAATCGATAAACATACACAGAACTGGTCAAATGCGATAACTTATGTTTTAAATTATTATTGAACTTTGGTCGACTCGAGGAAATAAACCACAAAGTTACTGTTAACACCGTTTTATTCGCAGATTCTGAAATTCGTCTCTTTAGTATGTTGGCAACTAGATCACGTTTGAAACCAATGTTCACATAGATACGTTTCCTTTTTATTGAAGATAATAACTTTTTTAGGAGTCTTAGTTTGAATGTTCTTGTTATCAACCATCGGTGGTTATCTGTTTTCGATAAGTATTTCTTTTGAAAGGTTCAGTTCATTATCTATGACCTTGGGACTACAAACTCTCTGTATTCACATGAGGAGGCATATTATTAAGTTTCGTTTTCGTCCAACAGAGACCTCGCTGTGAAATCTAGATAACTGGGCATTCCATAAGGAACGTCAGGAATCAGTAGTTTACAATCTGTTGAGTATCTAGTTTTCATACAGTTTTCGAAAATTAACGACACAGTCTTTCAAAATTTATGCCATAAGATGTAACTAGTGATCTAAGTTTTTGTTTCGAAACCAGCTGTAAAATATTTACAATCCAAATTGAAGTATTTCAGTGAATCAATCATTTGTAATCTGCAAGGAATTTTCGACTTATATGCTTTATGTTTGTGGGAACTGCATGAAAATGGTAGCTGTATTTTTATTATGTATATCTTATTTGTTTTGGACTCAAATTAATAAATGCCATAGAATTAAATCAAGATAAATTTGAGAATAGTAAAAGCTGAATAGTTCATGCATATGAATGTATCTAACTAGAAGTTTGCAAATGAATTAAGTTATCCAGGTCATAACCTAATTATCAGTTACAGAAGGAACGGACAGAAAATGTTTTTGTTAGATTTAACCTTAACTCTCTCTCAATTTTCTTTCTGTATTATAACAAAAGAACATTCTCACTAGTTTCATATAATTTGATACAAGTTAAGAACACACCTTTTAAAAAAAATGAACCAACTCAATACCCAATAACCGAAAAACAAGAATGAAAATTTTTATTTGTTCATCTTCAAACTGACGATTATTTAATTAGATATAAAATTATAATTATCATAAATATGAGTATTGCTTTTTCCGTTAAATGTCATTTTCTTTTTAGGTATTTGCTGAATTTTTCGTGCATTCGCTTATTTATATACTACTGAATTCTGTAGTTATTAGTAGTTGTTAGCCATTCTGATATACTGATCATATATACTAGATGAATGTGGGATAAATATTAAAAAAATATTACAGAAATCTCTATTTATCATTAGGATTGAATGATTGAAAATTTCTTTTTATTTTCCTTGTAGATGAAATTTGTATTGCTTGCCTACATATCAGATGTTCTTATTTTATTGATTTCTTTTCTCAGATATTAATCAAATTTGTAATAATTTGGTGGTTTAGTGTACCTTATTGATCAATGTTCTTGAAACCGCTTACACTATCAACTATATTTGGTTTCATTTGTAAAATTAGTAGGACTTTGAATGTCTGATTCTGATTAGTATGAGGTTAATTTATACAACTTCTCATCATTCTGGAATTTCACCGGGATGCTATTTCTGGTTAATCCTATGCCTTAACTTCGTTTTTATAAGGATGTGTTGAAAACAGATGATTACCATTAAAAAACAAAGTCAAATCAGTTGGTTAGAAAACAGTCAAGCATGTTTATGACGACACACGCATGAAAAGGATATCCTGATTGTTCTGTTTACTGCGTTTTCGTTGTCAGCCTAGCTGTACACAATTTCATTTATATAATATTGTCAACAAAATCTTTTAGATATATATTCAATCACTACAGTTTTCGCGTCAAATCTTATCTGATAATGTACACACACTTCTTTTAAGTTATATTTTACACTCCCTTTGTGTATCACTCTGACCATGCCTTTAAACTGACATGAATATGGTTTTTGTTTTAGAATACATATACAAGATGTATTTCTGAAGTTGTAGTGAGAAGCTGTGGTCAATGGAGTTTAATCCATGTCGATTGCGAGACAAGTATCCATCGCAGGCAGTGGTTTCTTAAGGTCATGGACTGATTAAAGTTAGACCTTAACACTTCACTATTTCAGCCTAGTTGTTCTGAGATTGAGCTTTCCTACGCATAACCAGAAATTTTGGTTCCCATTCCTGGATGCAAAGTCTTGTATGAGTATTGCTGAGGAGTCCCATACTAGGACGGAACGCCTATCCGGTGCTTCCAAGTTTTCGATGGTTATTCAGATAATATAGATCCGTTATTTCAACTGTACAAACATATTTATTTATATTACATTTGGAATCTCATCTATTTTCATTAGACTTTAGAATTAAAGTGAATTTACTAGCGTTAAGCAGCCTATAATATGGCTGGTTCAAAACGTTCATGGCTATATATAATCATTAAAATCATTACAAAAATTTCTATCGCCAAACACATCATCATAAAATGTATTCTGTGTATACTTAGATACTGACTTAATGAAAAATTTTGAAATATGTATACATTCAAACCGAAATGCCAGACTAAAAGATATATTTTGTAGGCAACATTAGAACTTATGATAGACACTGAGTTTTTGTTCATTGATTGTGATATGGAGTTGTTTACAATTCCGTTCTTGTTATTCTTTGAAACCAGACTGTAATCAGATAATTTCCATTAGAAATACTATAGTTTGTTGTTAGTGTTAACAAAGTAAAACCAATTATGAAGGATACATTAATAGTAGCTTTTTTTACGTTGTAATTTGTGAATGATACATTTCACATGTTAATTAGTGATATTTCATAACCGAATTTTCAACTTTATTACAGAGTAACATGACATTTCGGTCCCACCAAATGGATTGACTGATCTACCTAATAGTATGTAAAATGTAAAGTCAAAAATTTTATCATCACAAAAGCTAAAGTCATTGCAGATTACAGTTGCGTAAAATGAATTTTATCGTACAGAAATAACTAAGAAAAACATTACCGTCCAAAATTCATCTTCAACCTGGTCGAAACTAAAGCGAAGCTGAAAAGTAGGCTTGAATTCATAATGGACACTGTATCGTTGTAAAGATTTTTTAACTTGACGTAAACACTGTTGACTTAACATCGAATTCAGTAGTTTGTAAAGTGATATTGATAACAGTTACGATAATCATAATTATCGATAATAGATTTTATCGCAATTATTCTAATTCGATTAATTTTCGTTCATACTGGTTATGGAACACAACCTAACGTTTGTTTACTTTGCCCCTGTATAATGCCTAAACTTATGAATTATCTATTTGCCAAATATGCATGAAATTTTTCACTATAATATAGAAAAAGCCGATCACCAATGTTATTTATTATTAATACAAATCTATATATTAAACCATTAGATAATAAAAAAAGTTAACATTTCAAAATTCAAACTTTATTAGATCATTTATTATAAGTAGTATCGGTATTGATTATCTAAAATAATCAACATTATGGCTTTATCTTTTTCAGTAGTAATATTCAGTATGCTACAATATGGTAACTATAGTGAATAAGAAAGAATAATAAAGGCCGTAATCTAATTTAATTTGCCTATTTGGAGCCTTTATGCAATAAGATCATATCTGGTGATTGTTCGGGCTTATAAATTAAAAACTTACCACAGAATCTTGAATACGGTATTTGTTTCATTCATGAATATATACGATGCAGTATTATTCATAATCACTTATCTATCGAGATCGTTATATTAACACGGTAATTGAAAATAAATATTCATAAGTAATATATGGTTTAGCATTACAGTTGGAGCTTAGATAAAACTAAAAATGGAAACTTTAATGCTACACAATTACTGTATTATCTTTATAGAAAGGAGACATCAGCCATTTAATGGATTTACAAAGTAATAGGTTTTGTGTTAAATTACAAATATATACATTTAATCTTTATTCAATTGTATTAAGGTGAAAGTGTCTGAATAATAGTTCAAGTAAATGGTATTGTTTCAGTTACTTGGCAACCTACCGGATATTCATAACTATCAAATAATGCATTACTATCTGAAGAAAATGAGGTGAAAATTGCCAATAATAATAATAATAATAATAATAATAATCAAAATTAGCGATTTTGTTAATGAAAACTAAATTTTTTTCAAAATCAAATCAATTCATTTCATGAAAATCACAACCGAATTATTTTTTATTCTATAAATTGTTCATCTAGTTGGACTGCTGTCTTTTCGTTGTGTATAAGTGGGTCAGTTTTGGAAAAGTTTTAATGAATAAATAATTGGAAATCTGTTGTACTTTGAAATTTTCATCAGCTATTGATTGATCAAACTTGTAAACATTTTAACCGTTGATACTAAGATTTTTTTTCCAATTTACTCTTTGTGCAAATCTTGACTAGTAAGTAGATAAGAACATTAGAGATCAGATATTGATAATTTTTGGGCTAGGAATTTTCTCTCAATGTAAGTAGTAATTATCAATGAAAACCAAGATGAGTGTTTGGTCCTATTTGGAGTTCATCAGCTGAGTGTAACTAGACCCGTGTGTTGATGTTCACAATAATATCAACAACGGGTAATTTAAGCCCTCCATAATAATAATAATGTTATAATTACTAATTTTTAATGATAGTCCATTTTGAAGTAAATAAATAAATGGCGTAGGAACAGTATTTTTTTCCTTGATAGATGTAAATCTCATTGAAATCATGAATTGATAAATATTAGACAACCATTATATACCTGTAAGAACTAGACGACCATTTCGTTCTAGTATAGGACTCATTAGCAGAATGCAACCATGACCTCATGTGTGTAAATCCAACCCACGATATTTAGTATCGTGTGCAAACGCTTAAACTCTTAGTGTTTCAGTATTTAGTTTGATCTCTAGAATTTGTTCAGTTTTCTGAGAAAGTATGTGACTAGATAATAAAAACTAATATACTGATAAACAGTTAACTGTTATATCATGCAGAATCCAGTATTATTGTCAGTTAACGTCTAATGATCAAGCAAATTCTAGGATCACTATTACAATATTCCTAAGCAATCAGTAGCAACAGTCTCAGCAACAGTAGACCTCAACATACACAAGGGAAAAAGCAAGATTCTCCGATACAACACAACATGCACCGACCAAATCACACTCGATGAAGAACCACTTTAAGATGCGAAAACCGTTACATATCTGGGCAGCATTATTGACGAGCGCTTGGATCTGATGCAGATGCGAGGGCGCAAATCTGCAAAGCAGCATGTCTACAACTGAAGAACACAAACAACTCAAAACGACTATCAAACAACAACAAAGTCATAATTTTCAATACGAACATCAAAACCGTACTATTGTATGGAGTGGAAACTTACAAAACTACAAAACTATCATACAGAAAATACATAAGTATGTTATAGTTATCTGCGTAAGATACTCATCGTCCATTGGCCAGGCACCATCAGCAACAGCCTACTATGAGAGACAACAAACTAGGACAATAAATTAGGTAAAAGTTTTGGAGGTGGTTAGGACACACATTGAAGAAAGCAGACAACTGCAGCACAAGACTAGTCCTCACTTGGAATCCTCAAGGCCAAAAGAAAAGAGGAAGACTAAAGAACACATTACGCAGAGAATTGGAAACAGACATGAAAATAATGGATCGCAATCGTATAGAATTAGAATGGAAGGTTCAGGACAGAATAGGTTTTGAGATAGTGGACAAGATTTGTAGCACAGATGGATGATTTCTCTGGTGTTTCGTTCTCTGAGCTGGATGTTCCGGTTGTGGAGCTTTCACTGTTCTTCTGAACACAATATCATCAGCGTAAACTTCGAATAGAAGTGAAGTATTTGAATTTCTCCACGTTTGACTTGTAGCTTGTTCTGTTCAAGGCTAACTATCACTATCATAAACTTCATATAACATTTCTATCTTTTTGTATTTTTGAGTATAATACATTACCTTAGAATATTTATTTACTGTTCTACTATAGTATTTGATCTAAGTTGACAATATCTATTTTAAGTTATACATGATTACACTAATATGTATGTATATTGAAGCTTTAATTATAAACATTCTTTTTTCATTGTGTTCAGTGCATAAAATGTCAATGTTCAATATCTTTAAAAATCATGAACATTTCTCAAATATATATATATATATATATATATATATATAATCATTGAATATTTTTGCTAAGAAAATCTTGATAATCATTTTAATGCTGCTGCTTACAAATTTTGTCCATCCCTTTCTAGCTCTTCTACACGTACGTCCTTTTTTTTATTTCGCTTAAAAGAAGAAAAATTTGAAAAAAAATCCATTATCATATCTATCAATATTCAATCTTTCATTTTATTTTATTTTATTTCATTTTTTGTTTTGGAATTCAACAGTAGGCAAATAATTATCCAATGTGATTGTAATAAAAGTACATCAGAAACAAAGATAATCTCATCTTTCAATAGTTGTTTATTTTTTTATTTTTGATTATTTTCTTCTTCTTATGATTTTCTAAAAAAATCTTTTAATTTCTATTTTTCTATCAGATAACTTGATCAAAAAATGTTTGGGTGTGTTTTTTTCTCTCGAATTTCTTTCTCTATATATATATCTTACACAACAAGAAACATGAAAATCACACAGAATCTCTGTAGAATGTGTTAATAGGCTAAGAAGAAAATACTACTGACTAATCATTACACTCACACACACACACACACATAAAAGGAGGAAAGACAATGGAACATTCCGTTGATTCGATTAATGTTTTATCTTAAAAACAAAATCAGATAATCAAGCTGATGCAGTAAGGTGTGCACTTTTATGCAGTTATATTATCAGTCAACAAATATTAGGAGCTACTTATATATCCTTTGCCTACCTGACTGCCCATATGTTACATTTACGATTACATTTTATGATCAAGTTTAACTTGTGTAATTTAACTGCAAAAATGGTTAGGAAATGTATTACAATCTATAGTATAACACATACATTTGAGTTTGTTTACTTACTTAGGCCTGTGAGCCGATAAGGGGCATAGGTCGCTGCTGATCAGCACTCTCCAACTTACTCTGTCTTGGGTCTTCTTTTCTAGTTCTGTCCGACTGTTGTTCATTCCTCTGTTCATTTTTCACCATAAATTTGAGTTAATTTACGTTTAATTTAGTTAAGCTCTTTTGTTAACTTATTTAACAGTTAGTGGTCATTCGAACAGCAACAACTTATCTGTACCATTGTACTTTCATTGTTGTCGCTCTTGTATGGTATGTTTGCTTTAGAATTGGTACAGCCTACGCCTGTATTATTTCTAATAGCCTAGATGTTAGTTGCTTAAATGATTCCTATATATTTAATTGTACATTTTAATCTTATTTATTTGTTCATTGGCGTTTGCATGTCGTTTCACTTTAAATTTGTATGCCAGTGGCTTTGTGATTCGTTTTGGTGGAATAAAAAACGTTATCGACGATTCACATTCGCTTTCTGAATTCGATACACTTTTGGCTGTTATTTAGTAATGGTTATCAGGACGGGCAGTACATGACGTTTAGGAGTTATACCGAATATCCATCTCCACAAATCACTTAACAGAAACTACTAATATAGACAATAAAAGACAATGTTGAGTTTGTTGACAGATTAAGGGATAAGTAGATAAATAAAAGAGTTGTGACGCCATTCATGAATGTACTTTTATTGAGCACAGGTCATTTTGAATGTAATTCACTAAAAAGTCGAGGAATAGATATTAAAATCTTTACTTCTTTTATGAAATAATTTATTCTAGGATGAATATAAATCTATGATTCAACAAAGAATTTCATAACCAATGTAACGATGTTGCAATTACATCTTCAGATTTGGAGGATTGTTTGAAAAAATCTAGAGCATTATTCATTGAAAAATGCCATCAGTTAGATATCAATTTATTGTATTTAATGTGTACTATACATGGATTTTCCTGAAAATCATTAGCGATTAGCTGAACTCATTTGATACGTTTAACAGAGCTCATTAATCTGTCAACTTTACAATGAACGAAGAAAACAAGGATCAAATTTAATTCATAGAGAAACATTCAGTGCTATAAGATTGCTTTCATTATTCTTTAGTTATCGAAGTTTGATTTCAAGGAATGAGGATCAACTGTCATGTTTTGGTAGCTTGTGTAGTTATTAGATAACCTGTTCCAGCGAAGTCACTTACTTTGGGGGTTACAGTCAGTCAAATCCATTATTAAATTTTGCAACAAATTGATCATGAGTGAGTATGGAGCATCATGAACAACAAGAAAGTGTGTTTCACAAACCTAACCGACACATATTATTCATTAGTTACATATGTACAGTTTTTAAGGACATTTATTGAATCGTGCATAATTTTCTGTGTTTCTGTTGGGCATTCATCTAAGTAAATCTAATCCCTGCATTCAACTTCTCTGTCTTCTCTCCAACCACATAAATATCTTTTATGCTTTTACTTTCCCTTTTCTTTGTTATATATTGTCATATTTAAGAGACAATACAAACAGTTAATTAAAACATACGATAACAATCATTTTTATTGTAATATTCATTATTATTATTATCTAATTTCAAGTGATTAATCCAGTCCAAAAAAAACGGAAATTCACTATTCATTAAGTCCGGTTTTGAAAGATACATAGATATTCACGCTTCCTGAATCTTCATTTTTATGTTATCATTCTCATAATAAACACTAAGAATAATGATTATTAATATTGTTACTGTCATTATGTTCATCCTGCTGCGGCTTATTTATTGGCATTAGTTTTCAGTTTAATACAGGAGTAATCGGTTTATTCAATGTTATATGTAAAGTACAGTATGAGATTCTCAACAAAGAATAATTTTATCAAATTCCATCTACGAAACCAACAAAAAAATAAGCAATAGTTCTAGACCAACTAATGACAGCCTCGTCGAGTTATGTTTCACAGGAGAGTAGGAGTAGGTTGAAAGATTTGGATTGCAAACCAAAACATGGCATAAATCCATGAAGTCATTGACAGATGGATTGAGTCATGTTGGTGAATGTCGACTATCTAGTTGAAGTCCACTAAATGATAGAAATCGATGGTAAGAGGCCTTGAAAGACATGGCACAAAACCATTTGCAGTGGCGCATTTGCATCCACTTTTTGTATTCTCTCAAATTGTAATCTCCTGAATTCCTGATGACCGTTTATTTAGATTTATACTGATTCCTCTGGGGTATACATTTTGAATGATATATTCGATCATTAATCTTTTTGAGTAGTGCTAATACTTCTACTACCTCTACTACTATAGGATTTCGTCTCTGTGCTGATTTGCTATGGCAACCTGGACTGATGTACGTAAGTACGAAGTTCTACGTTGTAACTGACTGGCTGACACTCACATTAATATAATTAAGTAAATAAACTAACTAAAATTTAAATGTTTTTTTTAATAAAATGAGAATCTGTACAATTTTTTTTATTAGAAACGTGTCCAGGAATACACGTTTTTAACCGAGTGAACTCCTACCATTTGCTCATTGCATAGATTTTATTTTTTACACTTTCGTTCAATCAGAAGATATACAAGGAGAAAAATGTGAATGAAGTGGGTAGTTAGTATTCGATAAGATAACATTTGTCAGGAGTTTGCAAGCCTTTAAATGGTCTATCCACCACCATATTCATAATGATTTCAAATGGTTTGTCACAAACCCTACGAAAGACTTTCAACATTCTCTACAATATGGCAAATTCTTCACTCAAGTAGCCCTGCAATGAATCATGTGAAACAGTGAAGAATTTTTGAATTGTAAAAGTGAGTGCTGAGTAATGTCAAATTCATGTAACCTGCTATTATTGCAGGTAAAACGGAAGAATTTCTTCGATATCAATGAAACATATGAATACCAAGAGAGATCAGAGGGAAATCGGACAGATATAAAGTTGAATTTTGACATTGATTTCATTACACAACATCCTATGGTACAAAATTCACAGGATTACAACAAAGTGTTTGAGTGCTGTTTATGTCTCAGGTTGGAATCAACAGCTTGATATTTTGAAAGATTAAGTGTGAGACCATTAACAGTAAGCAGTTGTTCAGTACACGACAAGAACTGATTCATTTCCATGGGAAGTGGAAAGGCAGAAATCGGTGTACATACTGTGAGATCATCTGCATATTGAACAAAAGTGATATCTGTCGAAGATGGTAGATCATGAGGAGCAAAAGTGAAAAGAGAAGGTAAAGGGAAAGCTCCCTGTTGCACAGCTTCTTGACTTGGTAAAGAAGCTGAACACCTTCCTTCAATTACAAAATATTATTCTCTTCAAAAGAGTTATGACCAGGTCTATTTGTTAATTCAGCTGTTAGTGTTGATGCTAGTAAATTTGTGTTAGTATTCATGATCTCGTAATGGAGTCAAATACTAGTGTAGTCTAGAATTGCGTATCAAACATACTTCCAAACCACTTCTCAGCTGGACACTAGTTAATGATGCAGAACAACAGCAGCGTCATCTAAGGTGCTTCTTTTACTTCTCAGCAAACTGGTATGGATCAATATGCCTTTTCAATGCAGTTTGAAGTAAGGGCACACAAAGTTTTTCATTGTTTCAAGAAAAGGTGAAGCAACTGACATGGGTCGAACTTTCGTCAGATACCTTCCTCGGTATTGTGATTTTCCTTAACTTTCTTTACATTTTGGACGGGAAGAATTACTTAAAGATGTTCATGAACGGATGACACAGAATGTACATTCTTTCACTTTACCTTCTTAATCGTTGTAGTTGTGGTGCTTTGAGTCAATCGAAACTTATGAAAATAGTTTCAGTAGGAAAACAAACACATGATAAGTAAAACATCAACGGTGTTTACCAACAATTCATTTGTAAATAAAAACTAACTTGAGGTATAAATTACGTTTCTTAGTGCATACAGGGTGTTATAATTTGCAGCGGTGTATTTAGCCTTAAATCTGGTCAATTTTCGGATTAGTAATCTGCACATATTATTTCAAAACCTGAAGAGACTGCTCTTTGTTTATGTATTAATGAATTTCAGATCCTAAATATTCTTTTTCCCGAGTAATTTCTCTATTGATCTTTCTTTGTTTGATGTAAGAATGTACTCTTTCCTAGCTTTCCATATGTTTTATAGTTAGAACACGAATAATACCATGATCATAAGTAAGCAATGGAGTTCGTTCACAAGTTACTTATCGTCCCACATCCTTAATATAAACTAACTCTAAATGTCCATCTGAACGAGTGGGAAAATTGGCTACATTTTGAAGACTTAATGATGAAAGAATGCTGAAATCACATGAAGTAAAATCGCTACATGTAACTGAATGAGAACCATTGAAGGAAGTGTAGTAAGTTGTACTTTTGTTTGTAACACTCTTTTACGCACAAACTTTCTGTTTATTTTGCTGCCGCTTTTGTCCCACCATCTCTGTAGTTTCGCCCCTCTTTTCTGGCACGATTTCGGTGTTCTTTCGATACCACAAAATCACCAGCAAACATATCCTTTACTATGGAATAATCCTTCTTCTCAATGACGGGCTTGTAATTGCTGTAATGGTGATCAGAGTCAATCGCGACTTGATCACCACTAAAGAAGTAATAAGAATTTCTGTGCAGTCGACGTACACTTCGGAGTCAAGTAAACGTTTGTATCGTAGACATAATTGTACTGACGAGTTACTGTCCTAAACATCATTGGAAAGATTCAAGCAAGCAATACAAATGAATTAATCATCTTCATAATTTTAGTCTTCATGCAATCGTACCTTATAAATTGTAGATAATCATTTCAACATTTGTATATAATGCCGATAGTACAGCTTAGGTAGTCAAATAATTGATAGATGTCTTTTTCCTGAGTGTGTATCAGTTGTTTTTACGTCTCAATGGTCTTTAGGCGGTTATCCATAGTAAAACACATGATCGGAACGGGACATAGGACTGATATCAAGACAGCATTTAAAACATTGTATGGAAATGTTCAAGGGTTAATTCTGAGGTTTATAGAAGCCTTGGCTATTCATATATTCACACTCCCCTTATGTATACAGAAACAATTTGTTATAATCCGGAATTTACCCTGGAATTCTTTAAGCCATTTTATGGCCTAGGGTAATGTGACAATTTCGTATTCTTTCAATACTATGTTAATTTTCTTTCTCCTTTATTTATTATCACCTTATGTTTACTTGAACTTTTACTTAATTAACCTTCTATTAATTTTCATATAAAATGCATTGACAAGTAAGTATGTGACCAGATTGTTCGAAATGGATCACGCAAATGCATCAAATTTTTCTAACCAACTACATCTTCACATTAATTAATATAACGTTAGTCTGCTTTACTGTGTAGTCTGAACTTTCTAACGCAGTGATGAAACGTTTCATTATTCAAATATTCCATTTAGTGTTATAGCCTATTATCATCAATCAGGGTTTAGCCAGAAGCTATTTGGAATCATTATCAGTCATACTGTAGCATCTCACCATTCATTCATTATACTTGACTAATTAGTCGTTTAGATCATTCGATAAATGTATCGACCATTTTCCATATTTGTAATAATTCGATTACCGTATCGATTATTGTAAATTTGGTTGTGCGTGGCCGCTTACTCACTTATTCCATGTCTAGCCTATGATCGCTTGACTATGTATACTTAGTCATTCTTCACCACACAGAGAGTTTGCTCACTCGCCTTCTCCAACTCGCTTCGCTTCTCTTTGCTTGTACTCTTTCCATTCTCATGTCTGTCTACATAAAACGGATTAATCCTCAACACCGTATTTGGCTTCTTATTATCACCGTCGCACTAACGGAGTTAACCAAAGTATGATATACGGAAATGGAAACGAAGATTTATTTCATCGTATCGTAGATCACTTGTCAAACTGGAGTCCAGTCGTGAGCCGCAGTGATGAAACCTTTCATTATTCAAATATCCGGTATGATATTTTGTTATGCTCGTCACTAGGTATGCTTGAAACTATTGCGGGTTCACCTTAGTTGATAAACGAGAACGAGACTATGAACCAGGATCCAGGTATGCTACTCTGATCCACTGACCCAAAAAAACTAACGAGAAGTCTTGATGTAGTGTAGAAAGTGTATTCTACAAACACCCAGTAAGCGCAATGAATTCAAGCACATGATTCGCGTTTACTTATACACCATAGGGATATCCTTGGGAGAGTCACTAAAATAACACAGTAACCAATCACAGCCAAGGTTTTACATTGTGGGAAATGAAATCTCAAGGCCAGCTGATCAGCCCATGAAATGACTCCAAAATAAGGACATTTATCAAGCGAGTTCTAGGGATTTGACATCCCCAACAGTTTTAGCCTATTATCATCAGTCAAGGTTTAGCCAGCAGCCATTCGGAATCGTTATCAGTTATGTAACTTTCAACAGTTACAGTCTAGTTCTATGTGAATTTCGAAAATTATTGTATGCCATATTCTCTTATATGCTATGAAAAATGTATACGTTTAAAATTTTAAAAAAAATAAAGTAATAATTCAAATGTGTTAAATAATGCTAACATGTTCAGTCAAATGTAACTTGTTAATTTCAAAATGTATTCATATTTATTTATTGTAAAATATTTATCTTCATTTAATCCCTTACCATGATAATCTGTACGCTGTGAACAACAACACCAAAATAAATGCATCAAAGTAAAATAAACCACAAACAATTTAAATTTGCGCGCGCCCACAAAAAAATGATTCTAGTGCCCTACTAGATTAATACAAACATATTTCCAGCTTGAAATGAATAAATTTGTTTTTCTTTCCCATTGAACATGTGGAAAATGAAATGGATTAACATGAAAGCTCGTTTGTTTTGTTTGGTTTTTTTTCTTTCTGAACAAACTTTGATGGTTAGACGTGAGATAAAGTGTAAACAAGGCTACAATAAATCAGATGATTTCATGTGAGAAAAGACATTCTGACTTGTTTTCACCCCAATATGACCACTAATAACTGTCTCCTAGATCAAAGCAATTACTGTCGACTTTTATTTATTATTCAGTAGTTAAGAATGTCTTAGTTTATTACACATTATCAAGAAGATCATCGAAATTCTGGATTTTAAAACACAAGAGAGGGGTAAGAGAATCAAAAACACAATTTGAAACTGACGCCTCGGAAGAATGATTTATTTACTAAAAGCTAAAGTTAGTCACAAAAATTATTTTTCCTCACTGTCTACCTTGAAATGGTGAACAGTTTTTTTTTTAAATTTAAGGCCAAATCTTTCTTATCTTACCTGACCTCCTCATTCAGAATTTATTGTTAGAATACAATGTTCTGAAGTAAATTTACCTGTACGAGGATTAAATATTCCATTGATAATTCGTTTTTTTTTGTAAATAATTTTAAAGCTATGAAAGGATTTTGTTTACCTCAAGAGTTTTTTTGAAATTTTTAACCAGAATATAAATCACTGAACATTTCAGTCATTGAATTAATATTGAATATGTAGGTTTGATTAGGTGAAAAAATTAGACCAAGGAAATTCACAATGACACAGTAATGAATATTGCAATATACAGAAGCAACTACACCATATCAAATTAGACCGATTTAAAAAGTGTTTATACACCTTATTAGTCAATGAGTTTACAGAATAACAAAACCAGAAATAATACTTTTCAGGTGGTCACCTTTATAAGTTTACTAATCACTGTTTTCTTTCTCTTGGAGAAAACACATGAAGAGACAGCGATTTCAGCGTGGGTATCCAGTGTGTCAATAATAACTTGACTTTCTTGAGATTTAATTTCGAATACATCAAATAGGGAGTATTTTTTTCGAATTGTATTTTGAGTAAAATCCAAATCATAGGTACCAAGGAATATGCACAAATTGTACTTTCTCATCTTGTCATTTTCACTATCTAATGAAATGTCGCGTAAAACCCCTTTATCAATAATAAGCCATTTTAGTATCGAATAATGTCATATTTTACAATTCCACTGGTATTTACCATTAATTTAAAGAATTCATGGAAAACATTACTAGTGATATTGACATTGATTAGTTTGAAATGAATAAGTTATACCACATACGTCGCCAAATGTAAAATTTGTTAATAATTAATTTGCTAATATAAACTGTAGATGATCTGAGTTAACTATAATACATGAAGTTGAACAAGATGCGTTTAAATTTACTTTTAGTTGATTTCATCAATAAAAATCATATAAATAATTCGACGAGTAAAATTTTCTTGTTTCATTATTTTTAATACGAATAGTTATTTATCAAACCTGAATTTGTTTGAATTAATAATGCTAAAGTTTATTCACAATTCTGTGTATAAATATGATAACAGTTTCCCAGTTTAGAGAATGTGACATTCATAAGTATCCAACTTACTAATCATGTATATTTCATTGTAGCTGAAAGTCGGTAGGACGGATTTAGTACAGTGGGTATGCAGCTTCAATGATGCATCTGATAACAAACATTATGCTAATGGTTCCTGAAAGTAATGTCATTAAATTCAAACATATCGTTATTTCCGTTTAGCTAATTAACCCTATTTTATCTCATTGATTCATGCTGTTTAATTTCACTTTACTTGGACAGCATTAAATCATCAGTCGAAACGTTATTTGATTTCTGTTAATTTTTTTCAATTTAAGCCAGCATTGAAATTAAAGATTTGTAATGAATTCTAACTAGGGCCTCCTTAATAAAATGCACATTTTTTGATAATTCAATTTGGTTTCCAATTAAATGTATCAAGCGTAGAACGCTAATGAGTTATCACTAGAAAACTTGTTGGATTTCATTGCTGTACGTACTACAAAAATATAATCAATCATGGACCAACCAATTGCTAAAAAAAACCCTCATATAACCACGTTATCCGATCGATTTAGTACTGAACGTACCGTTAAGAAAGCATAAATACTTGCCATAAATGATTATTTTGAGACTTATTCACTGTTTTCTCCATTTTATATTCCATAATTATGATTTTTTCCTCTCTCTCTCTCTCCCTTACAAATAATTTAACATAGATTTATGCCAAAATAATTTTTCTTTCCGCATGAATTTCCAGGTCATAATTACACTGGTTATTTTGAAAACCTAATAATTTTTGCACCTATTGTTTGACCTTTTTAGTCCCAAACATTTTCATAATCTCAGCGATTGAAGAAAAAAAAGAAAATGAACAGAGAATAAATAAACATTAAGTGAAAGTATGCCATTTTGTGTCGTTAATTGTTTTCTACTTTCTTTTCTATAAGTTAAGTAGTCAAACATTTAGTTGTATTTTCCTTCCGGCATAGTAAATTAATTATTATTACAACCTTGTTTTAATTAAATAGTTGAGAAGTTGGACCGAGTTTCAGTATATCACAAGCACGTGAGTATGCATGCATGCACAGACATAATTAAATACATGAGAACAAACAACAAATTGAAGGAAAAAAATTAAATTACGTTACGAAATATTTTAGAAAAATAAATGTTTTCTTTTGACTTTAAAAAAAAGAAGAAAACATTGTTCAATTTACAATATATTAGATTGACAGTACTGAATAAATGTTGTTTATGTATAAAGAACAAGGGAAAAAAATGTATAAAAGAACATTGAAAATAACAATGTTTATCTCAAAAAAAAATGTTTTTATTTTTGAGAAAAAATATTAATAATCTTTTCATTGTATCATGCCACTAATTTATTTTTAAATCAAGTTCTTGGAAAAGTGTGTGTTCAAAAATTTATATGAACCATTGTCATTTCATTTATCTGTCATATTATCAATGTCAAAAAAAATACAGTTGAATAGCTTTTCAAAAAAAATAGTGCATTTCTTAAACTTCCAGTACGAAATTCAAGTATTAGTTGTTTAAATATGTTTTTTTGCATATTTTTAAGCATAATCTTTGATCAATTTTGTGTATCTACCCGGGTCATTTTTATTCCAATATAATAATGAATGCGGTCGCTATTTAAGCACTCTGCTGAATATAGAGGTAGTTGTTTTCAAAAAGATATCTTAATAGTCAGTTAATACATGATCATTTGATGAATTCAAAAAAAAAACCTTCGATTATATCGAAAATGTAGAAAATGTAAACTGTCGAAACTTCTTCAACTTGTCATGTTCATGCTGGTTTGCGGTTGGCTTTATACTTCAAACAACATTTGTTCCATCCCTAGACGTATTATTTTGGCATCACACGTTAAGATCACAGTCTGTAAAGACCGTTTCATGCCACCTTGTAAAAAGTTAGATTTACGGTTTCTTATCAACAATCTTAAACCTTCTGGCAATAAAATGTGGTCATGGAGTGTTGACCACATTATAACATATAAGCTTAAAACTAACGATTGGACAAACACAGCATCGACCACTTCTTATTGATCAATTATTGTACTGTGTGTGTAAAGGTTTAAACTGGATTTTATGCATTTAACCTAGTTAGAACATTTATTATATGTACATATTTCCATTTCTTTAAATCTTAAAAAAAGGCGTATGTGAAATAATGTAAAGTTTTGTAGTACAAAAGCATAAGTAGACCATATGGTTTAATGTTTAACATGTTCAGCAGTGGATTGGTTGGAATTTATTTTTCAAAGTATAGATTCTTTTCTCAATCATGTGTCTTTTCATAGTTTAAACTGGTTTGATTCAGTGTAGAGATTTTCTTTTTCTTTTCATGTAAACAATTCAACAAGTTACTCAGTGATCATACTGTCGCAAATGTATCTTTTTTTTCCATCTTTTTCGATCATATTGTTCGGATAAAATGTATCATTTTATCAAAGTTTTGACGTCTTAATCTTTTTATTTTTATCTAAGAGATAAAATACGTATTCAAATTTAAGTAGTGATTTTTTTGCTATCTTTTAGTAATGTCTTATGACGGTTAATCTAACACGAAATTTAAAACTGAAAGTGTAGAACTTATCTGAAATTAGGAGATAGCAATGTAAATCAACTCTAATGACCTAATTTATATTTCACTGGTTTAGTAAATAGTTTAAGTTAGTCATATATTATCGTAGTAAAGGATATGGATGGTTTAAAATATGTTTGGTTGAAATTTAGTCAACTAAACCTTCGTTAACATTAAATTTAATAGAAAGTTGATATGCTTGAAACTTTTACGAGTTCACCTTACTCGGTAAACGGTATGAAGGTGACCGATACAGTGACACAATAGGCTATTCTAATCTGATTGTCCTAGGCCCCTCTAACTAGAGAAAACAGTCTTGATAAGGCGTAGAGAATGTATTCTAGATGCATCCAGAAAATACAATGATAGAAAAGCCGTTGGTGATGGCCACAAAATGGTGTACTGAAATAATCTATTTTCCGAGTGGTAAATGTAAGCTGATGGTCAACTAAGCGTCTTTGGCGCGAAAGCATAAAAATTCATAAATTTCAGAAAAAAATATAAAATTAGAACCTTTTCGGAGTGCGTTCTGGGGATCTAACGTCCCTAACAAAATAAAACAACGTCAAGTTGCAAAGCTATTTATCTAAGAAACTGATTTGAAATTCACAGTCAGATAAAGTAGCATTTAACTCAATGGTACATTTATTACCCCTAAAAACTATGACTTATTCTGACTCTTGTATCTTATTGAGCTGAAGACGCTGAACAGCATTTACCGATCCTTTTTAAAAAGCAACAAAATCAAGTATAATTACAATTATAATATTCTTTACAAAATTTTTAAATTAACCGATCTTATCACACATAATTAAGGCAGTTCAAGTAGATACAATAATGAATTTGCAGTTCTTCTAATTGGTGACTTCGATACTACAATAAAATAATTTTATTCAGTTTTACTGTAATCGAAAAGATCTAATGGTTAGTTAGACAGACCATCAGGAGGTGAATCAATAGAACTACGGTTTTTAGAGCAGTACCCATCTTTCACACTTAAGTACTGGCATCACAATGAAATTATATCATCCTTCATTGATTGTTTATGTAAATGTTTCGAAAAGATTTTACCACGACATTCTTGTTTACTATATAGAATTTACATTCCATCGTCTCTTACTACCGAATAAATAAAAATCTAAGTGAATTATTCTTTAAGTAAACTTTATGTTAAATTATAAACACGTTGGTTAGAATCTTTGAAGAAAAATCTGTTTGACAGAAAGAGCTTGTAAAACGTTATAGTTAATTGTAGCTGAATGACTTCCCAAAGATAAAATCATAAGGAAATTATTAATAAAAGTAATATATATGTAGTGTTCCTATAAGTCAAATATTGGTAATGATTCATACATGAAAATTAGTTACATATGTTTCAATGAATTGCCTGATTGAAAATTTAATATGTAGATTACAATAGATATATATATATATATATATATATATATATATATATATATATATTTGTAGTGCAATAGTAGAGGTCACGGTGCATACATAAATTTGAGCTATTACCTTCTTGATTGGTCAGCAGAGTTCAATTTCGTCGTAAATGTCTTTCACTTAGACATACATATTATATTTGATATATTATTCTATTCATTTATTGAGAATAAAGATGAGGACACAAATATATATATATATATATAGACAGTTAAAAGAAGACAGGTCATGATAATGAGCAATAGGACTTCGGTGTTTTATATAAAACTATAGTGTTCATTTTTCCCATTCACGAGATTAGGTTTCCATTGTGTATTTTTTTCACCAGTATTTTCCTCATACTCGTCAATAAACACACACACACATACACACGAGTACACGCTTGCACGTAGACATATGAACAGACACAAACAAGTACACAAAAGAAATTATGTGTAGGCATCGGATTCTTTTTATTTTACAGAAATAGAATTCTTACTTAGGATAGAATAAGAAAGCGAAGATAGGATAATGTTGTAGAGAACGAATGAGGAAGAAATTAACAAAAGAAACGTTTATATCTCAATTGAATATAGTATTGTTTCTTGTAATCGTGTGTTGAGATGATTGAATAGACCTATTAACGTATGCCAAGACAGCCAGCCAATATAATTTACGTAATATACTCATGAATCAAAGTGCACAAACTGGACGTTCTGTTGGTAAAATTCAATTAATTGTATTGATAAATTGTTCTTTAATACAAACTCCAAATTATTTTCTCTTTTAAATTTATCCATACTGTGATGTGATTTAAATTTACTCATTATACAACCGATATTCACAAGCATATACATAAATGTACATTATATCCATTAGAAATTATTTTCATCACACGTTTTTAACAAGAGATAATTTATGTGTTAACAAACAAACAAAGAAGTTAGATAGTAAATACGTGCTGACTAAAGCTTATTGAAATTATAAAATACTTATATTTATGTATCTATCTTTGTATACCTTTAAATAGTACATATGCACAATAATCAAACGTATTCAAAGGATACACCTCATACAATTACAACTAATCCACATTTGAAAACTACTAGTACTACTACTAATAATAATAATACAACTACAACAATTACAACTACCCCCACTTCCATATGTATTACAAACAGTAATCCTATCACTACTTTGAATTATGTGATCACGAGTAATGCTGTAAGTGGTTACAAAAAAAACCCATTGGAATTGAAGTCAACGGAAGAAATTGTTTCAACATATCCATCATCGACATTAAATGTTGTTCCTATTCACTCTACTTGTATTGTGACTAGTACGACTATTACTACTGCTACAACTACTACTACTAGTATACCGCATCCAATTACTGTAACTACAGATTTACACAAAAATGAATTATCAACTGGTTGTTTGATACCTACACCAATTAATATTTATACAACTACTTCTACTGGCATTAATACTGTAAATGATCCTGTGACAACTAGCCAACTGAGAAATGTCACTTCATTCCATGAATTCAATCAATCGAAATGTTCAGATTTGAGTTTACTAAGACCTAATCGACCATCGTTGATTCGAAGAAAAGCAAATATATCTGAATCGGATGCATTTGATATTGTTACTTCGGTAAAAAATATCACAACTAGCACAACACACAGTAGTAGTATTAGTAGTAGTAGTACTAGTAGTAGTAATAAAAGTAGTATCGTTTGTACACGTGATCCTAGTATGGAAATAAATTCTATTACTAAGAAAATCAATTCATTTGAAGAAGAAGAAGAAGATCAACAAAAAATTGCATCTTCTGTAAATAAAATTGAACCGAACAAATTGCTGACAACATCCAAAGTAAATTTAGATAGTAATAAAATGAAGTTTAATAATACTCGGTCCACATCAACATGTACATCACAATCATCAACAGCATCTCCATTGGATCCTAATTTATTACATGATTCTCTTGATTATTCAACTAGCAATAAAGTTAAAGATTCCAATAATAAAATGAAGTCAAAAGATATTGAAACATTTAACTCTGGTTTAGAGTATAAAACAATGGTTAAATCAGCTTCAATATCACCAACAAAAAAATATCGTTTAAAGCATCAAATATCTCAACCAATGAATCCACGTAATCGTTCATCACGTAAAATGAGTTCATCATATTATTATAATTCAGATACGAGTTTTTTATCAATGTTAGCTGCTAGTCGACCATCTGCAGCGAAAGGTCTACTAGGTGTAGCAAGTGCTGCATTAGCTGCTGCAAGAGCTGGTACTTTTATCAATAATCCAGTTAATACTACAAGTGAATCAATGCATAAAATGGATAATTCAAGAAATTCCAGATCTGTCGAAAGAAATCAACAACAAATCAATTCAGGTTTTTGTTTTTGTCATTATCATCATTGTCCTTATAAATATCCTCCATATCCACATGATCAACAGCCTAAATTGATAAATTCACCATCATCTAGATTGAATTGGTTAAATGAACAATTATCATTGTATGGTTATACACCAAGACGATATTCTGATCCGGCTTTAAATGTAACAGATGATAAAATGGATATGGTTTATATAAAACTTTTATTATATTTATCACAAAAATCGTTTGTCAATGATGAATATGATATGTACAAAACTAATAATCAATATTATTATCCCTTAGATGTTACACAGAAAACAGATGACGCTGATCAAACTAATCATGCACTACCTATAAATGATCCAATGACACTGCCATTAAAAACAGATGATTATTTTCTTAGTGAGTTTATCAATCGTAATTCTGCTGTATATAGTAGTTTGATGGATTTAAATATACCAGATTTTCTGTCACCTACTAGTAGTAATGTAGGTGAAATAGGTAAGTGTAATTCAACAGTACTGCTTAATAGGGATCATGCATATATTGACTTGTTGGAAACCAAAACCAATCCTAAAACAAGTAAATATTTCACATCAAATATGATACAACAATATTCAGATAATATACAACAACCGCATCAATTTTATTATGATGAAAAACCAAATCAACATACATCACAGTTACAGAAACATGACATCAAAGAGATGATAAATGATACTTCAAATATGTCTAAAGGAATCAGCTATGGAGGAATTCCCTGTGGTTCTACAGTAACACCAGCTTCTCATCCAACCAAATCAAAGCGTACAGGATTAGATGCTATTGGAATGGATTTTATACGTGCAAATGGTGCTAGACCAGGTTTGTTGTCATTTGAATATACATATATATATATATATATATATATATATATATATATATATATCACTGTCACATGTCGTCGTAAAATAAAATTTTCAGTTTTTCTGATTAACAAAATCTAATAATCTAAAGTTGGAATTAATTACCTTACCCTGATAATACCATGTTTTATACAAGAGAAATACTTTGTGGAAAAGTACAGTATAAATAATTTTATTTAAATCAAATTAAATTGTATATTCTCATAATAAGTGTAACTTTTGGTTATGATGTTATGTGGTAAATTACAGTTTGCATGCTTTTACACTTCTATTCAAAAAACTGACTCCAGAAGTTTACTTCAAACTACATATGGTCATTTTTAAAAAATATAATTCATTTTTTATTAACAGAAAGACGTAAATTTATAAATTATATTGTATTTCATTGACCTTAATTCATAAGTAAACCAAATTACTTAATTTAATAAAATACATGATGTAAAAAAACGACAGATTAAACTATATTAATATATTTATAACTTGCATGGAAGCGAAACTTTACAATTGAATTATTCATATATGTATATAAAGTGATTCAGCTTACGGCAGATTACAGTGCAACTTAGTTAACTCAATGTCAAAGTGAATTGTTCGTCATATGAATAATTGAAATGTGAAGTTTCGCATCCATGCATGTTATATATTTGAAGGCAAAGTTATCCATGTTAGTGATAGTGTGTGTGAAACCATAGTCATGTCTTTCCAAATTTATCTAATTTTACTTCCCAGTGTCAGTATTCGATGATTTCTAAGTTAACTTGAATTGAATTTCGCTCAACTATTAATATGACAGCTGATTCATATCATGAAATTGTCAAAAGTATTCACTGCAGGAGAAAATTTTCTCTTTATTGAAATATCCCAATACATATTCCACTTCTGTATCTCATCAATGCTGTGCATATGAATGATAAAACTTTGAATTATTTAAAAATGCTGTTATAGTTTGCAGTACTTCATTATCAGTATTCATCACTTTTTCACCGCCACAATAACTATGCATCAATAAGTATAGTGATATGAACAAACATATCAACTTATTCATAGTTTATCTACAGTGAAATTAATTACTGTATGACATGAAAGCGTCAAATATATATATATATGTATATATATATATATATATATATATATATATATATTGATGTCCATTGTGAAAATTTTAATTGTTTATTTGCATAATTCTGTAAATGTAGCTGTTTTTGTATAGCATTGAGCAAAAAAGCCAACCAACTATTTATGATGATTTTGTTTTTACATATTGATTCTTTGTTAAACAAAGCGAAACATAAATCATTCACTTATATATATGAATATATAAGCCTAAAATATTTATTCATTGAGTTATTTGTTCCTTTTTTTTTCCTGGAATGGTTCGTGTGCGTTTGTTTCTTTTCTCGCTTTGTTGATAATCCGACAATACTGTTAGTCAAAATGGTAATAAATGTATTAACCATAAAATTATGTAAACGATAAAAACGATAAGAGCGATGAAAAAAAAACAGCAGTGAAATAGTAGTCAAGTGACAAACAGAAAGAGAGAAAAAAATAAATCACTTTAATTGTTTTTTTTTATATTAGTCAAGAAAATTAATACATAATAGAGCAGAAGTATAGTAGTGACTTGTTTTTTTTTTATTTCTTGGTAAAAGTTGAAAATGGAAAATTACGATGAAAAATTATTTTATGATAGTTAACATAGTTAAAATCAAGAACAAATAATTGTTTACATAGGATTTCTTTAGAAAAAATAACTTTTTAGTTCAAAATGCGTCACATGATTGAAATCTGATAAGTTATAATTTTATACAATTAGTCAGAATCTGTTTTTGTTCAAAAATATCAATTTTAATTTTACGTTCTTCATTTGATATTTTTGTTTGATTTACCTGATTCGAGACTTTCACATCAATATATTTAACCATCGAAACGAGTTTGTTATATACTAGGGATAAATGCTTGTTTCAAATAAATAGAAACAGTAGAGAAGGTAACGTTTTTTTAAAAAATTTTTATTGTTAAGTCTGAAATCAAAATACTATCTCTGGTAGTGATTGATTATGCTCATCAAAAAGTTAGTTCTATAAACGCAGAGATATAACATAATACAACTTTACATTTATTGATGTGCAAAAGTAGGAGTTTTAATTCAAATCACTATTGCTTACTAAAGCAACAATAGATGTTACTGTTTACTTTTTCACATATAAACGTTTATTGTTTTTGATTAGTTTTATGACTATGATGATGAAAAATGTTAGTTTAAAGCTGGATATGTAAGCAAACAATCTTGTTTGCAAAATGATCATCAGGCTTTACTCAAATATTTCTTATGTATTACCTATCTAGATATTACTTAACAGGGGAACCAACATATCTGGATATTCATGGTATTCATGGTGAAATTTTGAAATTTGAAAAAATGTTCACCCAAATGCCTCTTTTATTAGTCTAGTGGCTGAATAGGTTTATAGGTTTATGAACAGATTGTAAAACCGGTAAATTTATCAAACAACTTTCAAATGTTGTCTCATTTCAATGCACATGTTTTCCTTTAAGAAGTAATCAGAGTCCATACTAAAAACCTAAAATTAATATATTCAAACAAGCATAAGAAAAACTATATTTTGAACTGGTTAGTTTACTTCAGCATTGTTTAAATCGAACAGAAGAATAACTTATTATTTAGCAGTTCAGTATTTATAACTATTCAAGAATACATTTCATATTAGCTTATTTAATTTTTCTGTAATTAGTTGACTACTAATTTTTCAAGCCTATTCTCATTACTTAATGTTATCATTTGAAACACCATGAAGAAAAAAGAAACTGTTGTGTTTTTAAAGAGTACGACAAATAGAGGAAATCTAATAAACAAACACTTATAAAACCAGTTCAATTTAAGATTTGTATTTCTAATGAGACTATTTCCTAAAGAAATTCATGCATTGATCAAATATTTTCAATCAGTAGACATACATTTCTCTCTAACAGATTATTTTGTCATTTTTATTAAAAAACAATGTATAAACGAGCAGTTGACTTCGCTGACTTTAATTATCCAATTTATCTATGTATATTTATTTACAGAAAATATTAATTGACGCCAGTTTTATTGTTGTCTTCCGGTAAATAAAACATTTCATTATACTTTTCATAATTACTGTAATTATCCATTTTTAAATTAGGAGAATAAGTCAACACAGTACTAAAGCATGAATCCAAATAGAGTGAGATTTCCCATAAAATCAAGTTTAATGTTTGATTTTTGATTCATTGTTATCATAAATTTAAAAAAAAATCAATATGTAACGAAACAAAAAACTATGAAAAAAAAATAAGAATTCAAAATATTTAAACGAAACAGAGCAATTTTTAAAAATTGCCGAAATGCAGTAGTTATCATGCCGACAGTCAATTAACCAATTCCAATAGGAATTTTCCGACAGGACACTTATCAGTTAAGATAAAATTGGCAAACAGAATTAATAAAACAATTTATCCAGTGTAAGGGAAACCTCTACACATTGAGTTCATTTTAAAAGCTGTACAATTTTGTATATAAATGTACAAATATCATTATTTGAAATAAACAAATAGTTCTTAAAGTTAATAATTTATAAAAGCCATTAAGAACATAATTAGTGTGGTAAAGGTGTAACTGTGAGTATAGTTAAATTATATCTACGATTATTTTAGAAATCTGGGTAAAAACAATCATCACGATATTCATAATCATAATAATAATAATAAAAAATAACAATAATAGTAAACTCAAGTAAATTGAGATTATTTTCCCGGACTTATAAGTAAAAAAAGAAAAAAGTGAGGTAACGGTATCAATAAAGTGATCTGTCGAATTGTTCTCCTGTACAATTATCAATGTTTTATTTTGTGTACGGCCGAAACTTCCACAAAATTATTTCAATTGTTTTAAATTCATTTACTTTTTGAATTTGCTAGCTTGACTAGCAAGATAAACTCAACATTCCTCATGTAAAATAATAGGTGAGTTGAATGTGATATTTACTACTTTGACAATAAAACGTTATCATGAGATGAAATTTAAAATTGCCTTCCATTTTTCACCCGTTCGATTAAATAAATACTGAATAAATTTGAAACTAAATAATTTGTAGTAAGATTAAAAAGAATTATCTATTAATGTCTTGATTTCAGCTATTCTTTAATTCTCAACAACTATCCAATGTTTACAAAATGACAATCACTTTTGAATCATTTCACTGTCGAATCTACGTTTGTAGCTTTTACACATCTATTTAAGAAACGTTAACAACCAACGTTAATAATGAAGTTGGTAAATACTAATTTATAGAGTAAGGCAGTAAGCAATAAATTCAAAGAAGTTAACCTATTCAGTCTATACATATCGTATACAACAGTAGTGTAGAAATTTCTATAGTCATAAGTGTGTAGTGAAAATTCTTTCGCATAATAGAAATCACCTATTTCAACTATATAGGTGAAATTCACAACAGTTGACAATCTATGCCTGCAATTTCTGTTAAATATATAAATTAAAACAGCCTCCATCTTTTTACAAGTATTAATTAGCTGGTATACATTCAGTATTAATGCCTGACCAACTGAATTTGAGTTTCATTGATTTTGTTAAACGTTATATTCCAAACGACGAAATTACTTGCTAATCAACTGAAGCTTTGTTACTGTAAAAAGCCAATAAAAAAATAGTTTAAATCGTTTGATTAATGCATAGAGCAATAATAGTAGGGTATACTCATGATTAGATTCAATTTGGAACTGGATTTTTAATATAGATGTGATAATCAGGAGTAGTTGTATTCTGTATACGTAATAGTAACACCCATAAATGTCTAATTCATACTCTATCAGTATTGAAGTGAGGAAGAACTATGTGAGTGCAAACGAATGTACAGTATATCCAATTTAGAATTCGGTGTGGAATAAAATAATACAGTCTGAAAATCTCTGGAATAATCACAACAGATTATGATATTATTATATGACTGAATATTTTCTCTGTAATGATTGTTCAACAAGGTAAAGTATAATATCATTTATTATCTTATCAATCAGTAATCATTGTTAGCTACAATATAAATAGAAATGATCAATAGTTGAAAAGGTGAAAACTTAACATTCTAAAACTTTAAATGCATAGTAAGCTTCTGAAAAACTGCTTTATGTAAATTAGAACTACCTTCCAGTGACCTAAATTGTATTTTCTCAAAAAAAATTTAATACGCATAATATTTTAATAAATATCAAATGATCATTTTGATAAACATTTTTATAGTAACACCTGATCATAGTTTTTTGCAAGCAGTAAATTATTACCTTTTATCAATGTACAGATGGTAAATATTATTCTCTTGGGTTATAAATATGATTAATCTAACTTAATTCAAGAGGATTTATCTTTTTATTTTAACAGAAAAAAAAATCACTAATTTATTATAAATGTTTTCAACAGATTTGGTCATGATCTCTTAATATTTAATATTTAATCCTAACAAATGATGTTAGTTCAGTATTATTTATCAGGTAGAATAAGTCACGACAAGTACTATCGGTTTCATTTGATATTCGAAAAAACCACCGAATCACATTGAAGCATGGGACGTTAGTTTACAATGGCCGGTTACGCTGTACTTATTACCAATAGGTTTTAAGCTAAATGATTCGAACGATGGGAAAAGTAACTTATTGTGTAAGATCAAATATATCACGATTGTGATAATAATTCATGAATACTATTATACAATAATCATACATTGGATTAACATTTTGTAATATATGTGTTGAATACATTCAGATTATAGCTGTGTGATTTAGTATATTTTCAACGCTATTACTGCCAAGGTAAAATTGACAGATTGTAAGGTCTCCCTAAATATATCAAATATTAGACGAGATCGGAATTCATAGAAATTTTATCGACATAATACGTTCAATAACTTCCATTGTAGTAATAAAATATCATTTAAAAGTATTACAAAGTTTTTGATTTGAAGATTTTTAATGTTTATAGACTACAAATATTATAAATTGGAAAGAAATAATCTCTACACCTTAATCTTAGTTATAGGAATTTCATTTCAAAAACTAGACATGAGTTTCACTTGTTTTCTCAGATTTAATGGAAAAAAAGTATTGGTATGCGTTATCGGTTGATAGATCGTTTACCGTTATGTTTGATTGTTAATCTTATTTCAATCTCTAAACATTTCATTTAAAAGTAGTTCAGAATTAAATATTTGTTCTCCACTATATTTTTTTCGCTCAACTCATTGAATTGCGCATTATTAGTTTTAGAATATTTTTGTGACATTTCCTTAGATTGAAGTTTGCCAAAGATTAATTATAAATATCAAGACAACTGAAAAGCAAGTAAAAATCAGTTAGAAGGTTTATTCTTGTCTGAAAAAAATGTTCTATACGTGAAATGGAAACTATAAGAAAATTTTTAAATTCAATCAGTTGTAAGCTGTTGTAAACTAGACTTCATGATTATGTCATTAATGATGTTAATCGAATATTTTCAAGTTACAACTCATTTATATCATTATTATAAAAGAATTTCATGCATCCTGTTGTTGATATTAGGGACTGAATTTCGATCAGTGTTTTTAGCATATTTACATCCTGTGAAAATTACGTCAACATGAATATCAGTGTCTATTTGTATTCAGTACTTAAGCAGGTAATGTATTCGGGATTTAAAGAGAGTCCAGTAGGATCATTACCACTGCGATACATTACCAACCAGATAACGAGTCCTCAATACAAGGAAAATGGATAACTTAGATTCCGCTGTCAGCCAATAACAGTCCGTCATAACATGATTTTATTTATTGATAACTTTCACTAGAGGTGATTGTACTCTGGAGAAAAACTTGTTTCAATAAAAAGTGTTTAAATCATATGAGTAAGTTAAAGCTTGTCAAATGGTTGTGATAGATTTTTTTTTGATAAAAGAAGGTTTGATATTGAATAGATTTGATCTGAGATATTGTATTTTTTAGTTTAGGTTTCCTCGGTAATCCAAATAAATTATTATTATCTAATGTTCATTTAAATTATTTCCATCTTTCAATGAAAAAAAATGAATTTTTTTTAATCTTTATTCCAAAATAAAATTGATCATGTTAAACTTTTAACATTGAATTCTGAGTTATGCTTGAATGCAACAGACTAAATTTAGAATGAGTTTGACAATGCTACATAATATTGAAAGCATTAAGAACATGAATTTAATTTATTTCTTGTTAATAAAATCTTTCTTTTCATAGAAAAATGGTGATTGTATTAAAACGCCTGTGTAATAGATTATGATTTTTAACCATAAAATTTTTATTTGCTTCGTTGAGCCTGTAACGGTCAGTTGAGATATTTCAACTTTATTAATTCAATGGAATTTCATGTAATTTGAAATATCTTCTGCGTCGAAAAGATTTTTATAAAATATATAGTACATGTAGATGAAAGGCTTGAAAACATCATCTACATATAAATAGTTTGATCAATATATTGTGAAAATAAACTATCGTGTGATCTAATTTCATAAAGATTCTAGGCATTTTCGAAGTTTCTTTTTAATTGCGAATTTAATGAATTATATAACTTATGAAGTTAAAATTATTTACGTTGTAACCCGTAAACTGACTACGAGATTTTGCGCTCTTAGCTTTAAAAGGAAACAAATAATCCTCACTGTCCTATATGGGTCGCATGCAATGTTCTGTCAGTCCCATTCTAAATGATGTAACTAATCTCAGGCATACGTGGCAACTTATTTTGTTTTATTGGAAAGAGTTTGAGGCGACTTAGGTTAGAAAACCATATAAATGATAATTATCTTATACCCACCAGTCACTGGTTTCAAGAGGAGACCTATTAAGGGGATTGTACCAGTAGAGTTCAACCATTTTGGTTATTTCGCCAACCATATTCTATAAAAGATTGCTGCTCAATGGTTTGAAATTCAAGCGCTTGCAGCTGGGCATAAAGGTTCTCGGTTCTCTCCCTAGTTGTTTATTTGTGGATGTGGACTGCTAAGGGATCTTTCACCAGAATGGAGTATTTGCCTATAGTTTTTTGATCTTTAGTGGTTTTCTAAATTACATTAGATTGGGATCTCAATAATTGTGTTTTTGATTTATATAGTAACTCACGAACTTACAGAATCAACGATAAGCCCTAAGGCTTTATTCATTCGTTTTCAATCCCTACTTATAATGATTTAAAATCATCTACACAGTGCATTGAAACCTTTATCCAATAAACTAACATAATCGATAAATCATCTACTAAAGAGTTCTCCATTTTTCAAGATACCAGTTGTAACATTGGAAGAGATGCATGTTTGGTTAAATGGTTTCAAATAGCACTTAAAAATAAACAGTAGCTTAGATTAAAGAAGTTAAAATGATCTTAACGGGTTATTCCAAAGATCGGAACCTTCTAGCTATAAGTCTCCATCAATGAATCTAATTTGTAACTTCAATCTCAATTGGATTGACAATAAAATATAATAAACTCCGATAAATTTACTTATTAAATTAGGTTTAATAGAAAGAGTTCTTCCAGTAAAAGTTATTTACATTGCACAAACTTACTCTGTTAGTAACATTGAGCACATAGCTAACCAGTTCAAGTAGTTAGATATCATTGACTTGCTAATAATCATGTAAAAATGGAACTTTTGTTTCTTTAGTAAACATCAAGGAATTTAAATCTCATTTTCAACTGAATAAAATTTCATTCTTTTACTATCAATAACAGCTCAGTGTTTTGATATATTAAAATGAAAAGAGAAAAAAAGTTTTTCATAGAAAAGAATTTATTTTCTCTCTTAAAAAAGCATATAATTCAGTCTGGGTTTGAATTCGTTTTATTTATATATATATTTTTTTTAAAAAAAAGGAAACCATTATAAATGCAAAGTAGAGTAACACAAAAGGAACACACAATAAATACTTAATTGACATAAAGAAACAATCAAAACTATCCATTACACTGATTATGTTTTATTGTTGGAAAGAAATGAAAATAGCTAGGTAGAAAAGAATGATTAGAGCAGTGAATAAATTTCCTAGTTTGATAAAATAATTCAGCAACAAAAAAATGAAGCGAATATAATTTAATAAAAAAAAAAGAAACAGAGTAAAGTTATAGGAAAGTATAGAACTTATGAACTTAGTACAACACTTCATCGTAAAGGTGGTATTCTTGAAGAAAAGAAAAGGAAAATAACAAGCTGGTATATTTGAGTTGAGAAATTAGTTAGATATGAAAATTTAAAAACGATAATCGAATGAAAATGACTACAAAAGTCAAATATATTTTTTGGAAAGCCAGCGAAATGCCATACAAATTGTTTCATTTTATTGGCTGCTAGAATATGAACAAGGTCTTGATTCAAATGCATTAACAACATAGACGCGTTGTATTTTAGTAGATTTGTTCCCAACTATTCATTACCTTGAATTGTGAAGAAAATCAGTCGATGATAGTAAATTCATGATAATTTAATTACCTCGTTGCAATTGATGTAGACAAATTTCTAAATATTAATGAAATCAAAGAAAATTTGTCTTTCTGAATGAGTTTTTTATCGGAATTATTTAATTGTAGCTAATTTGACCATATTTTTGCACATTAGAGCATGATTATCGTTTTACTTATAAATTTTTTAAACATTATTCATAAACCCGATGTATTATAAGAAAAATAATAAGTTATCTAGAAGAGATATGAAAGACTGTCCTTTTGACGAATGCCATAACAATAAACAGAGAAACGTGATTAGAAAGTAATTTAAGGACCATTGTAAAATAAGCTTCTAAATATAAAAACCAAACTTAAACTAGTGCACTGATGATGCCTTCTCTATGAACAAGTGTTTCTTTTATCTGGCTTCACTTGAAACCAGCTTTTAGGAATAAATAACTAGCTTTGAATAAAGATTCTGGCAAAGACAGATGAATATAATCAACTTGATGTCCGATGATAGAGGGAGTGATTGATTAGAATTCTCCTTTTTTATTGAAGCAATCATTTTCTACTCTATTAAATACCACCATATATAAAATATTGATAAAAATGTGATTGTCTGTCCTAAATAAATGTTATTTTCTGATGTAATTTTTCTCGTCAAACTGTCTTCATTTGTTCAATGAAACAATAGGTTTCTTTTGTTATGATGAAATTTTAGATGTTTAAAATATGAATCGCACTATAAAAGTTCATTAATCTGGGCTGCTAAATCTAACAAAAACTGAAATTATAACGAGAAAAAAAAACAAATTTAGTAATTGAATGATGGTTAATGTGATTTCAGAGTCATTCGTGGAGAATTTTGAATACTTCATTCATACCTGAAGTTTGTGCTCACAGTGTAGTGCAGATGAACAGCAAAAGCTACACAACCAAATCACCCATCTGAACTACAAATTTTCCCGACCATTTCATTCTCAGATATTTCCTGATAAACAGAAAAACAACCTCACTCTGGTGCTTAATTGAGTAGAACAATTTGTAAATGAAGTTGCATAAGTATTTCAGTGACATAAGATATTTTTACAAATAGTCATACTCTTCAATTAATAAGTTTAGCTCATTAAATAAATGTAAGGTAGATCATGATGCATTAAAATTAATACTTATTCTAGATACCACTTTACTATCTAAAATTATTAGAGTGAAGTGAATTTCCAACAGCAGATACTGTTACTAGAACAAAATTTTCAGTCGTAAATTTGCTTGTACCCGCCTAATTGATTGAATATTTAATGTAATTGGAAATCTACAGGAAATTGTAGATACTTTTTTGGAATTCATCCGTAATATCGATTTGCCGGTATATTCATAAATAACACAAAGTTACTTTGATACTAATCACAAATACAATGAGTATTTATTTGTTATATATAAATTTAATCTTGATACAACACAACTAATTTCCAAAAACAGCATTGGGCCTTAACTGACCACTACATATTTGATTTTACTTCATAACGCATTACCATCTAGAATCAATTTAATGATAAATTTTCAATTCAGATAAATGAATGCTAACGCTATCGGTTTCGGCCATCTGCAACTATTCACCAAAAGTTAATTGGTTAGACATTGTTTATAGGCTTTTGATTAAGGATGGTTTTATTCATTTCAGCTACGTACGTTTTATCAGGATTGGTGGATGCTGACTGTAACCTAATCGATTACATTTCCATAATTAAAAAAAACTGACTCACTGAAATTTTATTTTATCAATGACAAAATGATATATTTCGTTTAAAGCAATAGGCGACGACTATGTGTTTAAGCGAAAAATAATGAGTCAGTCAAGTAAACAAACAAAAGAAATGGGAAGAATTATTTTGTATGTCTAATGATTAGCTTATTCAGCAAATAAAACGAACTGTGATCATTTGTTCAACTCATCAACATCATCATCATCTTCATCATTCGGAATCATTGTAAACAGAAAAATTGAAATGAATAAACAAATTAATTAAGTAGATGATAAATAGGAGATTTATTGACGGAGTCAAACCTTAGAATAGCGATAATCATAAGAACTGTTATTATGATTATTATTATTAATTTAAATACCATAAATGCAAAATCACAACAATAGATAAAAAGCTACAAAAAAAATAAAATAAAATTATATGAGAAAATAAAACAGAATGAAATGAAAAATTGTTTTATATTTCATTGTTCAATGATAGTTTGATGTGTTTATATTTTTGTTCAAGAGAAAGAAAAAATTATTCATTTTGCGTTCTGAAATTCCATTCAGTTTATAAAAAATGTTTTGAACAAACAATTTATGTAGAATCGTTCTGTAGCAGAGACATGCCTATCCAATCAAACAAACATAAATAGGTCATACAGATCACATTAAAAAAAAGATATTTTTATAACAACAAAACAGTCGGTGGTTAATTGTTCAACATATCGAGAATGATTCTTATTTTTAATTTGAATTTTTTTGGTGGGAAGAGATTTATTTGTATATTCAGGATTTTATTTAGTCCTAAACTTTGGAGACAATTAATTAATTGGGTACAGATTCAAGAGCACTAATTACGTTAATAACAAAATCAAACAGAAAATGAGATAAGTTTTTGTTTAGATTAGTATAGTAGTCTTTCGATAGCAGAGTAATTTAGGGGAAATTGAAAGGGAATATTAAGGGAGAGAAATCAATTAATGAATGAATGTCCTCTATGCAAAATTGTTGTTTAGAAAAAGATCCTATTGCTGCAAAACCTGAAATCACGATTTCAAAGCTGTTGTATGGCTATGAGCATCATTATGTACTTGAAAGTAGATACAGATTCAGTTTTCAGTGTTTCCATATATAAAGTTATTCACTAAAGTTAAACATGGTGATGCAGTTTCAGTAATAGAAAAAAATGAATTTCAGTTATTAGAAAATGGTATGCCATACCAAAAATTAATCTGGAGGCATAAAGTCCAGTCAAGATTGTTTGATCTTATTGATCGAAATTTAATTTTCTTACTATAATTTTCTCACCTAAAATTGAACTTTTCCTTAATAACAATTCTGATTAAATTACAATTGATTTTCGACTAAGTGATGTAGAAAAGCAGATTTCTATCATTGTGTTTTTTATCTGCAACATAAAAATTATCAATAGGATTGCACTAGAGAAAGGTTTTGATCGCAAGTTTGAGAGTAATTCATACTAAAACAAACAAAAAACTTTAGATTTCAGATAAAACATTCTTTCATTAGGTACGAATTTAACTTTTAAATATTCTACTTTCAGTCGCTTTGCGAGTTATTAAGACTCGAAACCATTCATGGAATTAACTTATTAGGTATGTTGTTATTTTGCAGCTCAACGTCTTAACTTTGATATCACTAAATCAAAACGACTTACTCGAAATTACTGAGCTGCTATTATTCTTCACCTGGTTTTGATGTGATTTAGTTGATTCCAAATCTGATGTCAACTTCAAGCTGAGTGAGAAGACAAGAGCATTGGCCATTATACGCTGTCTTTGAGATTTGATTCTTATACTTAGAAGATTTTAGTCCTGACTAGTTTATCACCCCTAACTTTAGCAATTTTATTAATAAATTACAATAAATTGAGTATTGGTAGGGAAAATTTGACTAGCGATTAGAAATAAACAGCAAGATGTCATTTATCCAACGATTTCATCAGAAGAAAGTTTTATTTTGATACAAAATTTTAGTTAAAAAGATGAAGTATCTAGAATCAAACATTATGTAAATGGAAGGAATATTCTTAAAAAAAATTTACTAGCTACTTTACTTAGTACTGTTTTACACTGGTTACTTCTTGACATATTGAGAGTGTTAAGTGGCATGCGTAGTTCAATAGTTAATGGTTTAGTGTTTTTTTCTAATCCATCTCTACAAGTTGTATACAAGTTAGGCGTGTCAATAATTCAATGTTTATTTCTTTCCTATTTTATTTACTCTAAACCGCAATTAATTGTGTTTACAATTAATTATTAGATATATACATATACTTGTTAAAATTTAAATTAATTTTGTAAAATATATTTTAAATTACAACAAACAAATATTCTCCATGACAATACTTTATGCCTTTTCAAATTATACTTGACCAAATATTTTATACATGCATATATGAATATAATTTCTGCAATCATTAACACAAACTCGAAGGGATACTCTGAGTTAAATAAGAAATAGAAACGTTCAATTTATCATTTACCGAATTATGTACATTTGGTTCCTATAATAATCCAAGTATTGTAGAATTATTGTGTTAAAGTACTATCTAAATAATGGTTAGTCACTGTCGTTTGGGGGCATCCTGGAAGTTCACTGAAATATTTTGTGATCGTGATGGAAGAAAACACCACTTCTTTCGAAATTATATGAGAATCATAAGGTAGATGTCAACTGGCTTGATATTAAAAGGTTCAGAGATTCCTACAAGTTTCCTCTAATCAGGTATCAAAAAGCGATGCAAATTATATGGACTTCATTAGACTTGTGAGAAGGTTGCACCATGACAGGAAGAATTTGTTCAGCACTAATGATCATTTATAATGACACTGTTTACTATTTGTTAATACGTCAGCCATCAACTTCTAGACATGTCACTAAATAAATAAACGATTAACTTATAAAGTGATGATTTCAGAAGCTTACTAAGCAGTACACTTATTGTTCAACTGAAAAATACACTTTGTCATACGCTTCAAAGTTCAACAAGGAAATCGTATTCACTAAGTGCATTTTGTCTTCAACGATGCGGTTGTTCACTTTATAGTCAGAAATCTAGTATTAATCACTAGTTACCCTGTGTTCTACCTTGTTTTTTTTATAAGCAAGAGATTAAATGTAAACAATTTAATTGTGTTATAGGATATAGTTTACATGAGTTTGCTAAGGCGTAGATAATTTTTTTTAGGGGAGGATTAAACAAATTGATCTGTCAATGAGCACAGAACAAATACAATTTATGCATAATTCATAAAATATTCATCTTCAGATAAGATTTTAGTGATTATAGGATTAAATGATCTCAACTTAGCCTAATAAGATAAGATAATTTCTTGAAAACTCATTGAGTTGAATTTCGCTTCAGTATTTCCATTTTTTATTTTATATATATATATATGGTTAATTATTTCGTATAAATACTTGAAAATTATTAAGTAGTACCTACAATGCTGCGAAAAAATTAATCCACTATTAAAATTAAAACTTCATTTTCAGCATTTTAAATGAAATAAAATAGGGATATTGGAAATAGTTTTAACATTTTTCCTGACGATTAATGAAACTTATCAATAAACTCAAATCATATCATTTCATGTAATAGCTATGAATTTATTCTTTATGTGAACTGTGCATTAAAATGATTTTAGAATGTTTAAATACAATGTTCGTATTTGATGAATAAAAAGAAAATCAGAAATTCGAATCCATTCCGATCAATGGATAAATCATGACAAAATACCTAAAATTAACTCATTCACAGCGTAATGTTTAGTGTTTATCCTTGAATAATAATCTAACACTCCATTAACAAACTACTTAGCTGTATAAATGATCCAATAGACCATTTAGATTTACAATCAATTCATTCAGATTGTTCACATTTTGCCAGGGTCAAAGCAAACATTAAGTAAACCAATTTTTAAAAACTACATAGTCACAGGAATTTGTTCTTACTAGTGTAATAGATTTTTTAATGTGATTATATGTACTGATAAACAATATGTAATATTAACAATTTGTAAAATATTTTATCGTATGTTTAGTACTGTTTACCAGTAAATTTCATCATTAGATTGGAAATATTCTGTAAACTAGGTCTCAGTCCAGAATGAAGCTTTTGTTCTTGATTTTCTCGAGAATAAAGTAATTTAATTACTTTTAATGAAAATAAATTATTTAGAAAAGGTGCTCCTCTTACCTTACGGTAGTTCAGCACAACCAAGTGAATAATTCTAAAATAGGGATTATTTTATTCTATTTGATTAGATTCTTTTAAAGAGAGGTAAGGCATATCCATTAGTTATGGCCTTTTACTTGAATTATTGTACACATAAATATTAAGAATATATATATATATATATATATATATATATATATATTACTCGTGTGTCAACGATCAAGTTGAATTAATTTTTCAACATCATTAAACAAACAAATCGAACGGAATAAAATTTCACATTGACAAAGTAAAATAACATATCTTCATCAATTCAATTCACTAATCACTTAATCAGTTTATCAATTGTTATTTCATTCGAGCATTTTCAATATGAGCCTTTATTTTTATTAGAATACAAACAATAACACTAAATCTCTACTGCATGCTATTTAGACGTTTTCATACAAATCACAAATCTCATTAATTGAATGAAGTAAACAAATCAAGAATATAACTCAGTTCGCAATCTCTAAATCATATAGAAATAAATAAGCTTAAATAAAGAAAATTTTTGAGAAAATCGCATAAAAAAAACAAACCGAAACTTGAAGTATTTTATTGTTCAATCTATTGAACATTCGAATCGCTTTAGTTCATTTTAATCGTTGAACGGTTAAATAAACAATAATAAAATAATATTCGAGTGAAGACGTCATTTCTTGATTTTGATTGGTAGATTTTCTTCTGCCCTTTTTTATTATCTTGAGTATTAGATGCAAATATTTTTACGTTTATTTTAAAGAGGATTAAACCTTATTCAATAGACAAGTTCTTCATATGAAAATGTGTTTGATCATTAGGATAGAATTTCTATTTAAAAAAATTATGCTCTGAAAAAAGTGTTTCCTTGTTCTTGCTCAATAAATCAGATCATCAATCCCTATGAAGGATAATTGTCAAAGCATATGGATTATCTCTAATGTCTTGACATTAGTGTTTTGCCTTTTTGCCCATTTATGTTTTTGTCAATTAAGTCAAATAAATATTCGTTTTAATTAATTTTATCATCGTCAATTATCCCGCTGATTATTTCATTTTCTAATTAATTTCATTCTATTTATATTTTAGAAAGAGTCCATAATATATCCATGCTATAAATTGAAACGATGCATTTTGCCATAAACGTGGCCAATTTTTTTAAAATTTTTAACTTGAACATAAAACTGTAGAACCTGAAGAGAATTTATTGAAATGAAATTTCTTCAATCTATTTATTCTTTTTTATTAAATAACTATCTGATTCTAAGTAATAAGTTTTTGTTTCTATTTACATTACAACTCGTCTTGCAAATTTATCTCAGTAGAAACAAATTATATAATGCCTTTTCACTATCGTAGATAGTAAAAGTCAAAGTTGTCTTTACTAACCTACTTCTGCTATACTTTAATTGCTATATATATATATATATATATATATATATATATATATATATATATATATGTGGTGGATTCGTTAAACAGATAAAATGAAATAACGCTGCTGAAATTTAACTGTCATAGTTGGAAGTTTTTTTTTTTCGTTCTAATAGAAGATTTGATTTCTTAGTTCGAAACTTTTCTATGAAAGTTAGTCGGATCTCTTCTGTTCGCTAATCGTGCGTCATACACATTTAATGCAATCATCTATTGAGAGAAAAAAGCAAGTAGCACTTTACTTTGAACTGAATAAGTAAAGTGTTATATTTTGAAAATGGAATTTAGACATGTGATACTCGATTCGATGAGCTTTTAAAATTTAAGAAAATTTATCGTCTAGCGAAAGATGATCTTAAACTAATTTCGATCGTTTTAGATGACCATGAATAAATTAATATGAAAATATCTGAAAAACAACACTTGTTAAATAAAAGTCTTTTTTGAGTCTAGTAAATAAAAATCGTGTACAACAACTGACCTATTGCTAAATTATGCTTAAAGAGACAGGACTTCAAAGAACAGACAACTAATAGAATATAGATTATAATACTGCTTAAATGATGATTGTCAATAGAAGCATCTGGTATATTGTGTTAATTTCGACTCATCTTCAAAGTTACATTGCAAACACTCTCCAGACTAAAATAAGTTTGAATCTTTGAAAAACTGTACACCGCAACACATACTCATAAATTTTCCATCATCACTTTTTATTCTACTGACAACAAAGTGTAATATCTTGTCTGTTACAAAATATAAATATTTAGACTACCAGTGAAATAATAAGATAAGTTTTTATAAAAAGCGACTAGACATTGTACAGATGACAGATAAATTTTATCTTACAATCGTCTTCAAAAAATAAAATATGTGAATTTTACGTGCATGATTTCACCTGTTTGCCGTAGAGTGAAAAAAGTACTTGACTGTACTTTTAAACACGAATAAATTCAATTATTATCGCTCATACTCGTTCATTATTATTGGAAAGATTTCTAGTCAATATGTTAGTCAGTGTCAATCACTTACAAGTTAAAAAGATATTAATTTTTCATTTTTTTGCTACAAGAAACTATTATATACTTATCGTAGTGAACCTAAATGTCGGTAGTATCATCATTCTCAGAATGTGCCATTCAGTAATTATGAGACTCATATTACTAAGCTTAGAAGTCCATTAATTTTATTTCCATTACAAGTCATGACCTGATCATGATGATTTAACTTTAGTAGACTTGAGAACATGTCCTGTTTATTCATTAGTCTCGGTATAAGAATATATGCATCACATAAATATGGCAATTTTTTGTATGAGTATAAATGTCGATTTCAGTTGTGTTGATGGCTGTTTGCAAGGTAACTTGATCGTAAGCGAACAGCATGATTAATCACAGATGGGTTTGATTAAAATTCAAATAAATAACCAGTTAGCATGAGAGAAATAATGTCGCAGAGAGTGAAAAGTTGGTTTTTTACATGAGAACATAGTAAAATATCTGTCACATAGAATTAAAACTGATATCCTGTTAACAGGTTGACCTTTTAACTCAGTTATCATGATAGACAGATCAGTTCTTTTCAGATTAGACTGAGTAGTAATGTGTACTGATAACCAACAAAACAAATGTCACGTTGATAAGCATTTTAAAGATCCAAATGCTTTATTAATGAGTGCATACACTTGTCACTCTAGAGGATTGTTCTTGGTAATTATCTATTTTGGATATTCTTTATCTACCAATGATGGTATTCTAAAATGGGAAGGTTTGTAAATAAAATGAACATTACATGCTCAAAATATTTAACACATTATTTATTCATCAATCCAAGTAGCAGTTTATCGACTAAAACTCATGATAATAACTTTAATTGAATTGTTGCTTTACTGAAACTAGTTTTATAGTAGGTTATTCAAAACATATGCAACTCAATCTGCATAACATTTGGGTATGAACAATTTACTGACTGATATTCCATCATTAATAGTCAAACAAGATCGCTTTCTTAATACAATTTTATAGTTATCGACAGTTTTATCATAATTTTTTCAGTCCTATGGATTCAACGCATTCATGTGAAGTTTACATTAATTCTTTCAAATGTACTACAATGATAATTCAAAATATATCTCTAAACGACTATTTCACAATCAATTTCGCGCAAATATTTGGATTAAAAATGCGGATAAATACGAGTTTACGAAAACAAAAATACAATTTTACCCATTAAAAATATTTCTGCTCTTATTTTCATTTCAATTAAGTGTAGAAACACTGAATAATTGTCTATTATAACTACTGTGATCATTTAACTCCATTGGGGACGGTTTCAGGTATTCTCTTGTTGATATTTTTGACTGAAACCTGGTCGCCTTTGGTTTGATATTGAGACAGCGTCTCAAGCAAACGTTACTGTTTTGGACTTCTGCAGTGTACATCAACTTTATGACGCAGGTACATACAGCTGACGAATCCCTAATAGGGTGAAACCTAAATCCTACATTCCACTACAAGCCATACTCCATCCATTATATATTATTATTATACGAGGGTGCTTTACGAAATAATAATACTAATCCTGCTTTTACATAAAACTCTTCTCTACGAACCAGCATAACATATAGAAACACAACAACAATTCATTATTCAATAAAAAGGAGAAATGTCTGAACATTCAAAACAGGAAGTTTCATTTCATTTGCTTGCTCATTTGAATGTAATTAAAAATATTGAAGTTAATGATTTTAGCGATTAGCATAAAATTTAATTTTATTTAAAAGAAAATGAAAAATTGGTAAAAAAAAAAAATGTGTTAAGTGCGTTTTAATACATGAATAATAAAATTAATCTGAATTGAATTTGTTTGTTCTATTATGTTATTCAATGTATACATACTATTATCATATAAAATAGATCAATTAATGTAAATATAAGTACAATTGTTTAAGTAAGGAAAAACAAAAATTAGGGAACACTTCAAATGAAACATGATTATTTATTTCGTGATTTTGAATGAGCGAGCAAAAGCGATTATGTCTGCTTCCAATTAAATTAACCGTTTCATGTAAATAATGAAGTGTCTGATTGCAATCAGATTACAATCAATAAAATTCAATCAATAGAAAAACGCTACCATTTTGTTAAAATTACATTGCTTTTTTTCTGATGAGTAAATATTTGATTATTCATTGAAACACTAAATCCAACATGCTGATAATCTACATAAATTGAAATAAAGATGCATGATACATTTTGATAAGGAATTGACAATGTGACTTTGTTTGCTTTTCAGTTTATTGTTTACAATTTCCTGTATGTGATACAATGTTTTTGACGAAATTTGTATTCAATGTTAATGATTTAGTAGGTCAACATCTTAAATCTTTCATTATGAACAATATTGATTGATACACAATGGATACAGTATAGTTTGAAAATTATTTAGATTAAAAATAAGTTAGGAAATTTATTCACATTTGATTGTTTTAAATTGAACTGAGGAAATGTCCACATCTACTTCGAGATAAGTTTACTTGTTTAAAATGATTTCAAAGTAAATATTCTGTCACGAAATACCGTTACAATAAACTGATATGAAACTCTTCAACAGTATCTATTTATAATTAATCAAATAGCTAAGTAAAATTCCATATTAAAGTTTGTTTTTTTTAAACTTTTTAAGCATTAGATATTAAAACTAGTCTGTAAGCAATTATTAATTTATCGCCTTTGAAAATCTTCAAATTTCTCTCTTTTTCATTGTTAGTGATGAACAATGCTTATGATGCATTGCTAGTCAACTGTCACTAAAGTTAATAATCAGTGTATGATTACTAAATATGAACAGTAATACGATTGTGTGGAATTTACATTGATTTGTCTAAATCAATTGGATAGAATAAAGTGTTTATTGCATAAACCGCCTATTTAAAAATGATAACTTTTTTTAATAAGTGTAAGAGACATTATTAGCTTATAAATATTACAATCATTAGTGTAGTGTTTGTGTTCTAAGTGAAAAGAACAGGGATATATATATATATATATATATATATATATATATATATATATATATATATATACCATAGTTAAATAATAGAAAATGTCCTTTTTATTTCACACACTTTTTATAAAACACTGTTTAATTTTATTAATGATGATAAAACAATGAATTAACTGTTTTACATTTGCATGTTTTATTCTCATTAGTTTTTCTATTCCGTTTCATTATAATTATTCAATTCATTAGTAGAATAATTAGTATTATTGTGATAGGCGATGAAGTTCATTTATAAATTAATTATAAATGACTATTCTACGTGCGAAACAAGAGTGTATTTTTATACATACATTTGTATATACATATATTTGTATGTATATATATGTATGGTTCTATTTGCAATTTTCATGATATCTAGTTATTTGCCGCATAAGTCAAGTATGTTAAAACACTTTTATATCACAGAATTTTTAATTGCTTTTCCTGTAATATTTTCTTGATGTCAACTTTTTGATAACAATAAAAAAACATAACGTTCGATATCATTATGTGATGATCCATTTGAAGTATTAATTACAACGACTAACCAATGAATGCCGGCTTAATTGTTTACAGGTTAACTGTTCACTAATGAGACTGAAGGTCCTGGGTTTGATCCCTGGAAATTAGATAGTGGATGAGCCATACATAAAAAGTCCCATCCTAAGACAAAAATACTGTTCAGTGTTTATTTTCACTGGTAAGATCTGTTCCCGATTTCAACTGTGAAAAATTCCACCGTATCCACAAAAACGCTTAAATATTTACAATGCATAAGCTAGCATTAAGCTTGACGCTGAAAGACAATATCGAGAATACCTACTTAGCATGAACATATAACAGTCTGCTGGATCTCTGGTGTCAACAAAAAGAAAATTTAAATTCTTACATGCATCATCTTAGAGATGAATATATCAGCTGTTCGGAAAAACTGGTAAATGGGATAATCACTGAGAAGGATTATACTATTGTTATCATTACAGCTAATATTGATTATAATAATCCGTGGCTTAAAGCTGGTTTTTGTAAAATTCAATATTATCTCAGGTGAAATATATACTAATTCTCTTCTTTGATTTTTTTTCCCACCCTGATGAATATCAGAGCATATAAAGTGATTAGATATTATGGTTGATTTCACTAGAAATATTGTATATATTCAAAGGTTAATTTTCAAAATGAACTAATATGTGCTAGAAAAGCACTGTATTAGGATCGTATAATACCACAAACTGACCAGCGTAGAAAACGCGGATAGCTAGTATCAATTACATCTGCCCGAAGTGTTTTGTGCTTGCCAAGTGACGTGAATCAATCAAAATTGGACCACCATTGAAAACTGGGTAGCATTGGATGGCCAGTTTGTCCTAGTATGGAACTCAACAGCAGTGAACCTATCTCGATCCAGATCCTTCACGAACGCTTAAACTCTAAACCACTGAGTCGATATCCAATGTGTAACTCTAACGAATCCATAATATTACTCAACCGAATGTTCTGGGTTCGATTCCTATGTATGGGGTTGTGGATGAGCAGTACTGAGTTGTACCGCACTAGGACGAAAAGGTCATCAAACGCTTCCTAGTTTTCAGTGGTGGTCTAACATTGATCTTTTCATGATTTTATTGTCATTACTGAGAATAGATTTTAAAAAATACACTGAGAATGTGATATTATTAGTTGTCTCATTGAATAAGATAGTGCTAATATACATTTATTGAATCAGTTAAATTTTATTATCTATTCAACTTTATCATGGATTTTGCTTTTATAAAAATCTTTTTTTTATCACTATCCTTACTAAATATACGTATAACTAGTTAAGATTTTTGCTTTGTACAGTGTAGCCTTCAAATGAACTCTGAAGTATTAAATAAATATTGGATAGTTGTCCTGACTTAGTGTTTTTTTTTTCTTTCCATATAATTAACAATTAATTACAAAAGCCATACAACTTGGAATTTTTAATGTTGCATATGCTTTGGATTAATTTAGCTGCAGGTGTTTTGTTGAACTAATAGTTTTTCACTCATTTTTTTTATGTTTTCATAATAACCCTTTACTGGACTGTTCGAATATATCAGAGTTAGACATTAACACCGTTAGATGCCGGTCCAGTGGTCCAGAGGTTAGGCATGCGCGCACAATACTGAATGTCCTGGGTTCGAACCCTGTGAGGTGCAAGAGTCGTGGATGAGCACTTCCGACGAGTCCCATAACAGGACGAAACGGCCCTCCAGTGTTTCCAGGTTTCTAATGGTGGTCTAACAGTGACTGATTAATGATTTCAAATGTGTAAAAATACTAATCCCCATAACTGTAATTGATAATCTATATTTATATTTTTCTTCCTCTTTATTTAGGTTTAATACAATTGAGACATGTAAAAGAGTTTAAAGCTGCTAAAGAATTGGAAAATCAACAACGACAACAACAACAACAACAACAACAACAAACTTCACGTAAAGATGAGAATCAAGAGACTAAAACAAAGATAAAACATTCAAATATTAGTAAATATCCATGTAGTCTTGGTTTATTTCCAACAAGAAGTAGTAGTGGTGGTAGTACCGGAGGTCCAGTTGGAATTAGTCAACAAAGTCCATTTCATCACTTAATAAGTGGTGGTGTTTTAGGCGCCACTGTACTTACATTAGCAGCTAAAGATGGTCGTTCAACGAAAGAATTGAAGGATGTTCAGAAACAACAGCATCAACTAACGACACCTCAATTACAAAGCCATAGTGTATCACAACTAAAAGAACAATTGAATATAGAAGAAAATAATAAACATAAACCATTGGCTCAACAGCGCCTTCATCAAAATAATGAGGCTTTATTAGATGAACATCATCATGAATATAATTGCTCTAATTTAACAATTGATCCTTTAGCCATAGAACAAGTTATGTACAATCATGAAGTACCGGTAGACTCTATAACAAGGGATAGACATAATCTTTCAAGTGATACAAGTAATGCAAGTAAGACAAGTCAACCAGTTTCAGAAATTCATCCACAAAAACATAGCTATTATTATGATAAAATGAAGTACCAACTGGCACGTTCTGCTACAGTCACATCATCATCACCAAGGACAAAACATAATCAATTTGAAACTATTCATAATAGTAATCTACCCGAAACAGATATGACCAGGTTACAAGAAACTTTAAGTGTACCAGGATTAGTCAGAGGATGGACAGATGATAGTGATTACACAGATGAATACAATATTTATAAGCGACAAAATTCATATGAAACGAATGATAGACCACCCAGTCATGATAGTAGTAATATGTCTTTGCATACACATTCTGCTAATACGTATAACGAGATGTTATTTAAGCAATATGAAACCATCAATGAAAATCAATCAGGCAGACTAATTCAAGATCATTTAAGAGTAGGAAATATGAATGTAAACTATTTTTCAAAGCAACCAAGTTTAGATAGAAATGATGTAAAAAATGTACAGTTTAACAAAGAATTGAATGATGAACAACGTTCAAATAGTGTCACAAACTACTTGAACACTTGTCAAACTTCTTATTTGAACTCAGGTTGTCATTCTCGTATAAGACGATTAAGAGAAAATTTTGAGAAAACTAAAAGTTCAACATACACATGGAGGCCAACAGGGACTATGGGTGGATTATTAGAGAGTAGAACAGATGAAGAACAACCATTAACCGCTACACGAATTTCTGGTAGTGATTCTCGAGTCTTTCATCCTCCAGAAGCATCAATTACAGCTGCAGATAAAAATTCTACAACGACAGTGGGAACTGGACCACAGATTTCGGTTGAAGAAGATGAAAATACCAGTAAATCTGTGAAAATAGCAGTGATTAAAGAGCAAGAACAGTTTTTACCTCTTACAACGGAATCTCAAATTGCTGATAAACATGATAATACTGATGATTTACATAAAATCCCATTAAAATCACCCTTAATTAATATAGAATCTGAAGTGGAAGATATAGCAGATGACAGTGAACGAAGCATAATGCAGCGCAGGTAAGAATATATATCCTTTTCATTCATGTTTTTAATCATGTTTTCAAAATGAAACAACTAAAAATGATCCATGACATCTACTTTTGAATATTGGCTGAAAGATAATGAAAATATTCTGTGTTTATTTATGAGCCTATTTTGATTGAATCCTTATTTTACAAAAATTTAATCAGTTCCTAATAAGCAGTGCAATGGAAGCTAAAAATTTGTAAATACGTTTCACAGTAAATTTCAATGTCATCAACAATTATCGTCTTCAACATGAATTGTGAACGTATATTCGAACATTCTAGATAATCGATTATAAAACTTTTGGTCAAGTTAGTAATTTATTGAAGTAGTACATAGTACATACATATGTACACAGGATTCTTTCATCATTAAGAACTAGATACCATGACAGAAGTAAACGATTGAGCAATTAATTTATGCAAATCTCAAAATATATTTTGTCATATCTTGATTATAGTGTAGTGAACGAGAACACAGGTGGGGCAACCGAATTGTATTTAGCGAAATTACAGTGTTACTCAGTAAAATTGGAAAACCATATTGTAAATCGTTCATTTGCAAATTATCAGTTCATCCTATCGAATTGGACTGTTCCTGTTGCCAAACATCAATCGATTGTCACTATTCATGCGTTTCATACAAATTCCATTGTGTTCTAACTCTTCCTTTCTTGATCTTCCCCCCATCTTCGGCTGCCAGACATTACGTTGACGCTCACGTCATATACTACTTATAAGTAGCTCGCGCCACAATAGTATAAACGTTAACAGAGTTTTATTTATTTATTTTATTTATTTATATTCTTCTGTCACTATCGTCTTTATATGTAATGTTAATTATAGATTCAACTTATCTGAACATGTAATTATTTGATCATAGCAGACAAAATCTTTTCAGAAGGATGTTTTTTTTCATTATTTCGGGCTTGTCAGCTAATTCTGTACATCACAGATGATATTTACTCCGTCCAAAATATTAGGAGTGGAATTAAGCTAATCTTCATGTTTAATATCTTCTTTATTAAAAAGAAATGTATCAATTATTTAGAAAACTTATGAGTATTGACGAGTTTAAATATCATATTTTAAAATCTGAACAATGTTTTTTTAAAGAGATTAGAGAATTAGAGAATTAACAGTGCATTCAATTACGTAGACATTGTAGTTGTGCCTCATCCTCAGCCATAATTATCTCATATTTAGTTTCATTGAAATCATCAACTAAGAAGCTATGAACAGTGGAATTCAACCGTGTTGACTGTTAAAGCGTTCACCCACCGGAGGCTATGGATAATGGTCGTACAACATCATGCATAAATGGAAGTTAGACATTAACATTGTTGGAAACCTACAATGTAGTTTAGAGGCTAGACGTTTGCATTCTAAACTGAAGGTTTCGATTTTGACTTACACTTATAGTGTCATAGATGCACACTGTTTGATGACTTCCATACCAGGAAAAAACGGCCGTCCAATGCCTTCAGGTTTTCAATGACGAACTCACATAGATCAGTTCATGAATTCAATGAAACTTAACAATTACCGCAACGCTATGTTGACAATCTGATACTGAAGTCATTGATTTCTTCAATAAACTACTCATAGTTAGTTCTTAGAGGCTATGCAAATTTTCCAAACAAAGGAGCTATTTTTCATCATCTATCACTTTGAATAAATTCCAATAGATATTAAGCAAGCAAGCAAGCAAAATTTTCCTGTATATTTACTTGAAAATACGAAAAACATTCTTTGAAGAGTTCTGCTTAAAATATATTGCTTTTGCAATTTAATAATTCTTTCCGGACTTGTCCAAATATATGCGCTCTGTTTTCCTCACAAAATGATTTTAGCCTGATATTGACTAAAATTAGTGCAGACTTAATAGCTGTTTTGTCCTCTTATAACACCTTTCAATAAGGATAACCTATGATATGGCCTGGAATCGAACCTAGTGCCTATAAATCGATATTCAGTTAGCTGGTCAGCGGTGCTTTTTTCACAATTTCAATTAATTACTCAATACAGAAAGATACTGTCATTAACCACACTCATCTTATATGGATGAATTCCACCAATTTGTATAAATCATATGGTATTTATGAAGTGACAAATTTCTATATAAATCAGTGACTATTAAAAAAAGGATTTTTAAAGATTCCCATTGTGAAAATTAGAACAACACATATAAGCGAACAATATTGTTTTCGATTAGATCGTCATCAGGCTTTACTGTAATATACATGAATATTTATATGAAAATGTTAAACCAATCAAGGCAATTTGAGTGATAATCACAATGAAATGAAAAAGATTACGTAACTACATCTAATAGGCAAAAGTTCAAGTGGATAATAGGAAAACAGGTGTACTGATAGTAGTAAGAAAATTTATAAAATATGATAACTAAAGTAGGTCAAGGGTGGATGAATAGAATTCAAATAATCATCAAAAACGTCAAAAACATTACGTAATAAGCAAATATGTAAAAATAAAATGAAATAAAAAAATAAAAAATAAATAAAAAATAATAAAAATATGTCAATCGTTAGTTACGTCATATCCGGCCACGGAAGAGATAGGGGTGTCACGAATTTCTTCTGAACACATAAATTAGGGTTGAATGTACGTATTCCTATGGCTTCTGCAATGTGTAGGAGACGGGATCGAACTCTGTTGGGAAATGATGGAGGTATACGATAGATCACCCGAAAAGATCTAGATTTATCTACAATCTGACCACTATCTACCAGGTGTGCTAAGATAGAACTGCGTATTGTTTTTGACTGACCCTTCGTAAACCATGCTGGGAGATGTTCACTCATTCGTTGTGTAAGTTGCCTAGAAGTACGCCCGATATAGCTATCTCCACAGGAGCAGCTGAATTTGTAAATGCACATAGAGGAGGCCAGCTCAGGTAACTTATCTTTCGTTTGAGTAGACATCGCAGGTCGACTGGAGAATGTCAATGCAAGTTTTGCAGCGTTGAATGTTCTGTTAATTACTCTTCTTAATCTGTCCTGCAGAGTATCGCAGGCCACATCTCCGTTGAATTGTAGCTTCATAAACAAAGGCTTCTTTTGGGCGGTCGAAACCACCGACTTCTTTTTTACGGCAGACATATACTTCTTTAAGAATGCGCTTGGATAACCAATCTCGGTTAGTGAGCCGTTGATGAATTCCAGCTCCTGACTTACAGTATCCATTGAACATATCATATTTGCTCTGTAAGTGAGACATCTAACCAGATTTCTTTTGTAGCGGATAGGTGTAAAACTACAAAAATGAGTGTGTTGGCAAGCACTGGGATTTTTTCGATACACGCTTCTACTTAGTGTACCATCCTTTCGCCTACTTAGTGTGATGTCAAGGAAAGACAGTTTTTCATCATATTCTTCTTCACCAGTGAGCGTGATTGCCGGGTGTACATTGTTGAATTGTTCTAAAAGTTTTTCTTTCCTGGTGTCCTGATCTACAATGATGAATGTGTCATCGACATAACGGCAATATAGATCAAGTTTTTGAATAACTTCGTTAAGTGTTCCATTTTCTAGCTTTGCTAGAAAGAGATCAGCTAGAATCGGGCCTAGAGGTGAGCCCATGGCTTTACCGTCTATCTGCCTATAATACTTGTTGTTGAATACGAAATGGACATTCATTGTGCATCTTAGGAGTAATTCCTTAAGGCAATCTTCGGGCAAGCCAATGTTGATTTGTTTTTCTTTAATTTGCTCGCATATGAAATCAATAGTCTCGAGGAGTGGTACGTTAGTGAACAACGAAACCACATCCAGTGAGATCATAATTTTCTTGCTAACATTCATACTTTCCACTTTGGAAGTGAACTCAAAAACATCTTTTACACTTCTTTGCACAACTGATTTATGTAAAGGCTCTAAAATTCTCACTAACCACTTCTCAACTTTGTGGTAAGGAGAATTGTACATATCTAGGACCGGGCGCAGAGGAAGACCCGATTTGTGGACTTTTGGCAAACCATATAGTCGCGGTGTATACGATCCAGTCGGTTTAATTGAATCGTGAATTTCAGACGCAATTACTCCCTTTTTCTTTAGTTCTTTAAGCGAATTCGTCAGTTGTTTTTCCACTTTTTTATTGATGTCGTTATTACTGGTGACTTTCTGAAATTTGCTAGGATCATCTAGCATTCCTTCCATTTTAGCAATATAATCAGATTTATTCATCAGAACTATACAGAAAACTCCAAATTGAACAAAAACATAAAATAATCAGAAATATTCTTTCTAGTCGTAATACTGTTTCAATTTATGATATTTGTTACGTTTCAAAAATATTATTTCCCCTTGAATATTCACAACTACAAAGAATATTCATAAGATTTCAATTTTTTATAGTTGATATTTAAAGAACCCTCCCCAATAGAATGCACACAAAATAACAGAGCTCTTCACGGTGAAGTAGATGATATGAATAAGTTCAGACAAAACAACTTTATAGAAATCTTTATCGACAGACTATTATTTGGATGAGCTTCTACAGCTACGTATAAATTTATACGCATAGAAAGTTGACAACAGAAAAATAATGCTTTAACTGAACATTTGATGTGATTTCCATTATATTTTTCTATTAATTCACATTTCATCTAGCCTATATATGACAAGACTAATTTCGCCACAAAGAAATATGCATAACTTTGATCACAATATTTAATGTCAGATGTAATCTCTTCTTTTTTCTCTCGTTATCACCTATCCTTGAAGTATTTCCAACTTCACTTCTTAATAATATTATTATTCGTCAGTTTAGACTGTTTACAAGTTATGGAAAACATTCGTAAAACTTCATTTTATTCTGTGAATGTTATTGCTCAAGCTTTGTTTTAATATGTACGGAATTTTATCCTTCATAATGTATGTGTATCAATAATCCTTTAGTTGTGCATATACACTTTTCAAAGCAATATGCTAGTGGGTGATTATCAAGATTATTGATTAAATTATTTCTCTATTCTATCTAAATACAATCGTCCATTATAGTTTTTAATTATATAATTTTTTTTAAGTAATTGACAAGCGAATCCTACAAAGTAAAGTGGATTTATGGAGTCGTTTTAATGCATCTTACTTTGTTGGATTCGCTTGTCAATTGTTTACAAACTATAATCAAGCTAAAATAGATGCATTTAGAAATACATTTATTAGTATTTACAAATTAATAAATAATTATTCAAATGAAACTAAACGATATATTATGATGACTGTGAAGTCATCAAACAGCAAAAAACAAAACTCGGAAAAGCCAAGATGATACCTTTTGTAATTAATCCATAGTTAATGATTTCTAATATGATTTGATTGTGATTCAGTCTCTAGATACAATGCTTAGTTGATCAATGACATGACATTAAATCATTAGTCTGTAAAAATTTCTATTATAAATCTATTATTTTATTCATTAGTTCCAATGTAAACTAAGACAATGTTGTTTTAATTGTATTTGCCATGTAAATCTTCAAGTGTTGAGATAGAGGACATCCTACTTACTTGTTCATCTTGATTGAGGTGATAAATTCAATTTTTATCCAATAACATCGAAATCATCAACAGTGTGCTTATAAGCAAATACCACCAAACTGAATTAGATTACAAATATTATTAATAATATATTTCATATAGTTTTAAAAATGTTTACAAGAATTCATGTCAAATTTAAGCTTATTTTGCTAGTAATGAAGCTCATTCGTTTACCATGAAGATTTAAAACAATAAATCTGATTGAAAAAAAACTAACCATTGCACTATGTTTAATTATTCCACAAGCAGTAATCTAATCTATCCAGATGATATATTTCTAGAGCTTTATTTGAACATAGAGTACATGCTATGGATCTTGTCTAAAATAAAAATCAAAGTTTCACAATTAAACCATATTATTTAAAGAATAAAAATCCTGAATATCTCATACTCATCGAAAATATTTCAGATAAGTGGTGCACTCAAAATGAGGGGACTAAAGGTTTATTAGTCTTTATAACATTAATCGTTATCAATCAAAATATTATTTCCCAATTTCATCGGAATCAATTACATACGTTTACAAAACAAACTTGTAACAAATTAAAAATAATTCAAATCGCAAAAAACAAAAACACGTGACTAACACTGAAACTAGGTAAAATTCAAATCTCACTCAACAAACAGTAAGTATCAAAATGTGGATCAATAAACTTTCGAAACTAATCAAATCTATCCTACAGAAAAAAAAATAATAAATCTAATTTCAACCATTCACCTATTTTAATCTCAGACTGAGATTTTCTCCTGAATAAATTAGTTTATCAGGTACGAATTGACTGACAAATAAAAAGGCGTCTTTTATACAATGAACGGACGAACAAACGAACGAAATCTATATATATATATATTTATATATAGTTATCATTACAAAAATAAATCTCTTTCACGGAATGAACTGTATAAATGACATTCTTTGTCTCATTAATTTATATTTATTTATTTATTATCCATGACAGTCTGTATGTTGATGTGTGTAGATTTAAATTAAATAATAATTTAAATAATACTTTATATGAATGAGTTCAATTGATATTTTTTTATCGGTATAAATTTGATTTTTTTTAAAAAAAATACTGAATGATTGGTAGTCAGTCGGTCAAGTGGTTGTTTTTATTAAATTTAAAGAAAAGTATTTTGTCTATTTTAAAATGTCTGTCCTAGTACCTAGACGTTTTGTGTTATGTTAGGTAAAATTTTTATATTTAAAATATGTCTTGAATAAATTCCAAGTGGGATTGATTGATCAATAAGTAAATGACTGATCTTTAAAATCATCTAATTAATAAATGAATATTATTTTCAGAACAGTAGAAATGTAAATCTTACAGATGGATCAGAATGATAAGAAACAGTTTTTATTTTTGATAAAATTCAACAAATATGCATATCTAAACATTTGAAATAATCAAACAATCATTGTTAGACCACCATTAGAAACCTGGAAACACTGGACGGACGTTTCGTCCTGGTATGGGACTCATCAGCTGTGCTCATCCTTGACTCCTGCGCCTCTCAGGACTTGAACCCGGGACCCTGTGATATAGTACGCGAACACCTAAACTCTAGACCACTGAGCGGTGTTAGTGTCTAACTCTGATTGATCTAGGGATTTTCCGCAGCCCGATCCATTTGCTTTTAGTAGTTACTGCCTAGGCGTTCGTGCACGAGACCGATAGTCCCGGGTTCGAATCCTGTGAGGTGCAGGGAGTCGTGGATGCACACTGTTGATGAGTCCCATACCAGGACTAAACGGCCGCCCGATGCTTCCAGGTTTCTAGTCGTGCTCTTTTCCTTTGTTAGTCTCGAGAGGAGTTTTGTCATGAGGACCTCATGTGAACAAGTAGACATGTGGAACAATTGAAAACGTATGTTTAATTTGCGAACCTATTTATCCAAACATAAGACTTGATACTCAGGACAAGAGTTAGACATGAGATGCTTATAACTACATCGGTTGATTGCTACAAACAATTTAAAGGCCATAAGCATCATACATATATGAAAACTAAAATCGATCAAGCATATATTTATCACCAAAGTAGATAAAACTTCAGGCACCATAGTTCTAAATAAGATGGACTATATCGATCAGCTTATAACTCTGCTAAATCATCGAAATAAAATCCAAAAGCATGGGTCATGTAAAGACTTCAATGAATAAACCGGATTTCAAATAAGTTCAACACGGAAACTTGTGAATTAGAACATGTATATAGCGAACATTAGTGTTTTGAAATAGATCATAATTAGACTTTACAATAATGTGTATATACATGTATGAAATATTAAACCAATCATGGCAGACTATGAGTCAATCTCGTCTCTGATACAAAATAGATGTTATAAGCATTCGAGCTAGCCAACCATCCAAATCTTTGTGTTCATCAGAAATCTGTAGCATGTGTATATCTTCCTTGGCTGATTTAGCCTTAACTAACGATATATTTGTCATTATTTTTCACATTTTTTTCTAACTTGTGTATTTTCCTGTTTCCGCATCCCTTCATTCAAATATCCGCTTGGTTGTCGAATTTATTGTGAACATTTCTTATCATGTAATTTTATAAGTTACATTGTATTTCATTTCTATGCAATAGAACTATCTTGATGTTTGTACTGAAAATACTGTAAACTCAATGTTCGTTGACGGTTGTTTTAAGTACCAAATGTTTATCAAGGGTAAGAGTGAGTACTGGAGTTATAACATAATAGAGTATTGAATAAAATTAGATAACAGAATCGAAGGACTTATACTAGAGGAGCATAAATCAAAACAACCTAATGTGTGTATATATATCAGTACAATTAAAATAAACACAACGTATGTCAAGAAGTTTTCCCATTATCTATTAATCTAAACTTCCTGTAAAATAGACTGATGAATTTCTATGATAAATAATAAACAATTTTTGTGGTTATGTTTCCGTTTTATCCATATTATATAAATAAAATGAGGAATGTAAGATTAAAATAAAATAATATGATAATCTTCAAAATATTAGATTTCTGCGATTTTGCGGTCTATAGAAATTATTCTAATGCATTCATAGTCGGAGATAGTTTGTCCCGCTATATGCTATGTTATTACATATTTGGATGAAGAAGTATCTACTTAGATAAACTAAACACATATTCAATGACATTTAAGCCAATGACTTTTTTTTTAAAATAAAAACGCGATTTGACAAAAGAACTATTTATTAGCATTGGCAGTATATGTTTAAGTGATGCTATTAAATATCAAGATTTGTTGTTCAATGAAACGTTGATCAGACATGGCTTATTAGATCTTTGATACAGAATTAGCTGTTTATATATCAGCCTATCGTTCAGCACTGAGTCAAATATCCTGATAAAGCAACTAGAGCACAAATCTGTTATTAGTAAAACATACTATGGAACCAAGGTCAGTATCATAGATAAAACGAGGTCCATGCTTTAGCGAAGACCTCAAAAGCATATAAATGATTGTATGACATTCCACTGAGTCTACCAATTTAAATGTGTATTTAGCCACACATACATACATAGGGAGGAGTGGTTGTGATCTTCAAATCAAACTGTCTGAACATGTACCTGAACAGCTGCGAAAACAAATGAAATCACATGAATCAATACAAGTAAACGGTAAACATCCGTTATTCTTCATTGCAAAATACAAAGTTTAGACAAGTCACAAGACTGATCATAATTCGCATTTTACTGTGTTACTAAAAAGTGTTCAAGGACGTAGCAGGAGTTATGAATGCGCACCGCTGATGAGTCCCATACCATGACGAAATGTCTGTTCAGTTTAGTCTGACAATGACTGGTTTATGAGTTCAGGAATCAACAACAATCTCCTCTAACTCTATTATGAAAAAACGTATACTGAGGTTTATGGAAGCCTTGATCTCATAAAAAGGTGTATCAAAAAACACTTTGTCCTCACCCTAAACTTAACTTGGTAACATTGTGTAATAATCCAGGCTGGTGAGTTTCGTGTTGTTTTCTTCACACTGATTTTCCATCTTAACCTTACACTTCATTTGTCTAGTCAATCTTTTATTTTCATATTAATGTTCTTAACAAGTATCTATGTGTGATCAGACTGTTCGAAATATATCACATAGTACTAACAGTCTTCGTGTTTTTCGTTATATTATAAATAAAATTCGAGGGTACGATCATAAATATTGAAAAAATAATCATTGGTTTAAGTGTGATTGAATATGTGTGTTTAGCATTTAGGTGTACACATCTTCGTCCAAATATGTTATCATATAGTATATAACGGGAGAAATTATCTCTGACCATGGTTATATTTGAACTTAATTTTAAACCAATGACAGTGATTAGTTTGGATTAATCGTAATCAAAAAAACTAATCACTGAACTAATTATTGTTTTTTATATACCCACCTTTCATTTTTAGACTCATAACGTATTACATCATTTCGAAATTATTTTTATTATTATGCGATACATTTTAGAAGTGCAAAGAGGAGAGATGTGAAAAATTGTTCACAAAAGCAAGAGTAAAGTGTGAATTATAAATCTGAACTACAGTATTTCTAATGATATTTATGTAAGCAAGGGTAAGAAAAATGTTTTACTTTAAGGTGCCAAGTTGAAACCAATCTAAAAAAGGCAATACAAATCTAAAATGTCATGAAATATCTTACATGATATAGTTTTTCACGCAGTTTTAAAGCTCTAATTGAGAAATCAAACAATCTTTTCAACTTACTTACCTTTAAAAAGAGATTTATTGTTTTATGTAAGATAGGTGTTCATTGTGGGTACTGTAAACAGATTCGTATAGAGTGGTAACTCATATCAGTTAGACAGAAAAAGTTGCACACAGACTGTTCGTTTACAACTGGGCACACTTCTACTGTAGTACTGTATGTGTTATATTCATATCACCTAATTAGGTTGAGAATAGATGTCAACAACTCTGTGATAATAATATTTTGGGTTCCATATATATATATATATAAGACTGATTGCTGCTGACTAGTCACATCATCATTCGATAGAAGGTTGTATTTCTCTTTCCTGCATCAACCATAGTTATAACTATCTTAAACATTTAGCGTACATATAGTAAATTTTACATTTTCACATGAAGTAGTAAATATGCGTATGGTTCGTTAAACTACACGCATGAGACAATTGAATCGTGTAAGTTTTTGATAGTTATTATTTTTCATTATTTTATTCCTTTGAAACAACATTTAATATGACCATTTTCTAAGTGTGACATACTTTAGCAATCGACTATTGTGTTTCAGTCAAGAAAACATCACGTCATTTTTTATTTAAGTTTCATGTATGAAAAGACTGACTCAAAAAAGAATGAACTATATCAATATATCTGTAAAAGGCATGTTTAAAAAGACACTAAATTTGTTGACACATTGCAGAAACTTAATACGAAAATTGTTACATTATTCAAAAAAAGACAAAATTGTAAAAACTGTGTATTTTTCAATTGTTTTCACACCGAAAGCGTTAAATTTATCTGGTTCGTAAGACTGACTATATTGAAGTATGTGACAGAGTAGAAAAATTCCTCTAAAAACGACAAAAAAAAACCAATGAGCTGTTAAGGTTGAACTCTTTGGATTTTGATCATCGATAGATTTATAGTAGTCAACATCTTATATTGTTGAAACCTTGTTATAAACATCAAAGCATCGTTAATCAGAAATTCTAGGATATGGGTTATGGATATGTATGCATATATTACTTAAAGACAAAAGTTGTTCTGTACAGTCTACTGATAAAACGTAATCCATAATATCACTGGAAAACAAATATCTCCATGTAAGTAGAACTTTTTTAATTTGTGTTACTGATAAATGCTACATAAATGCCAGTGTAGCAGCACCCTATGCAGCAACAAAGCTCAACATTAACAAAGGAAAAAGCAAGATTCTCCGATAAAATACAGCACTCACCAACCAAATCAAAATTGGCAGATAAGATTTATGAGGATGAAAAAATCTTTAAATTTCTAGGCAGTATAAATGATGAGCAAGGGGGATTTGATGTAGATGTGAAGACGCGGATCGACAATTCAAGGACAGCATTCCTACAATTGAAGGAAATTTTAAATTCAAAACAACTATCAGCCAACACGAAAGTCACAATTTTCAATACAACTGTCAAGACAATTCTACTGTATGGAGCGGAAATTTGGAGAACTACGAAAGCCATCATCAAGGGGATAAAAGTATTTATAAACATTTGTCGGTGAAATATCTCCGATCTGTTAGCCGAACATCAACAGCACCGACCTACTGTGAGAGGGAACAAACAGTATTCTAGAGGAGGAAGAAATCAGGAAGAAGGGATGGAAGTAGATAGGTCATACATTAAGGAAAGCACCCAACTGCGTCACAAGACAAACCCTCACTTGGAATCCTCAAGGTCCTAGGGAAAGAGGAAGACCAAATAACACACATTACGTCGAAAAATAGAGAAAGATATGAGAAGAATTCTCAGCAATTGGACAGAACTGGAAAAGGAAGCCCAGGACAGAGTAGGTTGGAGAATACTGGTGAGTGGTCTGTGCACCAATAGGGGTAACCAGCGTAAGTAAGTAAATAAGTTAGTAAGTAAGTAGGTAAGTAAGTAAGTAATGGACATGACGGATTTTCTCTTCGATAGCTCCGCTATTCATCGAATAGATCAACTCATGTTAGTTTTTACTGTCTTCGCTTGCTCAAAGAATAAAAATTATTTTACAACTCTTTCATAATTATAAACATGTAATTTATCGATTCATAACATTTTGACACATAATCAAAAAAGTGTATCTTATCTGTTTTCATTCTTCTGATTCCAGAGTGAATGTTTTTTTTAATGACATCGATTAGAAAGTAGCTATAAATAATCATTATATTCTATTGAGGGTTTCATCTGATCTTGAAACTTTAGATTACTGATTATTAGATCACATGGTCGCCCTCAAAACTATATCATAAATCTAAATGGTATCGCCAATAAATATTTAGTTGGTCAGTAAGCACTTCTCATTCATTTTAAATCCTAGAAGCTGAAAACTTTTCCTCTTAACATAGTTGGGTAGTTAAACTGTTTATTTCAGAAATTTCACAGTTCGTCACCATGTTTTCTTTTTGAATTCAACATTTGTAACCAATTTTCACTGTCACTAAGTCTTATCGTATAAACTTTTTCATTTGCCTTGACGGTATTTATGACTTATACTCAAATTTTTATGTTATTGAACGTTATGAAAAGAGTTTACATGCGAATCATATCATTTTAAAAACTAAATTAGTTGGATAAACTACAACATTTTGACAAAACTTTTATTTATAACATTAGAAAATATAATTTTTTTTACAAAAAACTCTTAAAAATATTATTTATAATCGGTCATTAAATAAAATTCTATTTTTTCCCAGGCAGTGGTTGAATAAATAAATAAGTAAGCTTGTCTAATCTATCATCTATCATTAATCGAAGAGAATATTTATTTTTCAATAAATCATGTATATGTGCATCGCTTAGATTGTGAATAAAAGTGACGATTAGTGAGAATTGTTCATGGACATCTGTTGTTATTATATAATTCTGTTAAAGAAGAGATAAGAGTCAAATATTTGTCATGAAATATTTATTAAAAAAAATGATAAAAAGCATTGATCAATCCAATGGTAGATTCAGTTTTTGAAATGTTCCATGATTAAATGTTTATCTATGCGCTACTCTGAGAAGAATTACTTCGAATTCATTGAAATCTGTCATTTGATTTAAGTCAACATAGTCTATTAATTTATTCATCTGCTTAGTGAACTGAATTACTAAGGATTTTTTTTGGTTAAACATATGGACTTCACAAAAGTATTGACGATCTATTAAGGAAGATAACCAACGTAAGAGAATAAGTATTTTCTACTGATACAGGCCTTTCATGATATGCACTCATTTGAATGGGCATTTAACGTTAGTTTATATTATTAAAGATGTGGGAATATATGTAACTTATGAACGAATACTATTGCTCCGTTATGATCATGGTATTATTCGTGTTCTAACTATAATGCATGTGGCAAGCTAGGAAAGAGTACATTGTTACATCAAACTAAGAAAGTTCAATAGAGAAATTACTCGGAAAAAAGAACACCTAGAATCTGAAAATCATTAATATATAAACATGTTTCATGTTTTGAAATAATATATGCAGATTTAGGGCAAAATGCACCGCTGAAAATTATAACACCCTGGATGCACTAAGAAACGTAATGTATAGGACAAGTTAGTTTTTATTTACAAATTAATTGTTGGTAAACACCGTTGATGTTGTTACTTATCATGTGTTTGTTTTCCTACTGAAACTATTTTCATAAGTTTCGATTGACTCAAATCCCAACAACTACAAAGATTAGGGAGGGAAAGTGAAAGATTGTATGTTCTGTGTCATCCATTCATGAGAATCTTTAACGAATCATTCCCAACCAATTTTGTAACAAAATGTATAGAAAGATAAGGATAATCACAATACCGAGGAAAGTATATGGCGAAAGTTCGAACCATGTGAGGTGCTTCATCTTTCCTTGAAACGATGTGCTCCTACTTCAAGCGGTATTGAAAAGGCATATTGATCCATATCAGTTTGCTGAGAAGTGGAAAGCAGCACTTCAGATGCTCCTATTGTTAATCCACATCATTAACTAGTGTCTAGCTGAGAAATGGTTGGAAAGTGAGTTCGATACGCAATTCTAGACTATACTCGTCTTTGACTCCATTCCGAGATTACGAATACTAAAAAAGATTAACCAGAATCAACACCAATAGCTATACTATCAACTAGATGTGTTCATACCTCTTTGGAAGAGAACAATGTACTGTATTTGGAGGAAGGTGTTCAACGTTTTTAACAACTTAAGAAGCTTAACAACAAGTAGCTCTCCCTTTCCCTTCCTTTTCCTCTTTTGCCTCGCATGACCTACCATATTTTACAGATATCACTCCTAAGCAGTGTGCAGATGATCGTAGTGTATGAACACCGATTTCTACCTTTTCACTTCCAATGGAAATGAATGAACTCTTGAGGCCCACTGAACGATTGCTTACTATTAATGGTCTCACACTTAATCTTTACAAATACCAAGCTGTTAATTTCAACCTGAGTCGTGAACAGCACTTAAACGGTCTACTGGAATCGTGTGGACCTTGCAACATTGGATATTTTGTAATAGTGTCAAAAGTAAACGGTACATCTGTCGGATTTCCCTCTGATCTCTCTTGGTCTTTATATGTTTTACTGATATCGAAGAAAGTCTTCCGCTTGGCCTCTTATAACAGCAGGTTATTAATCAGCACTCACTTTTACGATTGGTAAATTCTTCACTGTTTCGTAATATTCTTTGCTGGGCTACTTGAGTGAAGAATTTGCCATCTTGCGAAGAGTGTTGAAAGTTTTTCGTAGGGTTTGTGAAAAATCTTATCAGATACTTACCATCCACTTCATTCACATCTTTCTTTTTGTATGTCAGAGGTATATTCATAAAATCGTTTTATCAAAATTCCATATAGTTTATTTTCTAATTTTATGTATACTTATTGATTGGTTTTTTGGTTTTTGGCAAAAGAAACGGATAGAAATACTTTCTGCTTAGAATTACATATTGTACTAAACAATACACTGTTAAATAAAGCCATTAATGATAACAATTCTAAGTGAATAATACAATGACAGATCTTATACTGGCTATATTTTCCCCGTTTTGTTTTAACTGTTTGACTGCTTCGACCTGATAACATGTCAAAGAAGATTACGTCATTTTATCAAATCTAATCAAAATCTTGTGCACTTCATAAAAAAAAAACATAACACCTCCTTAACTTGAATAAAAAACTGTCTATGGCATCATATTTAAAATGTGATAAAAGTGCATCTATGAAAATGATGACTTCTCTTTTATTTCGACAAACTATTCTGAAAATATTTCAGACATTTTATGCGTAAATTTGCAAATATTCATTATAATGTGTGAAATTATTTCAAATAATTTTGTAGAATGCTTTTTTTTTTAATTTCATATTATTCTGTCATCTTGTTTTTATTTTTTCCAGGCGTGATGCTATGAATAATCAACATCAACAAAGAACAATTAAAAATGTTGGCTATCGTTTAGGTAAACGAAAACGTCTTTTTGAGAAACGATGCCGGATATCAGATTTTTCATTAAGTTTTGCCGTGTTCGGTATATTGGTTATGTTAATTGAGACAGAATTAACATTTGCTGGTGTCTATGAAAAAGTAAGTCAATTCGTTTGGATAATTTATTTTAGCCTACAGTTATTTTTTTTTACCTGAATGGATAGTTCTATTTCAGAGGATGGTTTCAGGAAATTAAATATTAATTTGTATTCGAATCAATCGAAAAACTGTGTTTCTTTTTCCAGGACAAAGGAGATGTAAATACATGATGTCTAGTTAGTCTGTCGATTACTGGCTTGTTTCTTTAAGTCACTGACTTTTGTATTAAACTCTTCAAAAACATATTCACACATCATTGGTTTAACCTGTGAAGTAAGAGTAATGTAGACATTATTTCTAGGTATAACACCAAAGTTCAATGAGTTAGATATGCACGGTTCATAAATTCTCAATTTCTTTATCATCTAGCATTATTTCCAAAATAATCGGAAACCACGTTGATCTTGACAGCTGTTTTGATGTTAAGAAAATTCATTACTGGTTCCCATCGTTTATTATATGTAGCATTAAACTAATGAGCAGGTCTGAATTTGCAGATTTTTTCGAAGACGAATTTTTGTTTCCCTAAACACCTTTATGTACTATAAAGACCTTTACATCCCTTTTAAATACCTCGATACATAAATGTTAAAAATCTTTGACACGTTTATTTTCCAGTTTGTGAAAGCTAATTGCTTTACCTACTAATCTGACATTCACGGAAAATAGACATTAACAATATCAAGTTTAAATTTCTTTAGCGTTTCAAACAATTATTGAGTATTTCATGAACTTATTTTCCTTCACAAATTTAAACTAAGCAGGCACAACAATTTCATCGAAATCATGAATCGATCAATGTTAGACCACCGTAATAAACTTGGAAACAGTGAACGACAGTTACGTCCTATTATACGATTCATCTGCAATACGAATGAAACTCAGGACCTTCAGTCTCACACGTGAACGCTTAGTCTCTAGACCACTAAACCAAAATGATTAGAGTTTAACGTTAACACCGTTGGATGCCTGCTATTACTTCCAGGTTTTCTCACTGGTGGTCTAACATTGATCGAATTATGATTTCAATAAAAAATCAACAACTTTCACAACCTTATGATGAAAAGTAGAACATTACTTTCCGAATAAAATGAATTCACCAGTTTTGGCAGCTTTTTCTTCAGTTGTATAATGTCCATCAACAATCAATTAGTTATTTGAAATGAAGAAAAATTAAGAACTAAATTCTAACATATTTTTATTACTGCATAGGTTCTTATAAAATACCTCTTGATTGTTATATTATGTATTGAAAAATGTACAAATACTTATTTGTTTAGTGTTTTTGTAAGAAGAAGATTTGTCGATAACTTATTTCAACTTCTTAAATCATTTATTTTGTAACAAAACTAAAAACGCTGAAAGAAATATGTAGTTGCATACTTAAAACATCTTACTGTAGAAATCTTTTCTACTTCTTTGCATAAAAATTACAAAATATACACTTTCATCGAACGGTAATTGATTATTTATCTATTTGTATATTAGTTTCACCTCAGTAGTAAATTATTCTCTCATATATACAACAAATTTTTTAATTATAGTGCAAAATTTTATTCAATACATTTCGTCAAATGTTTAGATTTTATTTTACATTAAAATAACAATAATAAATGAAAAAAGATGAATCTACTTTTTGACAAAAACTTATGGAATAATTTAAGTAGAAAAAAAATTATAACAACAATAAATTGACAAATATATTTGAGAAATAATATCAGTTGGTCAGCTTTATCGATTTTTATGATAATTCAATTATTAGTGAACGATTCGTTCAAACTTCTAGAAATAAAATCAAATGTAAAAAATTGGATTAAGTTTAGATCATAAATTGTTATTGAATTTCAACATCATTCATATAAAACCGTTAATTTTTTTCGTTCGAAGTGAATACACTTGAAGTTAAAAATGTTTGAGTCAATCGAAATTGTAGCTATGCAGTAAAGAAAACCGCTGAAAAAAAAGAATTATGAAATGATGAATATGATAAATATTAAGAAAAATTCAAAATCCTTCACTAATAAATCGGATTAAGAATGTACTTATCACCTACTATTTACTGAACACGCAATGACTGAAATTTCCACGATATCTTTAATCAATGAGCAAGAGATAAAACGGACTGTTTAATCTTAAAAATGGATCCTTTTTGAAATCGACTCATCTTGATCTTAGCACAAACTAGCTTTTAGAACTAGTTAATACTGAAATATATGATAGTCGTAAATTAAATTTCAATGAAGTGTAATGTTAACAAGACCCATAAATATTATATTTGGACTGGAGAATGAGTTTTATGTGGTGACATACTGACTTACTTACGCCTGATACACTTCATGAAACATGGGCCACCAATCAGGATTCTTCAACCATCTCCACCCCGGGTTCTTCTTTCCACTTGTACTCGATTGCTGTTCATTCTTTTCTTGTCTATCTCCAATTCTTGGCTAAATATGTTCTTTGATACGCCTGTTTTCCTTTAACCTTAAGAGTTCAGAGTTATAGCTTACCTCGTGAGGCATGGATTTTATTATTATCACAGTTTTCGTCCTATACAGCACACACTGATCAGTTTGATAAGTTTGAATAAGAGTACAGTGGAATCATTAGTGTAATTAGCTTAGTTCAATTTAAATGTTCTTCACAGATAAAATTATATGCTTTCCAAATACGAGTTTATGTAACCAACTTACGGACAGCCAGGTTTTACAAATGCAAAGTATGCTATCCCGTATGGTAACGTCAATAGGTAAGACATTTCAAATTTGAACAAGAATGCTATGTGCAATTGTAGTCACAACTGAGTAATTTCAGTATGTAGTTTAAATGAGTTCAAAATCATTTTTCGTGTTTCATTTAACTCGCTCACAAATATCGGTTAATATTCTTTTTAAAAAAGTAATTTCCGTTTGTTAATTTCTTTCTCTAAACATACACTGCAAAATAGAGACTTTCACTAGTGAATATACCGATCGATTGTCAGTTCTAAAATGTAACTAAATTTTTATTCTCATTTGAGCTCAAATTTAATTGTGCAATCAGGCAAGCTTATGTTCAGTCAAATAATTTCATTTTAAGCGATGAACTACTGAACTTTTAGCTAATATCCATGAAAATGAAAGAAAAATCAATTATTTCATATATATATATATATATATATATATATATATATATATATATATATATATATATATATATATATATATATATATATATATATATATATAAAGCTGGATTTCTACTCACTTGATCAAGTTTCCTCAGATTATTCCTTTCACACTTAATCTACACTACAGTTACTCTCTATAAATTGTATTTTAAGCAAGTATACTTGTCATTTTGTATAATTAGTAGCTAATTCTGATAGAAAAAATTCTGTGATTTTAACTCGTCATGCTAAAGCACTGGAAAATAAGGTTTGAAACTTTTCAAAAACTTACTGAAGCCACCAGCTGTTTAACTGAACATACAGATCAATACTTCAGAAACAGACATTTCAATGGCCGACACAATCCATTTGTAATAATTTGTTTATCTGTCTATGTTGTCTGATAATGATTGTTTTGCAGATGGAGGTATATTTGAACCAACAAATTAAATTGGTTTTAAATATGATCTTGGTAAACTTCAATAACTAAAAATGACGAACCGTTTAGTCTTATCAGTAACTAAACGCAATTCAAACTGATTGTTTTACAAATTGTGATTTTTCTCTGATTAAGCTATGGCCAAGCAAATAAAAGTACTGAAGTTCGCTAGTACACGAACCTAGTGAATAAAAATATTACTCAGTTTTTTTAAATCAATTATGAAATGAAGCACGTGGATAGATAAAAGCATACTACCCTGGACACATGTATAAAACCTGTCCAAATTCACATGTAAGGAATTAACCAAGTTCAATACATATGTAACAGAGCAACTGGGATTGTGTGTTCAAAAAATAGAATAAATCAGGTTGACATGTAGTGATATTTACTGTTACAAAGAGAACTAGGATAACTTCACAGTTTTCATTTATTCCAACATGAAACATCTTCAATATTGTTCACTCAAAAATTTCCAAGATCATTTCAACAACTTGTATTTATGATCAAATAAAGTGAATTCCAATTGAATATACGCCTAATTTTCTAAGAATTCTTTTTCGTTTGATTAAGCATTCAAATAAAGTTATAACATTCATTCATAACTTAAACTTACTTACTTACGCCTATTACCCCTCAATGGAGCATAGGCTGCAAACCAGTATTCTCCAACCCACTCTGTCTTGGGTTTCCCTTTCTTTCCAATTTTTGTCCATTCTTCTCATTTCTGTCTCCTTCTCTCGGTGTAACATCTTCCTCGGTCTTCTCCTCTTCCTTTATCCTTGAGGGTTCCAAGTGAGTGTTCGTCTTCTTAGGAAGTTGACTGCTTTCTGCAGTGTGTGTCCTATCTACTTCCATCCCTTCTTCCTGATTTCTTCGTTCACTGAAATCTGGTTTGTTCTCTCCCACAATAGGTTATTACTGATAGTGTCTGGCCAGCGGATCTAAAGTAGAAAAATGTATATGAACACCTGTATCTTCTCGATGATGGCTTTGGTAGTTTTCCAAGTTTCCGCCCCATACAGTAGAACTGTCTTGAAATTCGTATTGAAAATTGTGACTTCGATGTCGGTAATAGTTGTTTTGAGTTCCAGAAGTTCTGCAATTGTAGAAATGCAGCTCTTGCTTTACGGATCCGCGCCTTCACATATGCATCGAATCCAGCTTGACTGTCAGTGATGCTGCACAGATATGTAAAGGTTTTAACGTACTCCAAGATATCTCCGTGAAGTGTGATTTGTCGGCTCATGTTCTGTTTTAAGGGTGGATCTTGCTTTTCCCTTTATGTATGTTGGAACCTGCTGCTTCTACACTGGTTGTCTTCTCTTGCATATTCTGTTCCGTGTGCGATATAAGAGCTAGATCATCTTTGATATTCAGATCTTCCTGCTGAGTCTTGGCTGTCCACTGTATCCAGTGCTTCATTCCAGATGTTGACGTCTTCATAATCCAATCGATCACTTAGAGAAAGAGAAAGGATGAGCGTAAGCTACCTTACCTGATACCCGTCTTTACTTCGACTGAGTCTGTAGGCTGTCCTCCGTGCATGATTTTGCAGTTTAATCCATCTTGAGAATTCCGTATACTGTTTGGATGGTGGAGAAAATTTTTAGCTCAGGTGGTTGATTGTGGTGGTTTTTTGTTCTCTGACCTGGTTTTTTTGGTTGTGGAGCTTTCATTGTTCTTCTGAACAACGTCATCAGCACAAACTTCACATAGAAGTGAATCACTCGAATTTCTACACGTTTAACCTGTAGTTGGCTATCTTTACCCGCACGTCGTAGTATCAAAGAAGCCAATGGCGTCGATTAGATAGATTGCTTTATATATTTCAAACAGCTTAATAATTTATCGAAACAATTTGTCTGACATAAATCTTTGTGTTTAAATCAATCAAAACTGTAAATAACAAATACTATATACTAATTAGATTAATTACAAAGAATACATTAAGTAATGAATTATTATTATTGTTTTTATGAAACTAAACCACTGACCTATTTCTATTCGAATTTGAGTTTTTTGGAAAAAAAGAACAGGTTAGAAAGGTATTCGATGTTTATGCTGTTTCTTTCTTATTTTTTTTCTAAACACGGAATAAATCATTTCTTAGGGGATAAAACAGCACAGAAAAATCAAAAGAAACTAGATTTATAAATTGATTGTAAAACATAATATACAAATGAATATTTTTTTAATGGATAAATTTCAGTAATCTACATAGATTTCCTGTCCATTAACTTTGAACTTATTTCTTTGTCATGAATTCTCTTCCTTTTAATGTTTCAACTAGATCATATTTATGACTTATTATTCGTAAAATATTCAAGAATAATTTTATTCAGCAATACAACTTATTAAATTTTGTTTAAATCAGAATTAGAGACGATTTTCTTTTTCACGGTAACGTCTACTTAAACTGACCAATAGTATCTGTATTTGTTAAAAATCAGATATAGAAAAGTTATGTAATGATCCAGTGATTGCTAGAAAACAGTAAGATGAAGATGGTGTATAGATGGACAATAATTGTTCAATTCATCAATGTGAAGGATGAAATGATCAGTCGTTGTGATAATGGTTAATGTTCTACTACGAATAATTACACAGAAATATGAATCTATAGATTATGAATAATGGAAAATAGGCAGGATAGTGAAATTCAAAATAGAACGAGCGAGTAAAAATTTTTATTTTGCACATGAATTGAATTGAATTGATTATTAGGTAGATTACTAGTTTTGAAAGTTATCCGACTTGAATAGATTTAGTTTTGGTGGTAGAATATGCGTTACGCGATACTTGAATTAATGTATCTTAAAGATCAAAATTTCAGAATGTAAATGTAGTTTAGTTTATGTGTAACTCGGTAAATTTTATTTGTACAGAACTTTTGACCATCCGCTTAAAATTTATTACATAAAATCGATCAGCTATACGCAAGTTAAAACCTGGCATTTTTGTTTATCGTTTTAAATTGTTACACCTTATAAACACAGTGAGATGAAATTGTCAATACAGATTCCACAGTAACAATTTTAGTTGTAGTACGAAAGGTGAGTTATCAAACTGACAGTTTCATAAAAAAGTAAATCGGATAAAGAATATAGGAAATTTAGAAACTTAGGATCTAAGAGATGAAGAATAGTGAATGCACCTGCTCCATTGCGAGCAATGTCACCCAAAGTCCCTAATCAGTTGTTACGATAATCAAGCGTACTCAGGTAAGGCTGTCTGTACCTACCAACACGAGTTAATTAAATAGCCAGTAATTTTCAAGAACGAAGGTCCTGGTTTCGGTTTCTTCTTTCGGAGTCGTGGTTGCTCACTGCTCCGAAGTCCCTTACTAGGAAGAAACCGCCAACACTTCCACGTTTCCATTAGTGGTTAAAATTTGAATGTTTCTTGATTTAAATAAAATCCAGTAATTTCATGAACTGGTTTCATGTCTTAGTTCGGCCACAACTTACTTTCTTCTAACTCATTCCTATACCAGGCATCATTGCATGTATAGGCAGTCGATGGATGGAATACGCTGTAGCAGATAAAACTAAACTCACTGTTTCATAAATATGCTGTAGCATTTTAACTTAGTAAGAGAATTACTACAAATTACCACTAAAAATGTCTTATTATGTAGAATCACATTTGAAATTTCCACTCATGAAAATTACCATACTGGTAAAAATCATGGATAAATGTATTGAATAATGTTTAATGACCAGCTACTATCTACTTACAAACTATGTAGTATGTATCTGTATTCTTCATAGGTTAACAGTGTTTAAACTAACTATTATTTTTTAAAACACTGATATAAGAGCGAAGAATATGCTTTCTAATGAATTCTGTTCATTCACTCGTAACGGATTTAACTATACCTTTGCTTAAACATGTTGGGAGATCCTCGCGAGCACGAAAATACCAACTCCTTGAACATCTGCCAATGTGATTTGCTCTGCATGAACATTCGGACTGAGAGAAACTAATCTCTGTAATTTATCTTTCAATCTCGGAGTGACCATTGAAAATGTGAAAAATAATAATTGTAGTTTCGCTGCATTAAGAATTCTTCGGATTCTTTTTAAAATTGATAACTGAACACCATGATTCTTTCTCAATTATTGTTTTATCGGTTTAGACAAGAAAAACGACTAACATACTTATAGCTTGAATAGATTTATCTATTCAAACAATCAGTTATGAAAGTTAAAAATAAACATAATTTTTCGTCGAATTTCCAATAGCTAATTTTTAAAGCAAAAAAATTTGTAAACGAACTCAGCTATTCATATCTGTTCAACAGTATGAAGCATAAATTACTTTCAGTTTACAAAATTTAATAAGCGGTACAAATAAAATTTACCTTTCCTTACACTTGATGTTCTAATAAACATTTTCTGAAAGTTTTATTGTATATTCATTATTGTTTTGTTAAACAAAGCTAAACTATGTGGTCTTCATAATTTTTCTTTTAATCACCTAAATTAACCTCAAACAAATACTTATTGTTTTATGGTATTGTGTTGAAAAGAAAATAGAAAATTTTGTAACCTTAATTATTTACATGTTAAGGTGTGTCAGCTTATAATAAGTTGACGCCCTTTAAATACCGAATCAAATGAATGTAAAAAACACAATTACTAAACATTCGTTGAGAAGGTTGACCATAAAATCAGCCTGAGAGTTCAGGTTGCATACAGATTCAAAGGCTAGACTTCAACTGATATCATCTTATCTTGTCCATGAATAACAGAGAACATGATTAGAAACTGTTCAGCACAAAATTACTTTAACCTAACTCATGATTCCTTGTAGTTCCATTGTTGTTATCATAATGAATAACTTAGAACCTGGTAATGGACTGAATTCCAACGTTTTACATCTAAAACACAGAGATTTATGTCATTCAAGTAATCGTTTTCCCTTTTTCTCAAATCTTTACAATCTTAACTATATGCTATTTATTTACGAAGTTGATCTATGATATGTCCGTTAGAAATCAAAATTTACCGAACTTTTTAACAAATGAACAAAAAAAATAAGCTTAACACCAAAGTGATATACTTTAGTAAAGACTGAAATTGTCACTAGTATATGTACTCTCATTAGAGAGGTAAGACAATAACATTAATGAAAATAAAGGAATCAAATAACGAATAGTTTTTGAGGAAAGAAATACCGAAATTGTCGTAATCATATAAAATTCCTATCTAGATAATTAGTTAATTCATATGTGCCATTATGCTTCATTTCAAATCAAAATGTAATCAATAAATCTGAGGACTAATCAAAAGAAGATATCATCCTTAGTATCGATATGACCATCCTATATATATAACATTTCCAAATAGTTGAAAAATTGTGAATGAATAACACATAGCCAAACCACTTCAAATGACGAATCTTAAACGCTTTGTATGTTAACGTGTCATGTCCATTTATTGTCATACTCTAAAGCTGGTTGGCTTCATCAAATAATCTATAACTGTAACATTAATAACTTATCCACTTTTAAAGATCATGTTTCCTGGACATACATTAATACAGAAAAACTTTACTATGCTATATTAAATGAATAGCTGTGACACGAACGTTTCAAAAAATAACACTATACATTTTAATTGAAGTAAACTTCTACGTAATTTAATTGAGGTTGTATTAGTATTGACGGTCAAATGAAATGTAGTCAATTTTATCATATCCAAATTAATGCTATTAGACCCCGATTTTTCAAAACATACAGTTACTTAGTGATAAATTTTTATCAGAATCAAATTGACTGATTCCTATTTAATCCTTTGTTTACATAGTGTTTTTTTCTTCAGTTAGTATTTTCAGATCTATTCTCTTATTGTTTAACTTTCATGCACCTCTTGGATTTATCAATCTTAAATGACTTTGACCTTCAAATAGACATCTACTAGAGAAACATAAAAAGGCAGAAGAACACCGAACATAGGTTTTACTAAAGCCTATCAATCATCATTACAATATATCCGAAAATCGTGAATCGACGGAGAGTGTCAAATCAATGAATCTAACCTTCTTAATTTTGTCAACTCATCATATGCTATGATTTCCATGCAATTTCATCAGTGTGTGACTGGATCACTTTCAGTCAGCTTGTCTCAGCAGTTAATACTTTACCACTAACTTTTCAACAATTTCTTACATAAAGTAACTTCTTAATGACGATTACTTGTAAACCGTGAATATGTTTTCTCAGATTCCTAGTACTACAGCACTACAATTATCAACAAAACTTTTGTGTCTTTATGCATTTAACCTTTTATGAGGATTCTTCAAACTAACGTAATTAACGTCACTAAAATATCTGTAAATTCATTAGTTTACTTCTAACATAAATTGTTTTACGAATAATATTAGAACAATTAAATATAGATGAACTCATACATAAATAGTGATTATTGAAAGTATAAAAAACAAAGGAAAAATGAACGCGAATAAGGTCTTTAGTACAAATAATAATAATAATAATAATAATAATAATAATAATAATAATAATAATATACTATTGATAAGAAGAATATGTAATTGAAGACATTTTCTTATTATAATTAATTACTTATTGTTTTTTATTTTATATTATCTTAAAACATATTTAATTGATTTCATTCATAGAATAATGACTAGTTCAATGTTTCAATGTTATATTTTACTGTTCATTATGACCTACAACCTTAAAAGAATAAAAAAAGAAAATTGATATCATAGTTCATTGTGTCCACTAATAATGTTAATATTAATTATTATTATCATTATGGTTATCATTTTACATGCTCACTGATGAACCGATAAAATAATTACCAATTTTTTAATGAATTTTCTTTTATCATGGAACAAAGCTTGATATATATAAAACATATTCCGAAGTAAGAATATACTTGAATCTTTTGAAAATGACACAGTGTATAAATTAGTTTGAAAATCCTTTGTTTCTATCATTGTATGCATAGTATAACCTTAATTATAAATGTTTAAATGTACACTTCAAATTATATTATCATTCATCAATAGGGTATTTTTCTGGTAATTGAGAAATGTATACCTTAAACTACTGCTTTTGATGATAATTTGCTTTGTTAATTAAAGTTGTCCAGCGAATACAGAAATCTCCTCACATTTGACATTTGAAATTGAATGATTATATTTATTTACGAAAAAGGAACATTAAATGAATATACTTTTTAATACAATATTCCATGTCATTAAAAGTAATATTCAAAATATTTTTATATTTATTGAAGAAAAATCTGCCATCTTTTTATTTGTAAATCATTTAATAAATTTAAAATAGTAAATTTAACCTGGAAACTATCTGAAACATGATTTTATTGTATGAATGAAAATTATGTAGTGTTATTCAAATGAATATTTCAAACTTATATCTTTACTTTCGAAGGTTGCAGTTAAATGTTACTTTTAAGAAAATGATAATATCTTATTGTTATCATTGAAAGGTTTAATTCACTAATTATATATATATATATATATATATATATATATATATATATATATTTGACTTATAATTTAAATTTCCTGTTCACAATAAATCATTGACAAGATTTTTCTACATCACAGTATAGTTTCAATTTGTTTGAATTTGAATTCATTCAATTTAAAATTAACTAACAGATCTTATCCCAAAAAGTCGGAAGAAAACCTTTATTCACTTCGTGACAAGAATTTTGATGGAAAGGTTTTGTTTTCATTTCATTAATTGAGGACATTTTTACTATTGACTACTAAGTAATAATACGCTTCATCATATTTTATTGACACTGGATATTTTTGAAAATAGGAGAATATGAAATATTTTCGCTTAAAACTTAATCGTGCTCACTAGTGAAAAAATTCTGGGAGTTTTAGTGAGAAGCCATCACTAGTGAAGTTCAAGTTTGTCGAGTGTAGGCAGTAACTGCCGAAGACAAATGGGTGAGGCTACGCAAAATCCTTAGATTGGTCAGAGTTAGACATTAACACCGTTGAATATCAGCTCACCGGTCCAGAGTCTAAGCGTTCGCATGTAAGTTCTAAGGTCCTGAGTTCGAATCCTGTGAGTAGCAGGAGTCATGGATGTGCACTGTTGATGAGTCTCATAACGGTATAACAATGACTAATTCACGACTATTATTATTTTTTTGTTTTTATAGCCTCATACAATAGTTTTGATAGATTCTGCTTGTTTCTTATTAGAAATTTTTTTCTAGTTTTCTTTTTTCTATTTCAACAATTACAGGATTCAATCTATTCATTTATAACAAAAACATGTGTATCAATATCAACTTGTATCTTACTGGGTCTTATTTTAGCTTATCACGTTTATGTTATCAAGGTGAGTTGTTATTGTTGGTTTGTTTGTCAACCTTGACTTATTCGAATTAAGTAACTGAATATTGAAATTGTATATTTTAAATTGAGAATAACGTTTCATCATCAATAATTTGTTATCTTTACTTCGGGATATTGTATGATCTCACTTAGGAATCACGCCTTGCTCAATGTGATTATGACTACTGACTACTGTAGTAAACTTTTGGTTTGTTTTGACTGTAAGCTATTACGTAATCTACATGTACTTCTGTAATAAAACTCCTCTTAGATTACAGAATAAAATATGGTGAAATATCTCCCAATGAGGATTGTGGATTATAAACTACAGTGGAAAAAATTTGTAGTTCAAGTGGATGACTGTGGTGGTGTTGCGTTCTCATCTACAAAATAAATTGCTCACACTGTAAAAAACACTATAAAGGACAAAATGGACGGCCTCTTCAACTTCTTTTACATGAACACCAATTAGCAGTCAAAGGCCACGACAATACTTCGCTCATATTGATACTTACGAGAAATTCAATTACATCACTTGGATTTTTATGCTGTTTTACACTTGATTTAAGAATAATAAAGATTCCTTATGTGTTGTTTTACACTTATCACGAACATGAGATTCGAACCAGTGTTAGAAAATGTTAAATGTACGGGCCAAAGTGACCTCCTGTTGTAATTTGTTTATTGTAATGGCCGACGTTTGTTTAAGATTAATACCATATTTATCAAATTTTGAACAACAATCTGTTTTTGTATGTGGCTCTTCCTGGTATAACCTTCGAGAAGAATGATGTACTTTTTGAAACAGTTCTTCGGTGGGCAGGTGGGAATAAGCGCTAGGAGAGGATGAGAGGTTTGACGTTTAGCTTTTGCATGTAGAGTTCCAGCTTGAGTTATTGAGATGCCAAATCTTTAGTAGAGCATAGAAATTTTATTCGAACTTGCTTTGTCTTAATTTATTTAACTGTATAGGTTAGTTTGAAGGAAAACTCCTTCAAAATGCTTCTGTATTAAGCCACTGAAAATACAGTAAATGAAGAATTAGAGTACACAAAAATTTCAACAAATGTTCCTTGAACATTATTTTCTATAAAATACTTAGTTACTGGGCGGTTAGGATATTTATATTTAAGGCTACATTAGAAGATAGTTATACCTACTTGTAACTAGTCGAAAAGCAGTTGAACTTACAGTTCTCATCTATTCTCTTTCTTATCATCAAATTTTTTTATTCCATCCTTCTTTCAGGCTTATATTATCAACAAGTGGACTCTTATTTCAACCATCTACCTGGAAACATTGTATTTTACTACAGCTAACCGATAAATTTTCTAACTACTAAATAAAACAGCATTTCCTGCATTTAAATTTGTCTATCATTTTTGTATACCTTCCTTTCATTGTTTAACTAAAAGCTAAAAGCATTGAGATTTTTCATTTCAAAAATTCAATGCAAACAGTTTTAGTATTTGTTAATGAAGAAGACCATTACAAACTAAATTATAACTTGCTTGATTAAACCAGTTTTTTATGTTAACTTTATTACTAAATCGACTCATTCTAACCACTTCCAATTATGGGTATTATCACATGACCAGTCAGTTGTCTCAGTTGGATGAATGTCCGTTTTTCGGATATTATTATTGCTATACTATTATTGCATAATAGTAAAGATGGTAAAGTAAATATACTTCTATGGGTTGATATTTTCAGTCGTCCTTCAAACATTTCAATCAATACTTTGCCGAGCTTTTCACAAGCTATTTTACTACGACAGTGATATCATTTAATTTACAAACATATACGTGCTGTCATCTAAATACTGAATCAAAAATCTAAATTACTTAGGAATTAGTCTTGTGAGTTTTAATAAACAATGTCACTAAGAATCCAAGTTTATGCAGTTATGTCCCTGAAAACTGTTGATTTAGACTTGCCTAAAATGCGAAAATCCACGTTAAAATGTTTCCTAGTATCACTTAAAATTTTCATTCCATAAACTTGGGAAAAACGAAAGAATCAACCACCTAAATTAAATTTTTTTTATTTTTCATTTGTTATTAAACGTACTATAAATTTCGTCTTGTTTACTAATTTTTTTTTTAATTTTTAGATATTTTCTTGTGATGATTCCATTGAAGACTGGAGAATGGCAGTAGATTATAATCGTATATTTCAAATGACACTTGAAGTACTCATTTGTGTTATACATCCATTTCCAGGATCATATCTTATTCAATTCCCTGTATCGTCTTCCTTAGTTGGTCCAGGAACAGAGATTTATTCACCTCTTTATCATGGCCAACAAACCACTAAATCAATGAATTTGAACAATCTTACACGAATGACAACCAAGCTGACGGCAAATAGAACCACCAGCTTTAAACCTTTCTCTGGTTTATCTACATTTCCAAGTCATATTACTGCTACAACTAGTTCACCATTCATATCTACTACATCTTCATCTTTTGATCATGTACAAAGTTATTCAGTTAAAATGGTATCTATAGACTTAATTCTTTCTGTGCCAATGTTTTTTAGATTATATTTATTATTTCGTGTAATGTTATTACATTCAAAATTATTTACTGATGCTGGATCACGTAGTATTGGAGCAATGAATAAAGTTAGTTTTGATACAAGATTTATTTTTAAAACTTTGATGACAATGTGTCCTGGAAAACTTCTTCTTGGCTTTATATTATGTTTATGGATTGTGTATTCATGGACATTACGAGCATGTGAAAGGTGAGTGTAGTGTTTATTTTAAAAATATATATAGAACTTGAGAAATATTTTCATGATAAATTTAAAGAGTCGGTTTTATTATAATATTTCAAATTTTTCAGTGAATGGGATAATTGTATGAATTATAAAGTTATGAAGTTTAAATTAGTCAATGAACAGTTTTTTTTAAAAGAATCTAATAGGACATCGACATTTCAGTAACGATTTATTGTGAACTAAAACACGGATTATTGGTTTTTATTTCATTTTTGAAAAAAAAATGTCAAAAAATGTGAGGGGATTTTAAGAAACTTCACTAATTTGTTTCTTATTGTTAATTAGTAAAGCAAAAACTATGCATTCAGGATATTATGTATGGTTGGCTTAAAACTAACACATAGGCATTTCAACCTAAAACTTTTCCTAAGCCGAAATCCTATTATCATCATCATCATCATCATCATCATCATTTTTCTTCCAGATAATCACCTTCTATTCAAGAACTTATCACATTTATTGTCTCATATTTACTTTTGGATTATTTTTCCTTTAGTGTACTGGTGAAAAGTGTTGTAAAATGAAATTCAGTTCTCTTGAATAATTTTGAAATCTAATTGTAAACTATTATCTACATCTAGAATTATTTGAGATTAGAAATAGAATAAAATGAATTGGTAAAAAGTTAATGGTAAAAAAAAACTTTATTTAGCCACCAATTACTGTTAATGAAACAACATTTTCATTGGCTTAAAACTCTTAACAATTAACTCAAGAATATTATAGTTGATAGATACTCGAAACAACAAAAACTTTCATGAACTTCATATCAAGATAGACATTTAAATATTAAAAGTTAAATACATTATCAAGTTTTTCATGTCAAGATTGAAGTGATAGCTTGGCACTTAAACAGTATCCTTTTCTATTGGTTAGTTCGAAACATCTCCCATCATTAGTGATTGTTGTACAAAGCATACTGAAATGGTTGTTTAATATTTTAATGGTTCCCCTAATATTTTCATTTATTTGACCTTGTTGTTCAATAGAGATTACTTAGAATTAGTAAGTAGTGTCAATGAAATCATTTGAGTTAATGAAAAAGTTCATTTAAGAAAAGAAGTGGTTTTCTACATGTTACCACAAACAAATGCATAATAATTTAGCATTCTTGTTTCCAACTGTTCATACTTTGGGTGTATACCATTTGTCAAAATGTAAATCTTTTGGTTTAACAACTTGTTGTTAATTTGTTGTTATAAATTCGTGGTTTTAATAGAAGATAAGGTCAATATTACAAATTACTTTCTTTGTTTATTTTTTATTTAAAAAAAGTCTTATCCCTTCTTTTTCCATTTAGAAAAAAGTTCTATTTGACCTAACGACTGCATAGATTTTTCCTATAGAGTGAAAATATTCTAATGCAAAGTTGTATTTTTGATTAAAAATAGACGTCTTGTCCAGTGGTTGGTTTTTTATTATTCAATGTATAGATAAAAATATTTTAACTAAAGTTTGAAGCAGTTCGTATTCCGTACGTTAAATAGTTTTATTCTAGTATATACTCACACACTGCTGTCTCTTTGGAACAAGTATAAATAAAAAAATAAGAGTACTAACGGTTTTAAACTCATTTGGATGAAAAATTAGTTTTAATCTATAAAATAGATTCACGTATTATGTTAATTTTGATAGTGATTGTTTTGATACAAATATTTATTTCAGAGTAAAATGCGCATGTTAATTTAAAACATTACCTACTTTTTAGAAATAGGTAAATAAATCTGAAAAATCTAATCTATTTTTTGTTCTTAATAAATTTTTTACAATTAAATCGCAAGATATATCGTCACGAAATGTTTTTACCAAATTATTACTTAGATAACAGTGAAATAAGTTTCTCATTTCACTAATAATCACTTCTACTCAACAATACAACTTAATATTTCTCTCATTTATTTCAGTTTTTATGACACAGAGAATGGAAGTTTACTCAACTCTATGTGGTTGATTGCAGTCACATTTTTGAGTATTGGCTATGGTGATATTGTACCTCATACTTATTGTGGTCGTGTGATTGCTTTAGCTACAGGGGTTATGGTAAGTATGAAGAAAAAAGTTACTATAATATTCTTAATGTAATCTCTAAATATTCTTAAATTATTCACATATGAATGGATGACATTGTATCTCAATTACAGAAATAGAAATTATTATTAGTTGTATATTTAGAATCAATAAATTATTCAAATAACTATTTTCATAATGTCTGGAAAAACACTGAAAATCATTAACTACAAAATAATTAGTTTTCAATTGTATACACTGAAAGCAACCTCAGTAATTTATTGATCGGTTTCTGAGACTTTAACAACCTCCAAGAATTATGGCTTTCAATTTATGGAGACCCAGATGTTCATAATTCTGAAAATCAGTCTGTTAAAGACAAAAAACTAAAGTTAACCCATTTCACTAGTTTGTTTTCTGTTTTATTGCAGCTTAATTTTACTTCATAAGTCACTAGTTCTCAATAAAACTTCAGAATATTCATCTACTAAATATTTCACACTGTTAAAAAATCTCTCATAAGAGTATGAACAGTATGAAAATGTTGTGAATCACTTCACTTCAAACCGTTTCATTCAGTTAACGATAAAAATTGTAGCAAATTCTTAGCAATAGAAATTCCACGTTATTTAGAACATGCTTCAAATAAATATGTTATGTATCTAAAACAATTTACATATTTATTTGAACAAAACAGATGTCTTGACGTTTTCTGTATGCTATTGCAAGTCCATCTCTCCTATGCAAAACTATACACTGTGGTGTCTTTAGTTTTCGAGAAATCGTATAAATATCACTGTCTTACAATATATTGTTGATACTACTTGTGAATTATCAAAGAACTTAATTAATGATTAAAAAATCTCGTAAATAGTTTAGGTAATGCCAACAGTAAGCTTCTCCCTTCAAATCTCTTATAACCAATGTAACATATTATGAGTTTATTGTATTCTAAATATATGTTCGTTACACATTGGTATTGTTTGAGGTGTAACTGGAAACGGTGCGGCACTAGGAAACCGTTTCATTGTAATAATGCGAATGTTAGCAAAATGTATCCACCACCAGAAGTCGAATATAGGACCTTTAGTTACCACAAAAAATGTTTAATCATTAGAACTGCGGAGTCAGCGCCTAATAGACCAATTCAAACTTTGATCAGTTTGTGATATAACTTAGTATTCACCCTTATGCCAACGTTGACAACAATCTCATTTACGGTATCTGAACTCCATCAATCACAACTTCTGATTGGAAATTCACGAATGTGTATGGCAAATACAGTCTAATAATGATACCGATTTCCACAACCCCCCACAACTGAATAGCACACTAACCAATTAAAATGATTATATATTTAGTATAACCGGTGTTACCAGTTTCCTAATCTTTTAATTAGCTTTATTTACTATCTATTCTATGATTACTTTCATCAAACAGGGTTCTGGATGTACAGCACTAGTTGTGGCAGTATTTGCTAGAAAATTAGAATTATCCAAAGCAGAAAAGCATGTGATTCATTTTATGATGGAAAATCAATTAAACAAAAAGGTAATTTAATTAAATGTAAAATAAAAATAAATTATTGATTGATGTTAACCAGTGTTATTATTTTTATTAATGACCAAATCTATTTCGACTGTGTTCACTTATTTATCTTAAGCAGTGATTAATGATCTAATTTTATCGCCAATGTCAACCATTATCTGGAATATTTGTGTTGATATTTTTTTGATCTAATAAAACTTGACATTAATTATTTGGTAATAATAGATTAAGTTTCAAACGTGTTTCGTCTTCACTGCAAAAAATGAATTAAATATGTCCTCAGATTTTATTAAAGATAAAAATCTATAATGCAATATATATATATATATATATATATATATATATATATATATATATATATATATATATATATGGGTCATTTCATTACATTTTGAAACGGAAATAGAATACTACAATTAATATGGTAGTTTCTTAATTCTCCACGCTGAATATAGTCTACTCCAAAAATGTAAAGTATTATAAGACCTTTATGAGAACTAACTGAGAATAACATTAGCTTATTCTTTGTTGCTTAAATCATTAATTTGAAAGTTGAGAAACTAAACTCTCATGATAATTAGCTTATCATAGCCAGCATTAATTGATTAGAGATTCAGAGACTTTAGGTATCTTAACCACTCCATATACTCAACGTAATCATGCTGTAGAATTTATCACAACGTTAATAACGTTAAATATTGTTCACATCACATCCTTTCTATTACATCATCCTTCATTCCCACTCTTTCTCATGCTATGATTACATCATCCTCATTTTCCTTCAATTCATAATTTTGATTCTAATTGACTAGTTTCAACCCTTATCAGTCTTTATTAATCTGAAGTCGGTTATGTCATCATACAGTTTGTATATTTTGACAACTTTCTGATTTCTAATCAATATTCTGGGACATTTCCTCTCGCACTTTCTATATCTGTAACATATTTTTATATCCTCATTAATTTTATTGAAAACGTCAACGCATCATTATGCACATACGTATCTCTAATCATGGTCAATTTCTATGATAACTTCGATTGTAAAATTTTAGCGGTTGTAAACAGCTGACAAGAACCGAACGTAATAAAATTTTGCACTAATCATAGTTTTTACTTTCTTCAAAATAATCAATTCACCTGTATATATTGTTTAAAAACACTGTTGATTTTTAATGTACATTTAATTTCAAGGTTAAAAATTATGCCGCCAATGTACTTCGAGAAACATGGCTCATATATAAATACACAAAACTTGTCAAACATGTAGATGCTTCTAAAGTTAGAACACATCAACGTAAATTTTTAAGAGCAATTCATGGGTATGTTTATTTAATTGTGTAGTTTCACTTTTATTTATCAGTTCATTCATTTTCCTGCATTTCATATGGCTTTTTCTAATTCAGTGAAATTTTGTGTTCATCAATAATTTCACAACCGAATTCTGTTATGTGATTCTTTAGTTATGATAGATGAAATTATTTTTTTTCTTGTATTTATTGTAATATTGACTTAGTCACTTGAGACTAGTAACGTAGTAGCCAAGTATTTGTATATAACTCTTATTTATGAAAATTTTTATAACCTTCATTTTAGGTTTATACAAATATATTAATTTGTAGTATATTTTATTGCAGGTTCAAATACGATCAATCTAATTGTATAATATGTCCAGATTTTGAGAAGAGATGGGTATTTTTTAGTTGACTACATAAACAACAAGTGCAATCTTTGTTTTCACATAACTGCTTATTAAATCCAATACATACAATCAATGTCAATGCGAACTTAATTTCTGTTAAAATATTTTAACTAAATAAAATTTAAATGACTAATTAAGCATATATCCAACCACCCTTGAATTTTAGATGACCATCATATCTACTTACCAATGAGCGTTGGCATATTCTTATACATTAACTGATAGGCACAATCTAATATAACTTAGTTGTTTACATCCTGGCTAAACAGGTCGTTCCCTAAATTTTATTGTGACTTCAGGGAATTTGAATTATGAAAGCTGCTACCATTGTAATTACTAAATAACAAGCAGATCATCATTACTAAACTAATCTCTCACTCAGTTTCACTAATAAGTTACTGAAACTGCTTACAATTATATTCATATGTATATTCACTGGTGTACATTCAATCTCTTATCTAACAAAGAAATTCATTTCTAATTTTTGTTAGTTCAGTACAGTAATATTTGAAATAATTATCGCTTAATTTTCTCCTTATATATGCCTTCAACGACAAGTGGCGAATCCATAAAGATTTTTATATAATTTGTAAAAGACAATAAAATAGTTTCATTATGTTCTCATTAAATTCAGTCTCAAAATATGATGTTTTACACAAAGAAAAATTGTAAAAAAATGATAAATAAAAATTTGAAATTCTCGATTCAGTTCACTTAACAATTTTGTCTATTCAATGTACACAGTATTGAGAGTTCTCTAATTAAGCCGTATAAAAAGTATAATGGATACATGGAAAAGGTTTATAATGTAAAACATGGTTGAGGCCTGTCATCAACAAGCCTTAGACTTAGAATTGTAGTTAAGGCCTGCTGACAACTGTCGGTTACCATGACATATAACCCCATGGATTTTTGACAATACGGTTAGACTAAGAACACTATCGATTTATTGAAACAGTACAATATTATCGTTTGAATTCCATCAGCACTGAGGATTTGAAAACAGAAAAAATCACTTTTATACTAGACGATCAGTTAAATTATATAGAAAATACCTCCCACAATAATTGGCAGAATACACAAGTGAAAAAATGATTACTCAATTAACTTCAACAAGACATCATAAATGATTCTTCAAAGGATATTATACAAACTTGTTCATTGAGCTTGCAATCCGAGTCTTAAGTGACTAGGTTCACTGAAATCATGGAGCAATGACCAAGCATATCCATATTGAATCTTAATTTAGAATTAAGATTTCAGTATTTTCATTGCGTTAATTTGTGTAGTTTTCAAAACTAGACTCATTTCATCCCATACGTACCTGTGTATCTCTTAACTTATTAAAAAATCCTCTCACTTCTTATTGTATTGCACATTCATTAAGTTAACACCCGTTCAGTTATCTTCTTTACCTGGTCATCAATCAATCATTTTAAATCTCAAATTCATTGAATAGTTAAGATTAGTTTTTAGTTTAGGTTAAACAAACAAAAACAATAAGAAATGCAACTAGCACTTCAAAAAATAGAAATCCTATAATCTTCAAAGCTGCTATATGAAAAATACTTCAGTGAATATTTTATGTGACAAAGTTTATTTCAATATTACAGAATATATAATCAACGACCGTATAAAAAATATGAGTTGCATATCAAAATATACAAGGAATGATGGAGAAAAAATCATGTAGCATATTTTTAAAAAGCGCCAAAACAAATAGTGCTGTCGAATAAAAAAGAACCATTTCTTTCATCCTGAAGTACATTCGTCAGACTACAGTTCTGAATATTTAATAGTAAGAACGAAAGCCTAAAGGCAAATAAACAGATTCCGTTCATATTTTAGTTATTCGTCATTTGCTTTCGCATAAATTCATTTTTCACAACTGATTGCAACGACTAACCTTAACTAATTTATTTTTTCTTTTACTAAGTTTTAATTGCGATGAATAAGCAAGACGTCGGTAAATATCATTTCATATTAATACAATGATATCTGACATCCATGGTCTGATTACTTTTTTTATTTCACTTTTTTAATAAATGATTCCAAGGTCGTAAATGTTACAGTTTTGAAATAGAATTACTGTAACATGATTTGGACGATTTAAGGATATAAAGGCTCCCCTAAAATTCTAGTCTCTCTCTCTCCCTTATACTTACTTGCCAGTTATTAGCCCTTAAGTGTTGGTATGTATCAAATGCCAAGTCTTTCTACCTTCCTTAGATTCAACTACGTATACGCCAAGTCTCTCAATCGCTCGGTTCCCAAACTAAGGAAATAATTCTCAAATCATAACAACAGTACATCATTATCTATGAGCCTTGACAACTAGATATTTTCAAAGTTAATACCATCAAAATATTTAAAATTAATGTATGCTTTCAAAACTATATAATTGTCAATTTCGTATTTCATTGATGACAACAGTTGCAAATTTTTATTCTTTCAACACCTTATTTCATGATCTAACTGATCAAGATTCATTTTCTGTTAGTTTTTAGTTTGACTTCTTATTTCAGCTCTGTTTGTATTTCCTAGACTGAGCAATTTATTTTATAGAAAGAATCAGATAATCTCCCCTTATATTTCTATAACTTTTTATTCATTATTTACTGCTTAGCCTCCATCATTTTGTTAGATTATATCCACTTACAACTTTGTATTCAACTTTATTAAATATATCCCAATGAGTACTTTTTTACTGGACAAATAGCTTTCAATTAGTCTATGCATATGTAATCTTACCATTTTACGATATTGATACACCTCAAAGTCTACAATCACTACTTTTTAAATATTTAAATATTTCAAAAGAAAATGGATTCATGTTTTGTTATGATCACTTTATTTGATTTTTGTCAATGTTTCTTCGCACAGATGTCTGTCACAATGAATTATATATAATAGGGATGTTGATGAATCGGTATTGATACACATACCCTAACTGTTACAATCAGCGTCACGCAATAATCTCATTGTCTGAGTTTATTTACACCAACTTCAACATTAATTAATACGTAGTTCAATCACTCACAACTAATGTTTTACAGTGTATATGCATGTATATGTTGAAAGATTTCAGAATGAAACATTCTGAGTAGATATTTCTTAAAAACTTTCAGACTGTTTTGCATGGTTTGAATGGTTTTATTTTTCCGTTTCATATTTTTATTCAATTGATGAATGAAAATGTTTGTTTCAAAGTATTGAAAAATTCAAAACAGTTTTGTTCTTCAAAAAAAAAATACTTCCAAGCTATAAAAAGTGTTTACTTATAAAAAACACTATACCATTGACACAAAAATTCAGAATGCAATAAAAATTGTGTCAATATTTTCAAAAGCTCTTCACTTCCTTAATATCTAAACAAATATTTGTAAACATTGAAAAGATAACAAGTTAAATATTGTAAATACTGTTCTACTGAATTAAAATCTTTTTGATTCAAATTTAAATTATTCACTTATTGCTGTTATTATAATAGTTTTTAAACTTATACTTCTCTTTTAAACATTTTTCCTTATAGTCTTCGTAGAATGAAAACTCGATCAAAGAAAAGTTCAAGATTCTGCAAGACTCTAGTTGACTTAGCTAAAGTAAGTGAATGTTTTACCATCTTTGGTTCTAGATGACAGAGCGCTTTCAGTGTTCAATATTTTGTCTCTAGAGAGTAAATGCTTGACTGCTTTAATTATAAAAGCATTTCTTCTCAGAAGTTTTCAATTGTCGTTGTTAAAGTGAGCATTCGGAAATCAAAACATAGTCCTACGTATCACTAAATAAGCTTCATTCATTTTGTTCACATAAATAATATGATTTACATCACGATTAATATCGGCTAATCACTGATAGAAGGATATATTTGTTCATCTTGTGTACAAATAAAATCTCATCAATTCAGAATATTCAGTCCTGCAAAACTTCTATCCCACAAAAAATAATCGACTTTTCGATTATGAACAATCATGACATGTGTCCGGAATCAAGGTTTGGAAAGCTGTGACTTATGGAGCCAACCAAGTTTGAAGTGATTTAATTAACTACATAGTAAAACTAAACAGTTGAAAATAGGAGTCATTGATCTCTGAAGTTCATGCCTAATAGTATAATAGCCTCGTACCCTGAACTTGGTATACTGAGTCCTTAGATGTGCACTAATGAGTATGAAAATCAAAATAATACAGTATTTCAATGATTTCTGGTTTCTAGTGATTACGTCAGTTTAGCATCATTTCAATGATGAAACTTTCTCTAATCTGTGTAAACTTTTAAAAACTACTTGTGCAGGAAAAAACTGGGATAAATTAACTTTTAAGATTAAAAATAAATTTTATGTCAGTTCATTAGAAATATAAACTTATACATGTATTATTTTGCGAGATACATTTGACAAATTTTCAGCTGGTTTTTAAAAATTTAGAAATCATTGTTTCTGTTCGGTTTTACGTGTTTGCATTAGCCTAAGGATTTTAGTAAATTATTTGTATTAAAGAATGTTTCTACTCATCTTTAATTAAGATGTTTTCAGCGGTAATCGACTATTTCAATAATCAGTTCATAAAATAAAAAAAACGGATATAATCATTGAAAGTGTATAATTCTCATATCGTATTTCTCGGTAATGTGTACAATCTTATCTGACTCTATTTATAGACTTTCACACAGGTTTGGCACCAAAGTCGTCTGTAATTATGTCAGTACCAGTGGAGTTATATACTGAGAGTAGTTCTCACTATCTAAGTGTTGTAATTAGTCGTTTGAATTTGCTGCAGATAAATGTATGTAATATTTCAATCCTATTTCATCTATGTGTATATACTTCATTGTTTTGTTGGTCGTGATAGGATGGATCATTTTTACACAAAATGATGTCTGTAGCAGCAACAAACTCTTCCTTAGATGATAACAATTTTATTTGATCGTTTTTTCCCTAAAATTTGAATTACTTGACATCTTTTGATTTAAGCCGGTCATAAAATAGAAATTATATACGTCTTGCACTTACCAAATAATTTGAAACTTCCACGCACTATCCTCTGTGAATTCTAAAAACTACAGTTCTAGAGAAAAAAATCACTTCCTAATGCCCTTAAATTCCTAATGGTTATTGATAATATTTCTGAAATGATTGTGTTTGGCATATTTTTTAAACAAAGTTCAAAATATTTAAATTAAAAATGAATTCAAACTATTATCCCCTTAAGTAGTTACTTGCCACTTTACTTTTATTGTCACGAGAGACAAACGCTTATCCAGGGATCAAACCTAAATTAAGTCATCAAAACGTATCCTCACATGCATATGCATAGAAGTTGCACAAATAGCCATGTAGAAAAAATATATGACAAGACGTATGGCATTACTTAATAAAACTACTTTAGAAATTTCGCCAGAGATGTTATTCATGAATCGAAAGGGCTGTAACTAGGATCCTGTTTGAAACTGTACCTCAGTGATTGGTATGCTGTAACAAGAGATTCATATAGGAAAACAGTCTGGTTGTTTGTTTTTAGCTGGAATCATATCAATGCCTCAAAATATCCAAACCGCTTACACTAGCTATCCATTGGTAAACTAACTGAATGAGTTTTGTCAGTAAAAAGAACTAGGAAATATGCTACGTTTCACGTGGCACTGTGCACTTTGGATCAGGAATTTTACCAGTAACATTAGTTTTCTTAAAGATTTTATGTAGGCCTTGATAACAAATGACAATCATTAAGAAACCTCTCTTTAGGTCTTCCTTACAATTATGTTGAATAATCTCATTTCACCAGAAATACAAGGAAACCTAGACAGAGGTATTAGTATTTTTCGTCAACTTGGTAGCCACTAAAATTTTTTGAATAGAGTAAGTAGTTGAGGCATATCAATAAGTGAATAGTGAAAAATGCTTCTTTTATTACCAGTAACCTATATTTTAAATTCATACGTGTAGTAACATAGTTTCTATAAATAACCAAAAATTTAATGAGATTATATACAAATGTTTTTATGTGTGTAGGATGGAATAGGGATAAAACTCTCTCAACATATTTCAATAATAAATTGATTAGTTTGCTAAAAACAACTATGTAACTACAAAATAATAATTAATAATAATACAAATGAAGAATATATTTATATTTACCTAAAATGACTAGATATGACGATAGTCATTATTCTAACTGGTTTGTAAAAGGTAAAAGAATACAGCAAGTATGCTTTATAATTATATTAGTTTCCGATATGCTTATAATAATGTAAAAGCTGAAAAAATGCTATATATATATATAATATAATAAGTAAAGAGAGACAAGAATCATTGTGTTTAGTTTTTCAGTGTATATTTTCATCGTAATTTCAAACTATTCTTATTAATAGCTTGCCTTGAGGCGAATTTTAAATGGCTTCAGTGAAAATTTGTACCTCTTTCAATTAAGCAAGTTAAGTTAGTCACATATTTGTGATACAGAATGGTGATCGAGTTTTACGAGAATCAAACATGGAAATATCTGGTAGTCGAATACAATTTCAGTGTTCCAACAGAAATTCATAATTCATAACAAAACAGGAAGATTATAGGAAAGTTAGTACTCCTGGTTTGATGGTCCACTTCTGAAGATACCGTTATTTTTTAAACTGCATCAGTCAACACGAAACATGGATCAATTATATTCATTGACAAATGTAAACTAACGAAAGTGATTGTTCTCTGTATGTGAAGAACATATTGGAATTTGTAACTGGATTATCGATCATGTCAGGAATAAGTGTAGGTCATGGTCAAATTCAGCTAACTTAGTGCAAGACGAAAGACAAGGTGAAAATTATCTATTAAAAATTCCTGTAACTGCGAAGAACATCGGTGTTTACATAGACCACATTAAGCTATTCAAGCCCATTACGACGTGCTTAGCTAATATCAATAGATGTTAATTTCGCCCAAATATCCAGCTGGAAATCCGTTAGGGATCTGGAGCTAAAGGGATACAATGAAGACTATATGATTTTTAAAGCTTTATGTTAATCTCAAAAGCAATTAACAATCATAATGAACTAGATTCAATTTGCCAATAGTTTAGAAAACTAACAGACTGCCACCAGGTTAGGAATCAAGTCAATCGAAAAAAACAAACAAGATGCGTTAGCAAACAAGTAACATGACGGTTACTAATAACAACAAGCAGAACTCAGCATCGACAGAAAAAAAAACCGTTGGTTTCAAATTAAGAAACTGCTATTAGCTCATTTATATGCTATTTATCCTTAAGATGTCATCTAGAAAAGTACTAAACTTCATACTTAAACCATTCACTTCCTGGGAAGTAACATTTTACAACAATAGTGCTGAACTAATTCGATAAATCTGAAAATCGATTTCAGGTAAAAATGTGGATTTGTACACAAAAGGAGTCTGTAAACAAGAAACAAAACATCTGCCCATCGGTCATTCATTTAAAACATTTCTTTGGCTAACATCAAGTATATGTGAAAAAAACTGTCAAAATACAAAACTAATAACAGTCTTCCCTGTTAATTAAGAAGTCAACAGATAACGAGTTCAGAATCTCTTCAGTCTAATATGTCGAAGCATTTTGAATATAGCACAATAAAAGCCACTACTCAGATTAATATCTAATATCAAATCCAGGGACGTTTTTGGAAACATTTAACTACTAATTCACTGAACGAATACTGGACAATTTTATATATATATATATATATATATACTATATATATATATACTATATATATTTACATCGCATCAGTCGCAAGTGTACTTAGCAGAGAAATCATAAAGATTTTAGTAAAACACTAGAATTGTCTAACTCATAATTCAAAACCCTTTAGCAGTACTCATCATGATTTTTTTTAAATAGGATGGAAACCCTAACTTTCTAACACATAATTTGCATTAGGTAATCTACAAAAGTTTGGTTGACTGTATATAGTTTTCATGAAACTATGTGTACATCAACATCATATTAAATGAAAAATTTTAATGGTTAATTTGGATGGGTTGTTTGAATCTTTTCATTGATGTTTAAGACTGAAACGTGCATCCTGTGTAGATACTGTCTATAGTTTCATTAAGCCTTAAGCATTATAAGCAGATTTAGACTGTAGGTCGCAGTCGAATACGGAACTCAGTAGCGAAGATGAAAATTTAGTGACATTTCAAGTTAACTATGCTGCGCTCCAGTTTCGGAGAGAGAATCAACTCTGGTATACATGTAAATCCGTTTGACGTCTCGTAAATAGGAAGGAATGCATATCCTGGACTTTATTACTAGTCACCATTTATATGTGCTTAGCTGTTCATGTAAAAATAATTATGTATACATTATGATTATTACTAATTCACAACAGTGAGCACGTGAGTGTCTCTGTGTTCTCTCTGCACTGGCGCCCACCCACGCGCGTGGGTGGGCGCCATGGCAGAGAGAACAGAGAGAGACACACGTGCTCACTGTTGGAATTAGTAATAAATCATAATGTATACATAATTATTTTTACATGAACAGCTAAGCACATATAAATGGCGACTAGTAATAAAGTCCAGGATATGCATTCCTTCCTATTTACGAGACGTCAACCGGATTTACATGTATACCAGAGTTGATTCTCTCTCCGAAACTGGAGCGCAGCATAGTTCACTTGAAAGGTCACTGAATTTTCATCTTCGCTACTGAGTTCCTTATTCGACTGCGACCTACAGTCTAAATCTGCTTATAATGCTTAAGGCTTAATGAAACTATAGACACTATCTACACAGGATGCGCGTTTCAGTCTTAAACATCAATGAAGAGATTCAAACAACCCATCCAAATTAACCATTAAAATGTTTCATTTAATATGATGTTGATGTACATATGGTTTCATCAAAACTATATACAGTCAACCAAACTTTTGTAGATTACCTAATGCAAATTAGGTGTTAGAAAGTTAGGGTTTCCATCCTATTTAAAAGAAATCATGGATGAGTACTGCTAAAGGGTTTTGAATTATGATTAGACAATTCTAGTGTTTACTAAATCTTTATGATTTCTCTGCTAAGTACACTTTGCGATTGATGCGATGTAAATATATATATATATATATATATATATATATATATATATATATATATATATTGTACAGTATTTGTTCAGTGAATTAGTAGTTAAATGTTTCCAAAAACGTCCCTGGATTTGATATTTAGATATTAATCTGAGTAGTGGCTTTTATTGTGATTTCAAAGGCTTCGACATATTAGACTGAAGAGATTCTGAACTCGTTATCTGTTGACTTCTTAATTAACAGGGAAGACTGTTATTAGTTTTGTATTTTGACAGTTTTTTCAACATAACTTGATGTTAGCCAAAGAAATGTTTTAAATGAATGACCGATGGGCAGATGTTTTGTTCTTGTTTAAGACTCCTTTTGTGTACAAATCCACAATTTTACCTGAAATCGATTTCACGACTTTCAGATTTATCGATTAGTTCAGCACTATTGTTGTAAAATGTTACTTCCCAGGAAGTGAATGGTTTAAGTATGAAGTTTAGTACTTTTCTAGATGACATCTTAAGGACAAATAGCATATAAATGAGCTAATAGCAGTTCTTAATTTGAAACCAACGGTTTTTTTCTGTCGATGCTGAGTTCTGCTTGTTGTTATTAGTAACCGTCATGTTATTGTTTGCTAACGCATCTTGTTTGTTTTTTCGATTGACTTGATTCCTAACCTGGTGGCAGTCTGTTAGTTTTCTAAACTATTGGCAAATTGAATCTAGTTCATTATGATTGTTAATTGCTTATTGAGATTAACATAAAGCTTTAAAAATCATATAGTCTTCATTGTATCCCTTTAGTCCAAGATCCTAACGGATTTCCAGCTGGATATTTGGGCGAAATTAACATCTATTGATATTAGCTAAGCACGTCGTAATGCTTGAAAGCTAATGTGGTCTATGTAAACACCGATGTTCTTCGCAGTTACAGGAATTTTTAATAGATGATTTTCACCTTGTCTTTTGTCTTGCACTAAGTTAGCTGAATTGGCCATGACCTACACTTATTCCTGACATGATCGATAATCCAGTTACAAATTCCACTATGTTCTTCACATACAGTAGAACAATCACTTTGTTAGTTTACATTTGTCAATGAATATAATTGATCCATGTTTCGTGTTGATGATGCAGTTTAAAAAAATAACGGTATCTTCAGAAGTGGACCATCAAACCAGGAGTACTTAACTTTCCTATAATCTTCCTGTTTTGTTATGAATTATGAATTCTGTTGGAACACTGAAATTGTATTCGACTACAGATATTTCCATGTTTGATTCTCAGTAAAACTCGATCACCATTATGTATCACAAATATGTGACTAACTTAACTTGCTTAATTGAAAGAGGTACAAATTTTCACTGAAGCCATTTAAAATTCGCCTCAAGGCAAGCTATTAATAAGAATAGTTTGAAATTACTATGAAAATATACACTGAAAACTAAACACAATGATTCTTGTCTCTCTTTACTTATTATATATATATATATATATAGCATTTTTCAGCTTTTACATATTATAAGCATATCGGAAACTAATATAATTATAAAGCATACTTGCTGTATTCTTTTACCTTTTACAAACCAGTTAGAATAATGACTATCGTCATATCTAGTCATTTTAGGTAAATATAAATATATTCTTCATTTGTATTATTATTAATTACTATTTTGTAGTTACATAGTTGTTTTTAGCAAACTAATCAATTTATTATTGAAATATGATGAGAGAGTTTTATCCCTATTCCATCCTACACACATAAAAACATTTGTATATAATCTCATTAAATTTTGGTTATCTATAGAAACTATGTTACTACACGTATGAATTTAAAATATAGGTTACTGGTAATAAAAGAAGCATTTTTACCATTCACTTATTGATATGCCTCAACTATTTACTCTATTCAAAAAATTTTAGTGGCTTCCAAGTTGACGAAAAATAGTAATACCTCTGTCTAGGTTTCCTTGTATTTCTGGTGAAATGAGATTATTCAACATAATTGTAAGGAAGACTTAGAGAGAGGTTTCTTGATGATTGTCATTTGTTATCAAGGCCTACATAAAATCTTTAAGAAAACTAATGTTGCTCGTAAAATTTCTGACCAAAGTGCACAGTGCCACGTGAAACGTAGCATATTTCCTAGTTCTTTTTACTGACAGAACTTATTCAGTTAGTTTACCAATGGATAGCTAGTGTAAGCGGTTTGATATTTTGAGGCATTGATATGATTCCAGCTAAAAAACAAACCAACCAGACTGTTTTCCTATATGAATCTCTTGTTACAGCATACCAATCACTGAGGTACAGTTTCAAACAGGATCCTAGTTACAGCCCTTTCGATTCATGAATAACATCTCTGGCGAAATTTCTAAAGTAGTTTTATTAAGTAATGCCATACGTCTTGTCATATTATTTTTCTACATGGCTATTTGTGCAACTTCTATGCATATGCATGTGAGGATACGTTTTGATGACTTAATTTAGGTTTGATCCTGGATAAGCGTTTGTCTCTCGTGACAATAAAAGTAAAGTGGCAAGTAACTACTTAAGGGGATAATAGTTTGAATTCATTTTTAATTTAAATATTTTGAACTTTGTTTAAAAAATATGCCAAACGCAATCATCTCAGAAATATTATCAATAACGATTAGGAATTTAAGGGCATTAAGAAGTGATTTCTTTCTCTAAAACTGTAGTTTTTAGAATTCACAGAGGATAGTGCGTGGAAGTTTCAAATTATTTGGTAAGTGCAAGACGTATATAATTTCTATTTTATGACCTGCTTAAATCAAAAGATGTCAAGTAATTCAAATTTTAGGGAAAAACGATCAAATAAAATTGTTATCATCTAAGGAAGAGTTTGTGCTGCTACAGACATCATTTTGTGTAAAAAATGATCCATCCTATCACGACCAACAAACAATGAAGTATATACACATAGATGAAATAGGATGAAATATTACATACATTTATCTGCAGCAAATTCAAACGAATAATTACAACACTTAGATTAGTGAGAACTACCTCAGTATATAACTCCACTGGTACTGACATAATTACAGACGACTTTGGTGCCAAACCTGTGTGAAATGTCTATAAATAGAGTCAGATAAGATTGTACACATTACCGAGAAATACGATATGAGAATTATATCACTTTTAATGATTATATCCTTTTTTTTATTTTATGAACTGATTATTGAAATAGTCGATTACCGCTGAAAACATCTTGATAAAGATGAGTAGAAACATTTTAATACAATAATTTACTAAATCCTTGGCTAATGCAAACACGTAAACCGAACAGAAACAATGATTTCTAAATTTTTAAAAACCAGCTGAAATTTGTCAAATGTATCTCGCAAAATAATACATGTATAAGTTTATATTTTCTAATGAACTGACATAAATTTATTTTTAATCTTAAAAGTTAATTTATCCCAGTTTTTCCTGCACAAGTAGTTTTTAAAAGTTTACACAGATTAGAGAAAGTTTTCATCATTGAAATGATGCTAACTGACGTATCACTAGAAACCAGAAATCATTGAAATACTGTATTATTTTTATTTCATACTCATTAGTGCACATCTAAGACTCAGTATACCAAGTTCAGGGTACGAGGCTATTATACTATTAGGCATGAACTTCAGAGATCAATGACTCCTATTTTCAACTGTTTAGTTTTACTAGTAGTTAATTAAATCACTTCAAACTTGGTTGGCTCCATAAGTCACAGCTTTCCAAACTTGATTCCGGACACATGTCATGATTGTTCATAATCGAAAAGTCGATTATTTTTTGTTGGGATAGAAGTTTTTGCAGGACTGAATATTCTGAATTGATGAGATTTTATTTGTACACAAGATGAACAAATATATCCTTCTATCAGTGATTAGCCGATATTAATCGGTGATGTAAATCATATTATTTATGTGAACAAAATGAATGAAGCTTATTTAGTGATACGTAGGACTATGTTTTGTTTCCGAATGCTCACTTTAACAACGACAATTGAAAACTTCTGAGAAAGAAATGCTTTTATAATTAAAGCAGTCAAGCATTTACTCTCTAGAGACAAAATATTGAACACTGAAAGCGCTCTGTCATCTAGAACAAGATGGTAAAACATTCACTTACTTTAGCTAAGTCAACTAGAGTGCTTGCAGAATCTTGAACTTTTCTTTGATCGAGTTTCATTCTACGAAGACTATAAGGAAAAATGTTAAAAGAGAAGTATAAGTTTAAAAACTATTATAATAACAGCAATAAGTAAGTAATTTAAATTTGAATCAAAAAGATTTTAATTCAGTAGAACAGTATTTACAATATTTAACTTGTTATCTTTTCAATGTTTACAAATATTTGTTTAGATATTAAGGAAGTGAAGAGCTTTTGAAAATATTGACACAATTTTTATTGCATTCTGAATTTTTGTGTCAATGGTATAGTGTTTTTATAAGTAAACACTTTTTAAAGCTTGGAAGTATTTTTTTTTTTTGAAGAACAAAACTGTTTTGAATTTTTCAATACTTTGAAACAAACGTTTTGATTCATCAATTGAATAAAAATATGAAACGGAAAAATAAAACCATTCAAACCATGCAAAACAGTCTGAAACTTTTTAAGAAATATCCACTCAGAATGTTTCATTCTGAAATCTTTCAACATATTCATTACAGCATATACACTGTAAAACATTAGTTGTGAGTGATTGAACTACGTATTAATTAATGTTGAAGTTGGTGTAAATAAACTCAGACAATGAGATTATTGCGTGACACTGACTGTAACAGTTGGGGTATGTGTATCAATACCGATTCATCAACATCTCTATTATATAACATTCATTGTGACAGACATCTGTGCGAAGAAACATTGACAAAAATCAAATACCGTGATCATAACAAAACATGAATCCATTTTCTTTTGTAATATTTAAATATTTAAAAATATTGATTGTAGACTTTGAGGTGTGTCAGTATCGTAAAATGGTAAGATTACATATGCATAGACTAATTGAAAGCTATTTGTCTAGTAAAAAAGTACTCATTGTGATATATTTAATAAAGTTGAATACAAAGTTGTAAGTGAATATAATCTGACAAAATAATGGAGGCCAAGCAGTAAATAATGAATAAAAAGTTATAGAAATATAAGGGGAGATTACCTGATTCTTTCTATAAAATAAATTGCTCAGTCTAGGAAATACAAACGGAGCTGAAATAAGAAGTCAAACTAAAAACTAACAGAAAATGAATCTTGATCAGTTAGATCATGAAATAAGGTGTTGAAAGAATAAATATTTGCAACTGTTTTCATCAATCAAATACGGAATTGACAATTATGGAGTTTTGAAAGCATATATTAATTTTAAATATTTTGATGGTATTAACTTTGAAAATATCTAGTTATCAAGGGTCTTAGATAATGATGTACTGTTATTATGATCTGAGAATTATTTCCTTAGTTTGGGAACCGAGCGATTGAGAGACTTGGCGTATACGGAGTTGAATCTAAGGAAGTTAGAAAGACTTGGCATTTGATACGTGCCAACACTTAAGGGCTAATAACTGGCAAGTAAGTATAAGGGAGAGAGAGAGAGACTAGAATTTTAGGGGAGCCTTTATATCCTTAAATCTTCCAAATCATGTTACAATAATTCTAATACAAAACTGTAACATTTACGACCTTGGAATCATTTATTAAAAAAATGAAATAAAAAAAGAAATCAGACCATGGATGTCAGATATCATTGTATTAATATGAAATGATATTTACCGACGTCTTGCTTATTCATCGCAATTAAAACTTAGTAAAAGAAAAAATAAATTAGTTAAGGTTAGTCGTTGCAATCAGTTGTGAAAAATGAATTTATGCGAAAGCAAATGACGAATAACTAAAATATGAACGGAATCTGTTTATTTGCCTTTAGGCTTTCGTTCTTACTATTAAATATTCAGAACTGTAGTCTGACGAATGTACTTCAGGATGAAAGAAATGATTCTTTTTTTATTCGACAGCACTATTTGTTTTGGCGCTTTTTAAAAATATGCTACATGATTTTTTCTCCATCATTCCTTGTATATTTTGATATGCAACTCATATTTTTTATACGGTCGTTGATTATATATTCTGTAATATTGAAATAAACTTTGTCACATAAAATATTCACTGAAGTATTTTTCATATAGCAGCTTTGAAGATTATAGGATTTCTATTTTTTGAAGTGCTAGTTGCATTTCTTATTGTATTTGTTTGTTTAACTTAAACTAAAAAGTTATCTTAACTATTCAATGAATTTGAGATTTTAAATGATTGATTGATGACCAGGTAAAGAAGATAACTGAACGGGTGTTAACTTAATGAATGTGCAATACAATAAGAAGTGAGAGGATTTTTTAATAAGTTAAGAGATGCATAGTTACGTACGGGATGAAATGAGTCTAGTTTTGAAAACTACACAAATTAACGCAATGAAAATACTGAAATCTTAATTCTAAATTAAGATTCAATGTGGATATGCTTGGTCATTGCTCCATGATTTCAGTGAACCTAGTCACTTAAGACTCGGATTGCAAGCTCACTGAACAAGTTTGTATAATATCCTTTGAAGAATCATTTATGATGTCTTGTTGAACTTAATTGAGTAATCATTTTTTCACTAGTGTATTCTGCCAATTATTGTGGGAGGTATTTTCTATATAATTAAACTGATCGTCTAGTAAAAAAGTGATTTTTTCTGTTTTCAAATCCTCAGTGCTGATGGAATTCAAACGATAATATTGTACTGTTTCAATAAATCGATAGTGTTCTTAGTCTAACCTTATTGTCAAAAATCCATGGAGTTATATGTCATGGTAACCGACAGTTGTCAGCAAGCCTTAACTACAATTCTAAGGCTTGTTGATGACAGGCCTCAACCATGTTTTACATTATAAACTTTTTCCATGTATCCATTATACTTTTTATATGGCTTAATTAGAGAACTCTCAATACTGTGTACATTGAATAGACAAAATTGTTAAGTGAACTGAACCGAGAATTCCAAATTTTTATTTATCATTTTTTTACAATTTTTCTTTGGTATAAAACATCAATGGATAAGGTCCTAATTTTGGATTGTTTTCGCACAAGTTGCTTAGTGAACACTCAGCTTACATTTCCCACTCGGAAAATCTTTGGTTGTCATTGGTTGACGGATTATTTTAATAGGCTATTTTTGTGGCTTTCCCAACGACGTTTCTATTATGTATAAATAAGCTCGATTTGTGTGCTTGTCAGTCTGATATTTTCTGGGGTGCTTGTAGTATACACTTTCTACACCTTATCAAGATTTGTTCATCTAACAAACGGATTAGAATAACCGCCTATCGTGTCACTGCATCATTTGTCTTCGCTCCGTTTATCGACTAAGGTGAACTCATAATAGCAGCATTCAAGCATGTCAATTGACGAGCATATCAACGTCGCACAAACCTGTAAACTAATCTACATTCGATATGAAATCAGGGTAACGGCTCGGCGAAATGCCTAAAGTGTACCATCGTACAACTTACAAAACACTCCACTTTTATCCACAGTGCTAGTAGTCTCCTATGCCCTAGCGTTATCATTTTATTTCTATAGAATGGATGGATTCTAGATACTATTGAAAATACATTATCAAAACGATAACATGATCCTGACGCTCCTTCGCACAAAATAAACACTTTCGTACCGTGTACCGTCTATCTAGAAGACATGGCTTTAAATAATCTTCTATCTTCCCCCGCTGTGTAAGTCTGTAGTGACATTATTATATTAATCTTTCAATCCAACTTAGTAATGACTCCGGTCCATTTTCCACGTAGCAATTACGTGTACTTCTTGATTGAAAGTCCCCTGAGGATAATGGTCATTTAGTTTTACTATACTGACATCTTATTACTTGTACTATTATCCATTTCATGATTAGTAATATTCAAGACAGTTTATGTTACTTTTTCTTTGCCCTGTGCGAGCCCACCAATTGTCTAGTTCCTCGGTTACAGTTTGATTGTAATTCTCACCGTCTCAACTTAGTTTATTCTAACTATTTGAGTTAGCATAATAGAGTGCCCAAATTATGTTATTACCCGTTTTTGTTGGTCTGTTATTTATTCAACAAAGTCAATCACACTCAGTTGCATTCATGCACCCTAAACTATATTGACACTGGTACACTACTGACTTAGACCAGATTTCGATTTTTACTTCAGCTATTTTAAACTGTTCCCATTCTGTATTTGTGTTTGTTTTGGACACGTTGAGCCGAACCCAAGTCCTACTTTCCCTCCTCTAACATTGTGAATGTTATTTACTGTAAAATGAAAAAAAAATTGACCAAAAAATTGTAAACTATTTTAAGTGATTTTTTTCTTTAAAACTTATTTACGTTAACGATTTGTAGAAAATATTTGTAAAAATTTTTTTGTGTAAAAACATCATATTTTGAGACTGAATTTAATGAGAACATAATGAAACTACTTTATTGTCTTTTACAAAATATATAAAAATCTTTATGGATTCGCCATTTGTCGTTGAAGGCATATATAAGGAGAAAATTAAGCGATAGTTATTTCAAATATTACTTTACTCAACTAACAAAAATTAGAAATGAATTTCTTTGTTAGATAAAAGATTGAATGTACACCAGTGAATATATATATGAATATAATTGTAAGCAGTTTCAGTAACTTATTAGTGAAACTGAGTGAGTGATTAGTTTAGTAATGATGATCTGCTTGTTATTTATTCATTACAATGGTAGCAGCTTTCATAATTCAAATTCCCTGAAGTCACAATAAAAATTAGGGAACGACCTGTTTAGCCAGGATGTAAACAACTGAGTTATATTAGATTGTGCTTATCAGTTAATGTAAAAGAATATGCCAACGCTCACTGGTAAGTAGATATGATGGTCATCTAAAATTCAAGGGTGGTTGGATATATGCTTAATTAGTCATTTAAATTTTATTTAGTTAAAATATTTTAACAGAAATTAAGTTCGCGTTGACATTGATTGTATGTATTGGATTTAATAAGTAGTTTTGTGATAACAAAGATTGCACTTGTTGTTTATGTGGTCAACTAAAAAATTCCCATCTCTTCTGAAAACCTGGACATATTATACAATTAGATTGATCGTATTTGAACCAGCAATAAAATATACTACAAATTAATATATTTGTATAAACCTAAAATGGTTATAAAAAGTTTCATAAATAAGAGTTATATACAAATACTTGGCTACTAAGTTACTAGTCTCAAGTGACTAAGTCAATATTACAATAAATACAAGAAAAAAAATAATTTCATCTATCATAACTAAAGAATCACATAACAGAATTCGGTTGTGAAATTATTGATGAACACAACATTTCAGTGAATTACAAAAAGCCATATGAAATGCAGGAAAATGAACGAACTGATAAATAAAAGTGAAACTACACAATTAAATAAACATACCCATGAATTGCTCTTAAAAATTTACGTTGATGTGTTCTAACTTTAGAAGCATCTACATGTTTGACAAGTTTTGTGTATTTGTATATGAGCCATGTTTCTCGAAGTACATTGGCGGCATAATTTTTAACCTTGAAATTAAATGTACAATTAAAATCAACAGTCTTTTTAAACAATATTTACAGGTGAATTGATTATTTTGAAGAAAGTAAAAACTATGATTAGTGCAAAATTTTATTACGTTCGGTTCTTGTCAGCTGTTTACAACCGCTAAAATTTTACAATCAAAGTTATCATGGAAATTGACCATGATTAGAGATACATATGTGCATAATGATGCGTTGACGTTTTCAATAAAATTAATGAGGATATAAAAATATGTTACATACATATAAAGTGTGAGAGGAAATGTTCCAGAATATCGAACTGGTGATTAGAAATCAAAAAGTTGTCAAAATACACAAACTATATGATGACATAACCGACTTCAGATTAATAAAGACTGATAAGGGTTGAAACTAGTCAATTAGAATCAAAATTATGAATTGAAGGAAAATTAGGATGATGTAATCATAGCATGAGAAAGAGTGGGAATGAAGGATGATGTAATAGAAAGGATGTGATGTGAACAATATTTAACGTTATTAACCTTGTGATAAATGCTACAGTATGATTACGTTGAGTACATGGAGTGGTTATGATACCTAAAGTCTCTGAATCTCTAATCAGTTAATGCTGGCTATGATAAGCTAATTATCATGAGAGTTTAGTTTCTCAACTTTCAACTTAATGATTTAAGGAACACAGAATAAGCTAATGTTATTCTCAGTTAGTTCTCATAAAGGTCTTATAATATTATACATTTTTGGAGTAGACTTTATTCAGCGTAGAGAATTAAGAAACTACCATATTAATTGTAGTATTCTATTTCCATTTCAAAATGTAATGAAATGACCCATATATATATACATATATTGCATTATAGATTTTTATCTCTAATAAAATCTGAGGACATATTTCATTCATTTTTGTAGTGAAGACGAAACACGTTTGAAACTTAATCTATTATTACCAAATAATTAATGTTAAGTTTTATTAGATCAAAAAAATATCAACACAAATATTCCAGATAATGGTTGACATTGGCGATAAAATTAGATCATTAATCACTGCTTAAGATAAATAAGTGAACACAGTCGAAATAGATTTGGTCATTAATAAAAATAATAACACTGGTTAACATCAATCAATAATTTATTTTTATTTTACATCTAATAATATAATTACCTTTTTATTTAATTGATTTTCCATCATAAAATGAATCACATGCTTTTCTGCTTTGGATAATTCTAATTTTCTAGCAAATACTGCCACAACTAACGCTGTACATCCAGAACCCTGTTTAATGATAATTATCATAGAATACATAGTAAATAAAGCTAATTAAAAGATTAGGAAACTGATAACACTGATTATACTAAAAATAAAATCATTTCCATTGGTAAGTGTGCTATTCAGCTGTGGGGTTTTTTGGGGATCAGTTTAATTATTAGATTTCATTCGTCATATACATTCGTGAATTTCTAATCAGAAGTTGAGATTAATGGAATTCAGATACCGTAAATGAGATTGTTGTCAATGTTGGCATAAGGGTGAATACTAAGTTATATCACAAACTGATTAAAGTTTGAATTGGTCTATTAGGCGCTGACTCCGCAGTTATAATGATTAAACATTTTTTATGGTAACTAAAGGTCTTATATTCGACTTCTGGTGGTGGATTCATTTTGATAACATCCGCATTATTACAATGAAACGGTTTCCTAGTGCCGCACCGTTTCCAGTTACACCTCAAACAAGACCAATGTGTAACGAACCTATATTTAGAATACAATAAACTCATAATATGTTACATTGGTTATAAGAGATATACCACACACACAGTCGTCCTTTTCTCTCGCCACAGCCACAGTGTCTTTGCCTGATTGATCCAGCTCTTGCACATCCGCGATATATCACCAGCAAGTCTTGCATGAATGTGTCCCTTTGCTCTGTACCCCCGCCCGTCTATACCACAATCCGTCCTTCCCTTTGTGCAGCCCGTGAGCGACTTCTTTTCACCCTTCCACCACCTCCATTCCCCCCTTCAGCGGCGATGTCACTGTGCCTGAACCACCGTCCGGATACGCCCCTTATCATACCACAACCAAAGTCACTAGTTTGCTAAGCTTCATAGAGAGGACATATTTGATGGACAGCAACATAGAAATTCTTGTAGGATAACTAGGTTCACACGTTTACAAAAACTTTGGT
>OX103971.1:67960613-68020870 GCA_944470395.2 Schistosoma turkestanicum
GTTATCCTTTAATAAACATATAATTATAAACTTCTAATTCTACAATCATATAAGATAAAACCGTCAACTTCTTTTCTGTCTTTCCAACCCGAGTGATGTTAAGGTTATCGGGAGTTACACATTAGGAATTTGAGGAATCAAACAGTTTCATGGATCATTACAATATATAGTGCTATTTTTATGTATATCTCCGGCGGTGGTCCAGTTAAACTTACAGATTACCTATTTCGAAATTCAATAATTCGATTTTATTTTTTACTAGCTGTTTACGTGTTCCAACATCGTTTATTTACACTTTAAAAAACAACTAATAATAATAATAATCCGTCATGAAGTTAGTTACTATAAAATTTATTCATGTGGAACGATTACTAGAGGTAAGGCATTTTCCTACTTGTTATTGTAAGCGATATCCGGGAAAATTAAAATAAAATTCATGCTTCGTCTATGTTATGTGATGAAAGCCGATAATTGAAAAAATGGGTACGGATGAAGGTGAATGTCAGCAAGGTATCATGGAGAACCGGTTTTGTGCATTTTTATACTTTTATACTTTCAAATGTATATGTAAGACAATAAGTTGGCATATTCAACCTACTTTATGTACTGAGAATTCTCTACTTTAATCAAGCATGCAGCTTTTTAATAAACTGTGTATTTCGTACTTCAGCTTATAATGTATTCAGTAATATGTTGTTGTATAATAATTAATTTTATTCTTAGTTAATATACGTTTTACCAAGTACTTGAGGATCTGCTAAGTCCTCTCTGTGTCAATACTTCTAACCTATCTTAAACTGGAATTCCTTTTTCTCTTATTGAGCCATAATATAATCATTTTATCTGTGAAAAAACTAATACACAAATATTTGCTTATTCGTATGTATGGTTTGATGCATAATAATTAGAGTGCTGTTAAAAAATGGATAAAACGTTTTTCCTAATGATTATTTATGAAAAAAGGTGAATAAAGATCACCGAAATGGTAAACTGAAAATTCAGTCAACTGACTGATTGACTATATTCTCCGGAAAGTTAGTCAAGTATAACGATGAAAGAGACTGAGGATGTGAAAGCCGTTCGGTTATTATTAATAAATTCAATAAATATTTGAACCACAGATGGGTAGCGGTGATCAATAGAATCCTGGATGCACCTTTCACACTACTAGGCACTCAAACACAGTACTCTCTGTTTCAAACTGTTATCCCGAAATGAATGTAAACAGTGGGATAAAGGCACTTTCAGCCGACGAGTCACAAATAGAACAGAGCCAATGTCCTGGATTCTGTCACTAGATGACATTCATTTATGCCTAATAAATGTTTATAACTTGGCGGCAATAACGAGGCACTCTGCACAGGATGCATATTTGTCGGCTGCAGTCTTGATTATCAACTGGAAGATCCAGGTAATCAATACATAAAAAAACTCAGGCAATTTTTTGTCAAGCTACTTATAAAATGACAGATTGTTTTTTCTTCTCCGAATTCTTACCGGTCAACTAGGAATTGGTTAGCAAAGCTGGACGAGTTTTTACTGTTTAACGATTTGGTATATTCCCCCTAGTCACTTAAAAATAAACAACATTTATTTACCGTTGATTTGTAATATGAGGATCGTTTTCCTCGATTTCCGATAATGAAACATTTGGCTTACTGTAAAAAAAGTGAACGTTCTGTTACACATATAGTTAATTTTTTAATCTGTATTCGTTGTTTATTCAGGGGTATTGAGTGTTCACATTTTATTCCAATGGAGCACTTTACCAGTCTGATTCAATGTTTTTTTCTTTATGCTGATCTCCAGTTCTATGTTGTTTTTTATAAGTTCAGTTTACGTCATCAAATTTATCAAACGATTGTGACTATAAAAGTTATTGTTATAAATGATTTTGTGAAGTCTGTTGCATTTTAAGTTAGTAAAAATATCCTCAAAGTGTTTTAAAATTAGTCTGGAAATTGTGAAAACTTTTAGCTACATGGCACTACTTGAGGCTGATCATTTACCATTACAAATAGAAATGACATAGTTACATTTAGTGAGTGTAATCAGAGATTTTACTCAACTGCGTTGGTTTCTAATATATTTGCTCTTGAAAAGATCACTAATTTTTTTATGTATTCCGTTAGTGATGAAAATCTCTACATTTATGATATTTAAATTTTGACACCAAGTTATCTACTTTAAAAATTATAGATTAAATTTCCTTGTTGTAGTACAGTCAACTCCAAACATCATAAAATATTCAGTAAGTTGCTGATCAGTGAGGTGATTGTGATCGATAGTGGAATGTTGAAATCAAATGGATCAGTATTACATAGTTTAACAAAAAACAGCTAATTGGCATCAGTGTGAAATCGTTATGAAAACGTAGCGACATTGAACGGGTCATCAGTTTTCTGTATAGCCAACCTATTAATATTATATTTTCGCTTGTCCTCAGCATGTACGATAAGTATATGTACTTGTGAAGTTTTATGAACTTGCCACTAATATTGTGAAAAGATTAGTCGAATAATCTTGATACTGACATCAAATCACTCAAGACGAACTAATTTGGTGGTAAACAGTAATGAAGTAAATAACAATAACGAGAACATTGACGTATAATCTAATTATTGATCACAGGTGTTATTTTGCAAGTGATATGATTGACAAAATGAAAGTATTCGCTGTGTTTAATAGGATCTAATATAGAATTATATTTAAGCGAAGGTTATGATACACAAGAGACTGAAAATGAAAACATCATTCCTGAAAGTATCACCAAATATATGGTTTTATACATTTAAAAAGATGGCTTTCCAATGTAAAATAAGTGAATACAACTAATCAGTTTCGATACTGTTTACTTTTTCGTTTTAAAATAAAATGTATAACTTTCAAATTCATAAAGTATATAAATTCAAATCCTGAAGTAAATTCAAGTGAGAGATCTACTATATTTGCTCCATTATCTATTAGATTTGAAGAACATCAAAGCAATTATCAACCAACATCAAAATCAGAATTTTCAATACAAATGTCAAGACAATCCTACAGCATGGGGCAGAAAATTGGAGAACTACCGAAGCCAACATCCACAAGATACAATAATTCATTAACAGTTGTCTTCGCTAAATACTTCAAATCTGTTGGCCAGATACCATCAGCAACAACCTGCTATGGGGGAGAACAAACCAGATTGCATCCAAGAAAGAAATTAGGAAATAGCATAGATAGAGAATTGGACGCACATTGTGAAAATTTCCCGATCGTCTTACGAGGCAAGCCATCACTTGGACCCCTCAAAGTCAGAGTAAAAGAGGAAGGCCAAGGAACATATTGCGCCGGCAAACGGAGAGAGACATGAGAAGAATGGGTGTAAATTGAACAGAACTGGAAAGGGAGGACCAAGACAGAGTAGGCTGGAGAATGCTGGTCGGTGACCTATGTACCACTGTGGGTAATAGGCGTAAATAAGGTCTACTAATTATCTGTTAGTTGTGTGTTATACACCAAATGTTAGTTTTATTATGAAACTCATGAAAATTTTCAAATTGTGAATCTTGACAAAATAATGAGGAGATTCAATTAATCTGAATAAATGACTTATTTATACTTAATATTTGTCTTTGTCATGGATATGAATAAATGTATTAACACATGAACAGTAAATCAATATACGTCCATATGTTAGCATAGTATTTAAGCCAGTCAAATGTCGAATTTGAAACCCAGCTTGATGTTTATTTCAGCTTAGTTTATAATATGCAGTGAACTGAATATTTCTAGATAAATAACAATATTCTAGGTAGACACTATAAACAGTTAAATAAAGTTGGAAAGTTAACAGTTGGTAAATGTGACTTAGAAAATATGGTTCGCAGTTTACAGGAAAGATTTCACATTTAAAAGAATCATATGACGAAGTTTGAAGATAAAAACTAGCTATTGTTTCTGATGAAGTCAATAAAAAGACCAAACATAATATTCTGAATAAACTGACCTGAAGAAAGACCGAAATCCAGTTGGAATAGTCTAAAAAGAAATTTATTGTTTGTCACAAACTTTTCAAGTCCTGGGTTCAATTTCATAAAGCACCGGAGGGTTAAGTGTGCACACTGAAACCAAAGTGTGACACTTATTCATTGATGCCATTTTTTCGAGAGTTCTCTAGTTAATTTCAGTTATTGATTACAATAATTTCCAAAAAGGAACAAAATCTTTGACAAATTTTTCTAGCCTAATTGAATTATTTGATTTAAATTTTAGTTTCATATCCGAATAATTTTTTCTACATATACTCAGTCGGATAAAAATTAAAATGTCGTGTAGTTTTAAAAAAATACGCCATTTGTTTTAGGCAAAAATTATGCTTATTTTCATAAAATTTATCGAAATACTTTAACTTGGTTAATGAAGGTTAGTCAATAAGTGGGTTAGTTGTCCAGGTGTGAAGAGTTTGGTTGATACAAGTACATATATATATATATATATATTCATTTCATTGTGTTCAGTAGAGATAAAACATTCACCCAATCCTAATGTATGAGAAAATTAGGAATTCAGTACTAGGCATTCGGACGATGGGATGAAATTCCTAAATCATTTATGTATTGTTCATTGTCAAATAATCTATTTAAGTACTGAAGGTACAGAGTGTTTGAGATTGACCAGATGTAAACATATTATGTAATTCCGTACCACATTCATGAAATAGTCGTAATTAGGAAAGAAAATTTATTGATCTACTTTACTCCAAAGAATTTATTGTAGATACAATTTTCGCTGATCATTAGTATTTTGAAATCGGATGGTTAACTGAATCAAATATAGTTAGTCGTTTTATTTCTGTCATTGCTCATGTTGGAGTGACTTAAATTAAACCCTCAGTTATATCTACTGCACAATAATTTTGTTCAGAACATTCATCTCGTCAGTGATGTACAGGATAAATATTGGAAAGTAAGTGTAAAACGGTCACACAAAACTTGATCATGCTACATTTACAAGGAAGTCAAGTGTCTGCCTGGTATATCAATAATATAAGAAGCAAACGTCATTGATATATATTGACAGTTTGAAGTTTTTAATATTGGTTACTTGCAAGTTAATCGAAATTTACAGACAAATAATTAGGGAAACATACATGTCACATTCCAGGAAAACTACTCAAAAGTTAACCTCAAGAGTGGATCTTTAATGTTAACTGACTAATGTTTGATTGCAGTTAATCGTTGAAAACAATTTGAATAATATAGATTAAGAAAGATAAACTATTAACGGAATTTAAAAGGACTACAAGATTGGTATTTGATCACTTTTCGGGAAGACATAACAAGTTGATGATTGGCAGTTTTGACCAATTTAATTCATTGAAATCAGAACATTTTGGACTATCATTTTATCTTAATATGGATTTCATTACCGTTGAGAAATACAGAATGAATTTATCATATTTACCTAAGTTGACCTAGAGGACATTGATTACTGAATTGATTATGATTTAAAACTATTAAACAATGTCAATCTGTCACTTGAGTAGATTCACACCGATTCACTGTCACACGTGTACAGAACATTCAACACTTTTGAACTTTGTACTTCTCTATGATTACAAATATTATAGACTACCATTTCTATCAAAAGGTTTCATAACAAATACAAACGAATTGGGGTAGAAGCTTAAATTACATCATTGTAAAATAACAAGTTATTATAGTAGTAGGTTTATACTTAATTGGAATAAAAAAGCACACCCTTTTTAAATCTAAATAGCTTATGAACTAGACATTTACAGAGTTAGATAAATCATTTTAGTTTTACTACTGAAAATGATAATCAGTAACTTATATTAGTTTTGTTTTATAATAATAATACGTAATATTCTTTCTATTTAATAAAGTATTAATCATATACTACTTTACTTTTGATTTTCTATAGAATAATTCTTATCATAAATATTTTGTCCTACTATTATCCTATGTGTTATTAAATTAGTTGTTAACAGTTGTATTCTTCTATTTCCCTTGTTTCTATTTCTTTTTTTAAGGAAACACTTCAGTTTACAGTCTTGTCTATTGAGATGCGCGAACCATTTGGTCTCGAAGTGGATAAAGATTGAGTATTATTGTTTCTCCGTCATTGAGTATAGAAATAATACACTTAACAAATGATATATATATATATATATATATATATATATATATATATATGTCAAAACAACAAGGAAACGAGACATTCATCTCATAATTTTATATCATTTTGTCCAACTCTGAGTTTTCTTTTTACATTCACAAAACAAGTGTCTTTATGGAGTATAACATTTTTTTGTTGGATTTCTATAGAAAACGCAAAAAGATGATTGTTCGATTGGCTTCATTGTTATGAAATATTAGGTAATTTTTAATATTATTTAATCAGTGTGACAGATGTAGAATAGGAAGATTGGTGTCTTTTCTTGAATGTAAAATTTTTTACTGATGACACCGGAAGAATGGATTGGTTAGAAAAAAATATGAAAGTTTCACATCTGACATTGAGTTAGTTATTTCATTAGATATTGATATGAAAATACATCATATTGGAAATGTACTGTTAATCTTGTCTAGACTGTTTGATTCTTGACATTATGCAATGTTGACTGTAACAGAAATAAACTGTAAAAAGCACCAATGGTTTGTGCATAGTATACCAGAAAAAACTAGTGAATGTTTATTTGAAGCTTGTAGGTATATTTTAAAATTAAAAGGTTAAAAGGATGAAAATTTAACAGGATTGGATAATATTTACAATATTTGCTTGTCTACTATAAACTTCAAGAATTGTATCCGATCATTCATATCTGTTTCTAATATAATCATATAAGTTTTCTTGATAATTATAATCTGCGCTTCTTCTTTGTTCACTATTTATTGATAATTGAGTTTGTAAATGTACAATAATCGTTTTAAAATGTCTGATTTTTAGCTAATGCATCAAAATAGATATGTAACGGTAATCTCATATATAATATCAAACCTGTTTAACTAGGAATCAAGAATTATGTTTTTAATTAGAGCTGATATCGTTGATATCAACGATGTTAGTCAAGTAGCAGAATGTATAATTTTCATAATGTGTGTCCTATTCTCCATCTATATTATTTACTAATTTCTTCCTTAGATAGGATTTGGTTTGTTCTCTCCCACAGTAGGTCGTTGCTGATGGTGTATGGCCAAAGGATTCGAAGTAATTTGCGTATACAACTGTAAATAAATTCTTGTATTTTGTGGATGTTGGCTTTGGTAGTTCTCCACGTTTCTGCCCCATACATTAGAACTATATTGATATTGTATTGAAAATTCTGATTTTGGTGTTGATTGATAATTGTTTTGAGTTCCGGATGTTGTTCACTGGTAGATATGCAACCCTTACCTTGCCGCCCCGCGCCTTTACATCTGCATCAGATCCACAGTGCTCATCAACGAGGCTGCCGAGATATGCACAGGTTTCTAAAGCCTCGAAATCTTCTCCTTAAAAACGTTATTTGGTTGGTGCATGTTTTGCTGTACCTACGGATCCCGCCTTCTCCTTCATGTGTGTTGAGACGTATTGTTTCTGAGGCTGCTGTCACACAGTTCCTTTTCTCTTGCATTTGTAGTAATGTGTGCGGTAGAAGAGCTAGATCATCTGTGAACTGCAGATCATACAGCTACATTCCAACTGTCCACTCTATTCCGTGCTTCCCCTCAGATGTCGATTTCTTCTTAATACAGTCAACCACCTGGAGAAACAATAATAATCAATTTTATCTGACATCAGTCTTTACTTGGAATTAGTCTGTGAGCTGTCCTCCATACATGGCATTTTAGTTTAAACTGTCGTAGGAATTCCATATAATATTGACACAAGTACACCGTAGTGTTGAAGAAGCCTCCATAGTGTAATTCTGTCTACGTTGTCAAATGCTTTCTTTTAGTTAAGGAAGCAGATATATAATGGTGAGGTCCATTTAAATGACTGTCCAATAAAGTGATCTAGGGCAGGTCAAAATTAAAGGGTGCTGCATGAAAGAGACTACTTCCTTTTCGGATCACGTTAGACATGACTTTCACCAAAGATTATATTACAATTAATAATATGATTACAGTAACCGTAAACCGATGGATAATGAAAGTAAATAACAGTATGCATTTTAAATGAGTATTTTCATTGCTTTAGAAAGCTTCTGAAGGAAATGGGGGAAATGAAACCAAAGGATGAATCGTATCCGAGAATATCTAATGTGATTTTTCAGTTAAGTCTTCTAGACTGATTTTCATTTAAGATTTGATTGTTAAATCAAACAATACTACTCATCGTATAACTTTAAATAACGATATAAAAGCTTACTTTAAGATAAAATCATAAATTTCAATTGGTTATCGATTTAAACGATTTGATTTCATATTTGATTCAGAAATTTTGGGTTGAAGAGAAATAGAGCTCATACAGACTTCAGTGAGCTCATTCAAAAAATAAATCAATAATTTAGAGGAAACCGGTATCTAATGCTTTATGGTTTTAAGGGATTTTGTATTTAGAACTGGTGTAAAATAAAAAGTAAATGTGAATCACAAGAAAATGTGAGACCGTAGATCCGAGCGTGAAAACGACTGACATCGGTAGATATAACAGACGACGTCTGTTATATCTACCGATGTCAGTCGATTTCACGCTCGGATCTACGGTGTCACATTATTCTTGTCGCAAATTTACCTTTATATACATTTGTAGCAACCAGGTTCTCAAATGACAAAATCCCTTAACAGCAAAAAGCATAGAACAGCATTTAGACACCCGTTTTTTCAACACACTCTAAATTTAATTTGATTTATTTTTTGAATGAGCTCACTGAAATCTGTATGAGCTCTATTCCTCTTCAACCCAAAATTTCTGAATCAAATATGAAATCAAATCGTTTGAATCGATATAACCAATTGAAATTTATGAGTATTGTTTGTTTTAACAATCAAATCTTAAATGAAAATCAGTCTAGAAGACTTAACTGGAAAATTACATTAGATATTCTCGGATACAATTTATCCTTTGGTTTCATTTCCCCCATTTTCTTCAGAAGCTTAGCTTTCTAAAGCAATGAAAATACTGATTTAAAATGCATACTGTTATTTACTTTCATTATCCATCGGTTTACGGTTACTGTAATCATATTATTAATTGTAGTATAATCTTTGGTGAAAGTCATGTCTAACGTGATCCAAAAAGGAAGTAGTCTCTTTCAAGTAGCACCCTTTAATTTTGACCTGCCCTAGATCAATTTATTGGACAATCATTTAAATGGACCTCACCCTTATATATTCTACTTCCTTAACTAAAAGAAAGCATTTGACAACGTAGACAGAATTACACTATGGAGGCTTCTTCAACACTACGGTGTACCTGTGTCAATATCATATGGAATTCCTACGACAGTTTAAACTAAAATGCCATGCATGGAGGACAGCTCACAGACCATGTCCAAGTAAAGACTGATGTCAGATAAAATCGATTATTATTGTTTCTCCAGGTGGTTGACTGTATTAAGAAGAAATCGACATCTGAGGGGAAGCACGGAATAGAGTGGACAGTTGGGGAATGTAGCTGTATGATCTGCAGTTCACAGATGATCTAGCTCTTCTACCGCACACATTACTACAAATGCAAGAGAAAAGGAACTGTGTGACAGCAGCCTCAGAAACAATACGTCTCAACACACATGAAGGAGAAGGCGGGATCCGTAGGTACAGCAAAACATGCACCAACCAAATAACGTTTTTAAGGAGAAGATTTCGAGGCTTTAGAAACCTGTGCATATCTCGGCAGCCTCGTTGATGAGCACGGTGGATCTGATGCAGATGTAAAGGCGCGGGGCGGCAAGGTAAGGGTTGCATATCTACCAGTGAACAACATCCGGAACTCAAAACAATTATCAATCAACACCAAAATCAGAATTTTCAATACAATATCAATATAGTTCTAATGTATGGGGCAGAAACGTGGAGAACTACCAAAGCCAACATCCACAAAATACAAGAATTTATTTACAGTTGTATACGCAAATTACTTCGAATCCTTTGGCCATACACCATCAGCAACGACCTACTGTGGGAGAGAACAAACCAAATCCTATCTAAAGAAGAAATTAGTAAATAACAAAAATGGAGAATAGAACACACATTATGAAAATTACACATTCTGCTACTTGACTAACATCGTTGATATCAATGATTTCAGCTCTAATTAAAAACATACTTCTTGATTCTTAGTTAAACAGGTTTGATATTATATATGAGATTACCGTTACATATCTATTTTGATGCATTAGTTAAAAATCAGACATTTTAAAAGGATTATTGTACATTTCCAAACTCAATTATCAATAAATAGTGAACAAAGAAGAAGCGCAGATTATAATTATCAAGAAAACTTATATGATTATGTTAGAAACAGATATGAATGATCGGATACAATTCTTAAAGTTTATAGTAGACAAGCAAATATTGTAAATATTATCCAATCCTGTTAAATTTTCATCCTTTTAACCTTTTAATTTTAAAATATACCTACAAGCTTTAAATAAACATTCACTAGTTTTTTCTGGTATACTATGCACAAACCATTGGTGCTTTTATACAGTTTACTTCTGTTACAGTCAACATTGCATAATGTCAAGAATCAAGCAGTCTAGACAAGATTAACAGTACATTTCCAATATGATGTTTCTTTTCATATCAATATCTAATGAAATAAACTAACTCAATGTCAGATGTGAAACTTTCATATTTTTTTCTAACCAATCTATTCTTCCGGTGTCATCAGTAAAAAATTTTACATTCAAGAAAAGACACCAATCTTCCTATTCAACATCTGTCACATTGATTAAATAATATTAAAAATTACCTAATATTTCATTACAATGAAGCCAATCGAACAATCATCTTTTTGCGTTTTCTATAGAAATCCAAGAAAAAAAAATGTTATACTCCATAAAGACACTTGTTTTGTGAATGTAAAAAGAAAACTCAGAGTTGGACAAACGAAATATAAAACTATGAGATGAATGTCTCGTTTCTTTGTTGTTTTGACATATATATATATATATATATATATGATCATTTGTTAAGTATATTATTTCTATACTCACTGACGGAGAAACAATAATACTCAATCTTTATCCACTTCCAGTCCAAATGGTTCGCGCATCTCAATAAACAAGACTGTAAGCTGAAGTGTTTCCTTAAAAAAAAAGAAACAGAAGAAACAAGGGAAATAGAAGAATACAACTGTTAACAACTAATTTAATAACACATAGGATAATAGTAGGACAAAATATTTATGATAAGAATTATTCTATAGAAAATCAAAAGTAAAGTAGTATATGATTAATACTTTATTAAATAGAAAGAATATTACGTATTATTATTATAAAACAAAACTAATATAAGTTACTGATTATCATTTTCAGTAGTAAAACTAAAATGATTTATCTAACTCTGTAAATGTCTAGTTCATAAGCTATTTAGATTTAAAAAGGGTGTGCTTTTTTATTCCAATTAAGTATAAACCTACTACTATAATAACTTGTTATTTTTACAATGATGTAATTTAAGCTTCTACTCCAATTCGTTTGTATTTGTTATGAAACTTTTTGATAGAAATGGTAGTCGATAATATTTGTAAACATAGAGAAGTACAAAGTTTAAAAGTGTTGAATGTTCTGTACACGTGTGACAGTGAATCGGTGTGAATCCACTTAAGTGACAGATTAATATTGTTTAATAGTTTTAAATCATAATCAATTCAGTAATCAATGTCCTCTAGGTCAACTTAGGTAAATATGATAAATTCATTCTGTATTTCTCAACGGTAATGAAATCCATATTAAGATAAAATGATGTTCTGATTTCAATGAATTAAATTGGTCAAAACTGCCAATCATCAACTTGTTATGTCTTCCCGAAAAGTGATCAAATACCAATCTTGTAGTCCTTTTAAATTCCGTTAATAGTTTATCTTTCTTAATCTATATTATTCAAATTTTTTTTCAACGATTAACTGCAATCAAACATTAGTCAGTTAACATTAAAGATCCACTCTTGAGGTTAACTTTCGAGTAGTTTTCCTGGAATGTGACATGTATGTATGTTTCCCTAATTATTTGTCTGTAAAAATCGATTAACTTGCAAGTAACCAATATTAAAAACTTCAAACTGTCAATATATATCAATGACGTTTTGCTTCTTATATTATTGATATACCAGGCAGACACTTGACTTCCTTGTAAATGTAGCATGATCAAGTTTTGTGTGACCCGTTTTTTACACTTACTTCCAATATTTATCCTGTACATCACTGACGAGATGAATGTTCTGAACAAAAATTATTGTGCAGTAGATATAATTGAGGGTTTAATTCAAGTCACTCCAACATGATCAATGACAGAAATAAAACGACTAACTATATTTGATTCAGTTAATCATCCGATTTCAAAATACTAATGATCAGCAAAAATTGTATCTACAATAAATTCTTTGCAGTACAGTAGATCAATAAATTTTCTTTCCTAATTACGACTATTTCATGAATGTGGTACGGATTTGCATAATATGTTTACATTTGGTCAATCTCAAACACTCTTTACCTTCAGTACTTAAATAGATTATTTGACATTGAACAATACATAAATGATTTAGGAATTTCATCCCATGGTCCGAATGCCTAGTACTGAATTCCTAATTTTCTCATACATTAGGATTGGGTGAATGTTTTGTTTCAACTGAACACAATGAAATGAATATATATATATATATATATATATATATATATATATATATGTATCAACCAAACTCTTCACACCAGGACAACTAACCCGCTTATTGACTAACCTTCAATAACCAAATAAAAGTATTTCGATAAATTTTATGAAAATAAGCATAATTTTTGTCTAAAACAAATGGCGTATTTTTTTTAAACTACACAACATTTTAATTTTTATCCGACTGAGTATATGTAGAAAAAAAGTTACTCGGATATCAAACTAAAATTTAAATCAAATAATTCAATTAGGCTAGAACAATTTGTCAAAGATTTTGTTCCTTTTTCCGAAATTATTGTAATCAATAACTGGAATTAACTAGAGAACTCTCGATAAAATGCCATCAATAAAATAAGTGTCACACTTTGGTTTCAGTGTGCACACTTAACCACCCTCCGGTGCTTTATGAAATCAAACCCAGGACTTGAAAAGTTTGTAACAAACCATAATTTTCTTTTTAAACTATTCCAACTGGATTTTGGTCTTTCTTCAGGTCAGTTTATTCAGAATATTATGTTTGGTCGTTTTAATGACTTCATCAGAAACAATAGCTAGTTTTTTTATCTTCGTTTTAACTTCGTCATATGATTCTTTTAAATGTGAAATCTTTCCTGCAAAACTGAGAACCATATTTTCTCAGTCACATTTATCAACTGTTAACTTTTCAACTTTATTTAACTGTTTTTATAGTGTCCAACTAGAATATTGTTATTGATCTAGAAATATTTAGTTCACTGCATATTATCAACTAAGCTGAAATACACATCAAGCTGGGTTTCAAATTCGACACTTGACTGGCTTAAATGCTACGCTAACATATGGACGTAGATTGATTTACTGTTCACGTGTTAATACATTTATTCATATCCATGACAAAGACAAATATAAAGTATAAATAAGTCATTTATTCAGATTAATTGAATCTTCTCATTATTCTGTCAAGATTCACAATTTGAAAATTTTCATGAGTTTCATAATAAAACTAACATTTGGTGTATAACACACAACTAACAGATAATTAGTAGACCTTATTTGCGCCTATTACCCACAGTGGTACATAAGTCACCGACCAGCATTCTCCAGCCTACTCTGTCTTGGTCATCCCTTTCCAGTTCTGTTCAATTTACGCTCATTCTTCTCATGTCTCTCTCCGTTTCCCGGCGTAATATGTTCCTTGACCTTCCTCTTTTCCTCTGACTTTGAGGGGTCCAAGTGATGGCTTGCCTCGTAAGACGATCGGGAGATTTTCACAATGTGCGTCCTATTCTCTATCTATGCTATTTCCTAATTTCTTCCTTGGATGCAGTCTGGTTCGTTCTCCCCCATAGCAGGTTGTTGCTGATGATATCTGGCCAACAGATTTGAAGTATTTAGCGAAGACAACTGTTAATGAATTATTGTATCTTGTGGATGTTGGCTTCGGTAGTTCTCGAATTTTCTGCCCCATGCTGTAGAATTGTCTTAACATTTGTATTGAAAATCCTGATTTTGGTGTTGATTGATAATTGCTTTGAGTTCCAGATGTTCTTCAAATCTAATAGATAATCGAGCGAATATAGTAGATCTCTCACTTGAATTTACTTCAGGATTTGAATTTATATACTTCATGAATTTGAAAGTTATACATTTTATTTTAAAACGAAACAGTAAACAGTATCGAAACTGATTAGTTGTATTCACTTATTTTACATTGGAAAGCCATCTTTTTAAATGTATAAAACCAAATATTTGGTCATACTTTAAGGAATGATGTTTTCATTTTCAGTCTCTTGTGTATCAAAACCTTCGCTTAAATATAATTCTATATTAGATCCTATTAAACACAGCGAATACTTTCATTTTGTCAATTATATCACTTGCAAAATAACACCTGTGATCAATAATTAGATTATATGTCAATGTTCTCGTTATTGTTATTTACTTCATTACTGTTTACCACCAAATTATTTCGTCTTGAGTGATTTGATGTCAGTATCAAGATTATTCGACTAATCTTTTCACAATATTGGTGGCAAGTCCATAAAACTTTACAAATACATATACTTATCGTACATGCTGAGGACAAACGAAAATATAAAATTAATAGGTTGGCTATACAGAAAACTGATGACCCGTTCAATGTCGCTACATTTTCATAACAATTTCACACTGATGCCAATTAACTGTTTTTTGTTAAACTATGTAATACTGATTCATTTGATTTCAACATTCCACTATCTATCACAATCACCTCACTGATCAGCAACTTACTGAATATTTTATGATGTTTGGAGTTGACTGTACTTCAACAAGGAAATTTAATCTATAATTTTTAAAGTAGATAACTTGGTGTGTCAAAATTTATGTATCATAAATGTAGAGATTTTCATCATTAACGTAATACATAAATAAATTAGTGATCTTTGCAAGAGCAAATATAGTAGAAACCAACGCAGTTGAGTAAAATCTCTGATTACACTCACTAAATGTAACTATGTCATTTCTATTTGTAATGGTAAATGATCAGCCTCACGTAGTGCCATGTAGCTAAAAGTTTTCACAATTTCCAGACTAATTTTAAAACACTTTGAGGATATTTTTACTAACTTAAAATGAAACAGACTTCACAAAATCATTTATAACAATAACTTTTATAGTCACAATCGTTTGATAAATTTGATGACGTAAACTGAACTTATAAAAACAACATAGAACTGGAGATCAGCATAAAGAAAAAAACATTGAATCAGACTGGTAAAGTGCTCCATTGGAATAAAATGTGAACACTCAATACCCCTGAATAAACAACGAATACAGATTAAAAAATTAACTATATGTGTAACAGAACGTTCACTTTTTTTACAGTAAGCCAAATGTTTCATTATCGGAAATCGAGGAAAACGATCCTCATATTACAAATCAACGGTAAATAAATGTTGTTTATTTTTAAGTGACTAGGGGGAATATACCAAATCGTTAAACAGTAAAAACTCGTCCAGCTTTGTTAACCAATTCCTAGTTGACCGGTAAGAATTCTGAGAAGAAAAAACAATCTGTCATTTTATAAGTAGCTTGACAAAAAATTGCCTGAGTTTTTTTATGTATTGATTACCTGGATCTTCCAGTTGATAATCAAGACTGCAGCCGACAAATATGCATCCTGTGCAGAGTGCCTCGTTATTGCCGCCAAGTTATAAACATTTATTAGGCATAGATGAATGTCGTCTAGTGATAGAATCCAGGACGCTGGCTCTGTTCTATTTGTGACTCGTCGGCTGAAAGTGCCTTTATCCCACTGTTTACGTTCATTTCGGGATAACAGTTTGAAACAGAGAGTACTGAGTTTGAGTGCCTAGTAGTGTGAAAGGTGCATCCAGGATTCTATTGATGACCACTACCCATCTGTGGTTCAAATATTTATTGAATTTATTAAGAATAACCGAACGGCTTTCACATCCTCAGTCTCTTTCATCGTCATATTTGACTGACTTTCCGGAGAATATAGTCAATCAGTCAGTTATGTGAATTTTCAGTTTACCATTTCTGTGATCTTTATTCACCTTTTTTCATAAATAATCATTAGGAAAAAATTTTTTATCCATTTTTTAACAGCACTCTAATTATTATGCATCGAACCATACATACGAATAAGTAAATATTTGTGTATTAGTTTTTTTCACATAAAATGATTAGATTATGGCTCAATAAGAGAAAAAGGAATTCCAGTTTAAGATAGGTTAGAAGTATTGACACAGAGAGGACTTAGCAGATCCTCAAAGTACTTGGTAAAACGTATATTAACTAAGAATAAAATTAATATTATACAACAACATATTACTGAATACATATATAAGCTGAAGTACGAAAATAAACAGTTTATTAAAAGCTGCATGCTTGATTAAAGTAAAGAATTCTCAGTACATAAAGTAGGTTGAATATGACCAACTTATTGTCTTACATATACATTTGAAAGTATAAAAGTATAAAAATACACAAAACGTTTCTCCATGATACCTTGCTGACATTCACCTTCATCCGTACCCATTTTTTCAATTATCGCTTTCATCACATAACATAGACGAAGCATGAATTTTATTTTTAATTTTCCCGGATATCGCTTACAATAACAAGTAGGAAAATGCCTTACCTCTAGTAATCGTTCCACATGAATAAATTTTATAGTAACTAACTTCATGACGGATTATTATGATTATTATTAGTTGTTTTTTTAAGTGTAAATAAATGATGTTGGAACACGTAAACAGTTAGTAAAAAATAAAATCGAATTATTGAATTTCGAAATAGGTAACCTGAAAGTTTAACTAGACCACCGCTGGAGATATACATAAAAATATAATATATTGTAATGATCCATGAAACAGTTTGATTCCTAAAATTCCTATTATGTAACTCCCTATAACCTGAACATCATTCGAGTTGGAAAGACAGATAAGAAGTTGACGGTTTTATCGTATATGATTGTAGAATTAGAAGTTTATAATTATATGTTTATTAAAGGATAACCTCACTAAATCAATACAGTACTCTTCCTTAAAAGTAACGGAGCGCTTCTGTGTGCACTAATTTACATTCATAAATCGCATAACCAACAAATTTGAGATTATTTTGTTGTCCAAATATTGATTCTATTTCCTCAACTACTACTTATAAGTAGACAGTAATAATCGATTACCGATAGAGTACATATCACTCTTCTAGATTTAGATTCAGTGAAATCTATAAAGTTGTCGTATATACTTTATTTCATGTAGGTTTTGAGTTTCAGTAATATTATGTATAACCTAAGTATAGATAAATGTGTAATGAACAATGTTTCTCTTTCATTTAGGATGGTTTGACTAACTTATTCAAAAGGTTATGTAATATGGTTTTTGATCTAGTGGTCAGAACGTTCGAGGTTCAACTACTTAGTCACATGTTCGAACTTCGCTTCACTTACTTCGGACTCGTCAGCTAAACACTATCATAAGCCTTCACTTTCATAGTGCAAGTCAAATACAGGTACAGAAATTTTATCCAGCAGAGGAATTAAAAAAACGAGTTTGTCAAGTGGTAATAACTAGATGTATTTTAACCAGGAAAAAAACTTGGTGATATTTCAAAATCTAACTCATTACTTAATTTCTATAGTTTAAATAAAATTCGGACCGACTATTTTCCACTCTACAATGCATTAGATTCATTAACTGTTAATAATAAATTATACTTTTAGGTTTCAATCAGTCTCACTTGATAACTTATTGTTTTAAAAGTGTTATTCTGTTCATGAATTTTTTTTATTACACATAAATCATGTTTGCATAAACATATTAACTTATTATTGTAATTGTCTTTCATGTCAAATACGAAATGGTTCTGTTGAAATCACAATTAATTTCTGTATACTGACTAGGGAATTAAAGTACTAGGCTGACAGTTGATTTATTGATTACATTTATAAACCCTGATCATTTTCTGCGTTCATATAATTCCATTTTTCCGAATTCCTCAATATTGATTCTGATTGAAAGAATATTAATCTGTTATACTTAGCAATTATTGAATAAAAGAAATAGATAATGAACGGGGATTAGGTATATATTATTAGAAGTGTGTAACATCAAATATGAGTAAACATGCATGTATATAACATTATTTGGTACAATGTGTACCGTTAAATACTATTTATTTATTATTTACAATAGCAGGAATCATTTTTAATTAGTCTTATCAAGATTTATTTCATTTTGAGTTATTTGCTTATTAAACTTAAGTAAGTCATTCAATCTTTGAAAATTATTATTGAAAAGTTTTTCAAAGATCCAAGTGAGATATAGGATTTCAAGTTAACCTCAGACTAATAAATTGATTTCAGCTATTTAAGTTAACATTCCTAAACAAATGATTTACTGGACGATAGTTGTTGTGATAAACTGATTAACTAAGTGAGAAACTGAGGATACGTAATTCTCCGATGTTCAGTTTCTCAGTAACATCCGTTACCATCGTTGAAAATGAAATATTCTGTCGTAAAATTTAAATCGAGTTACCAGTCACAGAATACTTTGTGGGATCAATCAACTTTCAGAAATTCATAGACATAACAGCATATTATTTTGAAAACAACAATATTTTTTTAAATAGATTAATTATATCAGACAATCGAAAAATAACTTAGATGTCTCGTTGAATTACTAGTTAATATGAATTTGCACTGATTTTTTTAATGATTGACAATATTTCTTAAATGGTAGGACAATAAACTCCAAGCCTTTCAATTATGATGCACATAAAAACTAATTGTAACTAACCGTGAATTCATTTAACTTAATGGACACATTAGAAATTGAATCCATATATATTTCGGAAATCATTTAATTTCAACAATTTGTGTTTAGTTATTACTATTGATTCCTCACAATTATATTCCAAAGCCATACCATTTAAAACTTGGCAAACTTAGTCAATACAACATTTCAATAAGCAGTAAGTGTTATTTAGTCAGTGACTAGTCAAATAAGAACCATTTGATGATAAGTCAGTTATCTCTAAACATTTTCAACAAAAAATATCGATGCTATTGGGTTCAACTCTATATGGAGACATGTATACACAATATTAGTACATATCCAGAAGTAAGATTTTTAAAAAAAGTCCAAAGCTATCAGACATGCATCCTAATTTCCGATACTTTATCATTTAACATCAATTCATCAGAAATTATTTCAGTTGCGAAAAGTGAAAATGAAAGTATATTCATTACTTTGGAAAAAAAATTATACGGTTCACTCAGTAGTGAACGATAAATGGCTCGCTAGTAAATTTTAGATTTATATGTTATTCTCAGGAAATACACTTAAAAATTATTATTATGATTATTATGAATACATTGAAGAAAACAAAAGCAATCAAGTTATAATCTCAAGCTCATTACTTGAAATGATTCATGTTTCGCACAGATTTATTACTATTTTAAAATTTTGTTGTGCTAAATATTTTTAAAAAAATGAAAAATAAATAAAACAACTTAATGAGCTCATTCGATCATTCATTCATTTTTTGAATCAATGAAATTTTAATTATTTCTAATGATTTGTTTATTTAACCAAATGGTTGATGAAAATTTATCGAATGAGTAAATAGTTTTGAATCACGGATTAACACTAAGTGAATAAAATGTGAGAGAAATCCTTTTTGATTTTCAATGATTCTTAGCTGATGTATAGTTAAATAGAAAACAAATAGATCATTCAAAGATGAGTTATAATTCTCAGTCAAGTCAGTTAATTTAATGATTTCGTAAATTATCATTAGTTCATATTAGATTATTGATTACATTCTAGTTTGATTCATTCAAAATTATCTGTTGACTAAATAGTTAACATGTTTTGTTATTGATATTTTGAATGTCATTCAGTTAGTCGGTGGTGAATACATCGATCATTTTCTTCTTTGCATTGTTATACTAGTCACATTCCTTTGAAATAAATTACAGCGTGATATACTAGAGCTCCATTAACAATAAAGTGTCAGTGGAACTGTGGAGGCTTATCTTCATTCTTGTTTTTATTGGATGTATATAATTTGGATGGTCTGTTGTAGGAAGGATTTCATTTGAGATTGGAGGGAAAAATTTGTAGCTCAGATGGATGATTACTTGTTCTTTAGCACAAGAATATCATTGTTTATTCACTTTGATCAAATGTGTCCTCGTCTGTGTAAGGGAAGTATGCCTTGAATATACTGTTTTCATAGACTGATTTCGTTACATTCACGAAACCAAGTTAAGAATAAAACCGATTTGGAAGTATTCATAAAATTAACTTTCACTCTGAGAAATTTTTGTGAGACATGTTATTGATGATCATTGAGAAAGTACAAATAGTTACGGCATGTTTATTCTGTTCAAATCAAAATATTTATATGAAAATCAAATTATTAATTATAACATCTCTGTACATTTTATTAAGTTATTGATTAGATTGAAATTTGTATTTGAGCCATAAAAGTTATTTCCTACGGTCTTAGATAAAAATTTGCACACATCATTACCGAAATATAAATTGTTCAACTCATAATTGAACATTACCAATTATTGATCGATATCAAAGAGTTTCAAGAATTCAATAGCAGACATTCATGAACATAATATGCTATTCACTTATAATTATAAAAATGAATTCATTTTTTTAAAAATAAAAATCCTCATTTCTTATATAATCATATAATCTACTGATTTGACTGAAAAAAGTTCAAATTCTACTTTCAGTTGACATTTTTAATTATCATACAAAGGAAGTAACAATTTTTTGAATTTCTCACTTCTCACCTCCTTCAATTACCTCTACAACAATCAATTTATTTTTCGCATTCCAATGAAATAATGAGTTAAATTTTTTTAAATAATCATTTTATTATGCACAACTAGATTTGATAATACTGATTTGATAAAATTAAGTTACAGTCTAACAAATTAGTGATTTTGTAGATATTTACATCAACAATGTATTCACTGATGATTAGTTTTACCTAAACGACCATCAGATTATTAGAAAGCTGTTTTCTTCAGGTGTTAGAATATTCAGATGAATATTTCTAAAACTGTGTACGAAGATTTCCTTTACTATCAATAATAAAGTCTAGAAACCTATCAGATATCTATCAAGCTGATTCACAGAGCATCTATTCATTTTTTTAACACTAACTGATTATTGCAATGAAAAATGTTGCTGTTCTAAAGAAACATTGTAACAAGTAAGGTTTGAAAAAAGAGTAATTAAAACCTCACAAATAAAGGATCAAATCATTGACATACATACATTTTGATGTGAACATGATATCGTTCAGTTGCCGTACTGGAAATTATTTCCCTAATTATTCTTACTTCGGTCAATTATAAATCAGTCGTAAATTTAATTTAATTCTGAGTAAAAACAGTTGCTGTTTAATAAGACTATGTGAAGATCAGTTTATTCGGAAGAGTTCATAAAGTTGGATAGTGTCAATCATTGAATCCTAACTGAACAGTTAGACATTTATTCTTCCTATTTTATTTCTGAAGTAGTCAATATAACAATGAAATAAGTTCCTTTTTGGTTATTTATATAGTCACTGACAATTGGCTGTCATAATTATCATCCAAATGGGTTGATCTTCCCCAATTATTTAACTTACAAAATAATTTTCATTTACGTATTGGTACAGATGATGGTACAGTATAAGAGAACTTAATACAACTGAGTAAATGACTTTAAAAGTGTTGTGAAAGGGACGCTGTCTTTAGTTCCACTATATATATATATATATATATTCTTACTTCTGACACTTGCTTGTTTTCGTTCTGAATCATTACCAAATTTTTAGGCCAAAGCTATTTTACGGAATAAGAGCTCAGGATAGAAATACATCACCTAAACTCATCTCACTTTTTAACATTTTAACAGCTACTCAGCTCAAAATCTTCAAAAGATATTCAAGTCAATTATTTCACACTGCCACTGAATAAAAAATTCATGGGTTACACATTTTAGACCAGTATGATATTCATTATAGAGTTATGGAGATTGTGGCTTTTCATTTAAATCATGAATAGATCAATTTTAGACCGCCATTAAGAACCTGGAAGCACCGGACGACCATTTCGTCTTAGTATGGTAGTAGTAGTAGTAGTAGTAGTAGTAGTAGTAGTAGTAGTAGTTGTTGTTATTGTTGTTGTGAATCCATGACCCCACTGATAGTAATCTAACCCAGGACTTTCGGTCTCGCCCGCGAACGCTTGACCTGTAGACCACTGAGCCGCTATCCAACGGTGTTAATGTCTAACTTTAATCTATCCTTAAAATGGTGCAACCTAACATATTGTCTTCAGTTAGTACCTACACCCGACAGGGTTGAACTCCACTATCCACGGCTTCTCACTACAACTCCGAGAATTTCCTCACGAATCTAGTCACTAGTAAGCACATAGTATGATATCCATACTACGACGCTTTCGTATGGTTATCTAACAATGATTGATCCATGATTTCAGTCAGACCAATTCGTCACATTACGGATACTACCTGTTACCGAGACTTCAGTTTCTTGATAAGTTGAACAAAATCTATAGCGAATCGCTAAGTTCTTGTAGAGCTTCAAGAGCAATAATTTTGAAAAATTTGATTGTATCACTTCTTAACTGCCCACATATTTAACAAAACTTAGCTGTTATACATTTCCAATAAATATTTATCTGTGACCTACTTACAAGTCGAATTTCTTCCTGAATAAAATTCATGCTTGAAAAAAGCATTTGATGATGAAAAGGTGCATCTCCACTTGTTTAATAACTGTTTCGAAATTTCGGAAACTTGATGGGTTTTATGAAACAATTAACCTTGATGTTTTTCACAACTTTCAAAAAAATGAAGATGGGCATAAATGAACAGAAACGATATTAATAGGTAGATTGAAATTCTTTCTGCTACATGACTTTGATCACATTTTCAGTATGCATAAATTTTATTATTGTTCGATGATCTAGATTTGAATAAGTGGATTAAGAGATAAAGTCATGATTAGTTACATTTTGGACCTTCTAAACATAGTAAAATAGGTTTCAGTCTTCATACAAGAAAGACATCAATATCTTATAGATTGTATACACACACCTATAACTGTCACAAAGTTTCAAATCTTTTTGTATGGCTTTCTCTCTTGACTCGTTCGAAAATGGTATTCTCTTTCATTATATTTGATGTTTTCGGTAAAAAGTAGTTTCGCTTAATGTTTTCATTACATTTCTAAAAATTCGTTTGTCAGATGTTTGGAAACATTATTCAATATTACTAATAAAGAATGTTTAGTTCAGTTAATCATTCCTGACTGGTAAAAAATGAAAATGACGTATAAAAAGCCTGTCAAAATTAGACAATTATTAAACGATACTTCAGGTCTATAATCTATCATTAGATGGTTATTATTACTATTATTATTATTATTATTATTATTATTACTATCAGTGATGGTTCATCACAGTATTAGTATTGATAGTAGTAGTAGTAGTAGTAGTAGTAGTAGTAGTAGTAGTAGTAGTAGTAGTAGTAGTAGTAGTAGTAGTAGTAGTAGTAGTAGTAGTAGTAGTAGTAGTAGTAGTAGTAGTAGTAGTAGTAGTAGTAGTAGTAGCAGTGATTAGTGATTTTAGTTAAAGACAATGCAAATCACGGTTGGGATATCGAGATTTTAAAAAACTCACAGAGTACAGCTCTTTCTCTGCACGTTGTATATAACATTGTTAATGATGGCTTATAACTTATGGAAAATTCACAAGATGTGGTCCTAAACTGTTAATCCATTCAGTAATTCAAACTTATTTCGAACAAAGTAGAATTTATTAATGAAAGTAACACTCATCTGATATTAAATTCGGCAAACTAATCACAAAAGTAAATAACTCCACTCTCTTACATTATTAATTTTATCACAAGTTAAATTAAAGGAATTCAGTTAGAGTATGATTTCGGTCAGTATTCAATAATTGATTGATGAGTTGTCTCAAAATTTCTCAGCATTACCAGGATAGTAGACATTTCCTGACACGCTTCACATCTAATTCTAATCATTCACTGGACAAGTATGAATGGAGGAATTAATAATGTTTGACATTGTAAATAATTACCAAACTTCATAATAAAATCCCTCGTTGAGAAACTATTAGCAATTAATGTTTAATTCTTTCGGATGGCGGTTGATATTCTTAGTTGATTTCAAAAAAATTCACGTTCACTTATATTGAAGTATGCAGTAATTATAGTGAACTAATAAACTATCTTTACTTTGATGTGTTATTAATATTGTAGACTCAGACGAATATTTATGAAATTGTTACTGATTTACAAATGGAACAAGGTTGTTTACAACACAGAATGGAGACACTGGAATCATCACTGATAAAAGTGCAGGTCAGTCAATGAATCTGATCACTTTTTCTGTCTATTAATATATGTATATTTCATTTATAAAAAGAATGCATATGAAGTTTTGTATACTATTTTTCTCCACCACAAACACGGAGAATGTAAACTGTTGGGTATGTTAGATCCCCACAAGTCGCTTGATAAATATCTTGTTTTCTGATTTATTTCACGGGCCGATCAGTTGACCTTGAGATCACATTTCCCACCAGGAAAATCCTTGGCTGTGATTGGTTACTGTGTCATTTTAGTGTGCTATTTTTGTGAATGTCCCAAGGACGTCTCTATAGAGTATAAATAAACGCAACTTGAGTGCTTAGATTCATTGTGTGCTGGCTGGGTGTTTATAGAATACACTTTCTATGCTATCCCAATACTTCTTGCTGGTACAGTTTGGTCAAGGGATCACAGTAGCCTACCTGGAGATTGGTTCATTGTTTCGTTCTCGTTATTTGACAAAGGTGAACTCGTAATAGTTTAAGCATACCTAGAGACGAGCATAACATAAACCGTGGTAATGAATCAAGTTATCCTTGTGATTTTACTGAAAGTTGGTTATTCATAACAAACATATTTGATTCTGAATGATTTTTTATCAGACCAGTTAGTCTAATGAGTAGATTTAAAGTTTTTTATGAGTTAATTATTAATGTTTGTTCTGCCATTCAGATGTATGTCCCGATACATTCTCATTTCAATGAGAATCTACTTGGTATTGTTTCAAGATCAGACAGAAAAGTAGAAATATCAGTATTTGTTGGTCAAAATAATGTGTCATAAATTAAACCGAAGTTTTAAAATTTTAATTTTGGTTTTATCAATAAAAACACTTTATAAAATTCTACTCAAGATGATGAATGAAATCAGATTTTCAAACATTTAGTTGTATTTCTGCTATTTCTGAAATATGCTTAAAAAATACTGTCAGGTTCATAAAGTAACAATGATAAGTTTTTGGCATTATTAATATTATTCCTACTTCTACTACCTGGGAACAAGTGGCAAAAAAATAGAGCAGAATAAAATTGGTCAGAGATTTGTGATCGGTGGCCGATGCTCCACAAGAGATGAGTTCTAACATCCCTTCAATATTAAATACACTTAATTACTATTTCAGAAAAAAAATCAAGGCATTATCCAATACTTTATGTTTTCAAAATAATTTTGCAGTCAACAGTAGTTATGCAACAATCACCTACAGTACTATAATTATGAGGAATAATTTCACTAAACAAAGTACTTTTGATGAACATGTCACGTGATAAAAATTTGAAATTAGACTGAGAATACCAATGTTTAAGATTATCTTTTGTATGATATAAGAAAAGGAATGATTCATAGTAATCAGAATCATTTCATTGAACTGAATAGAAGAAGGCTAACTTGGTATAGAAAGTAATATTTTATTTTCAGTTGTATTGCTTATAAAATTGTCCCAAGATTAGAAATATTTTCTGTAACAACTTTTTTAATTCTAATTTACAGGAACAATTAAGGGCACTACCTGGTTTAATAAGAACAGTAATTATACAACAGCATTTAGCCTATCAAAAACTAATCACAGCACCTGTCAGTACAACATCAGTTAACCAACCGATAACTTTGAAACCTGAAGAACATAAATCATGAGTACTTTGAAATCAAGTTGTATATAATTTGTAACTATTCCTGAATAATATTGATTTTGGATCAATTCACTGGGTGAAGTGTTTAAATTTAAGAATCGCAACATATTCAAAATTAAACAGACGAATAAGAAGCATTATTAGCTGAACAGCTACAATTTACACATTTATTACCAATTAAATGACCTTGTTTTACCTAAAGTTCCTTTTCTTTTAATTCAGTGAGATATTTTCATATTGATATATACTTTTTGGTAGACAATGAATCGAAATTTACTTGCCCTTACTAAACACTGAACACTTTTTGTGAGTGTTTTCAGAGTACAATTGTTTTAATTATACTGTCTTTCATTCAAGGACTTGTTTTAGTGAATAACAATTTCGAAAATTAAATGAATCAATCATTCTAACTTTGTTTAAGAACAAATATATGCAAATCAATACAAACGTAAACTATTACTTCTTATATAACTCTTTCATAGCTCAAATGACACATCTTAGTTTCTTCATGATGCACAAAGATGAACATATTATAGTGTAGATTATTTATAAGATAAAAATAAACTTTTAGTATGACACATTTCTGAAATTGTTCGATTGCTAAATTTGTTTCTTTTTTACTATGTACTTAACTAACATGATGTATGCAAAATACTCTAAGCTTAACACTTGTTTGGTGGAAAAATGAAACTTTGATAAAAGATTTTCATTTAAAGTAAGATCAATTATATAAAAGATTTTATTTTGTACATTACTGATGATTTACTTCATTATCTGCAACTGAATGGATAAACGAGCACAAAACATTTTCAAATGATGTATTTTGTCACTTACATTAAACACTACATCTAAAAAATGTTAGATCAATAGGATTTTCATGGTATCTTGGTATCTTGAATTCAATTACTAAAATAGTTTTGTCTCAAACTTATGTATCCAAGAGTATGAGAGCAAACAAATGTACAATCGAGAAAGAAGATAAATTTATGAATGAACTAAGGCCGAATAAATTCTTAATGTTTTAACCAAATAGAGATGATGAGCAGAAACACAAAACCTTTATCTTCGGTTACTTCACTGTGACAGTGGTAATAAGAAACAAAAATACAGCTAGCCTTACATCAAAACAATAATCATATAGCCATCTGCATTGGATTATTGTCGCTTGTAACATTCGAAGATCTGCATAGGTAAGTTCCCATTATTATGAGTGTTGTAGTGTGTCAATTTACTGCGTGTTCTTAAGCTCGGTAATTAACTCGTTCAGACAATCGTTGCCAAATAGCGTCTGACGGTTGATAAATCAGAAGATGAACACAAAGTGATGAATACGTTTATTCGGGACACACCACAAAGCGAAGCGGAGAAGCAGTGAATAAAACGAATGAAGCGACGTGAACTGGAGAAGGCTTTTGAACCAACTCCTAGAAATAGAGCATTACTAAGGAAATATAGTCAGACAAAAATAAGACAGATATATGACAAGCGAAATAGGCATGCACAGACATGAATAAAAGCGACGAATGATTGACAAGGTCAAAGGTAAGCGAGACAGTCATGTGAGTTCATAGGGGTATTAAGAGATTAACATTAAAGCGAAAAGGATGAGTCAGCGCGTAGGCGTAAGCAATGCTCAGTCGTACAAGCTCATACAAACCAGATAATAAAAAATACCAATGGTACATATGGATTGTTGCTATGCCAATAGCGTGGTTACATAAGTTAATCGAAAGGCGTGATCAAATTAAATATGAGCGAACTCAAGTTTATGTGGAGGCACGACAATGTCATTAAAGTATAACTAAGCAGGAGAGACCCTTTACCACAGTTAGACCGTAGACAGTAACATTTGATTTAACGAACAAAGCTTTCATCCAGTACTCTCAAAGATAAAGTTTGTATTGAAGGCTTTCAGGTTACTTTTACTACCAGTCATCTTAGTACAATCATAAATTTTAGACAAATTCAAACCAGTTTTGTTTAAAATAAGAGTACCTAACTCAAAAGCCTCTTCAGTCAAAAAATGATTTGTCTCATACCTTTCAGTTACATAAATTTTGCACAGAACTGTGTAATTTGGTTACCAGCTGAATCCTGTAATTCACTCTATGGAATACTGATCCTGTAAGATGTATACAGATGACTTGAGATCACATATTCTCACTTACTTGTTCATGAATAGAGAAACAGAGCAAAGAAGTATCTCTCTCTAACCAGTTTTTTAATCATGGCTCTATACTGAAATGTAAGTGTGATAAAATCTACACCAATCAAGTGGTGGTGTCTGAACTCATCACATTATATATCCAGACACTTCAGAAGGTAAGTGTAATAACGGAGTAACTAAGTGACAGGATGAATAAGTCATTCACTATTCAAAGAAACTAGTTGATAAGCAAATGTGATTAGAACATGGAGAGTTGACAGATAACATAATATCTAGTATGAGTATTGCCTAAATTGAATCAAAGAGGGTTTAGTGCCTTATGGTTTTGGAAATTTCACTACACAGCGAAATATATATTTCTTCCTTTGCACCCTTCTTTGTACAAGACCAACAAATTCACTGTAGAATAAGCCTTATAAATGGTTAAATATCTGTATAAGGGGGAAATCTCAGAAGGTCCAGCAACCAAAATCAAATAGTTTGCGTCTGCAACTTTTCTTCAGTGACAGAGTTGTGAGTTACTGAAATTCACTACAAGAAGACATAATCTTTCAAGTAAGACTTGCTCCTCCAGAACGGACCACAAATGCTTTGTGGTACTTCTTCTGACTGGCTCCTGTCTCTTTTTAATCTCTATGATTGGTCAACTCAACATAAAAACATCAGATCTTCCAGCATTAGATTTTAATAGTTGACGTACCTATAAACCCTAAGAATCCTATTAGTTCTTGACTACTGAACATGCCTATCATATTCTTCCTGCTGAAAATAAACAAAGAGCTTATATCTAGTCTAAAATCATTTATTAGTATTTTGCGTATTGCAATTAAATCACGTCTACGTTTACAATAAGATAAAGTAAGGAGGTCTAACTTTCTGGGCAGTTCAGTACTGTGATGAACCAAAAAATATGAGTACACGAACAACACTGATGTTTTATAAATGTATGAACGTAAAATCAGCGAATATAAAAAGTATACACTGATAAATGCACTGTTGTGTACTGACAAAGTTTCCGAAGTAATTTCCACAATTATGAAATAAAATTGATAGCCACACAATACGCGCTCTTAATTATCGGAATAAGTAACTGATCAGGATACTAATTCTAGCACAAATTATTAGCTGGGTAGCAAGTAAGTTGGAAACCTGGTGTTGTCACAGCAGCCAATCTGAACTTTGGGTCCGGGCAGTAAATTGAGAGCTAATAGCCACCTTCAACAAAAATATTCACTACCATCCTTGCACAACAAGATAGATTTGTGGTGGCCAATTTCTACGTGTTCTTAATCTTCGTAATTAGCTCGTTCAGACAATCGTTACTAAATGGCGTGTGACGGTTAATAAATCAGAAGGCAAACTCGAAGCGTTGAATACGTTTATTTTGGCACACCACAAATAGGGATAGCAGATCACAAACAGATCGATCAGGCACACTAGCGAGCGAATGTGCGCAGTGTGAGTGTATTAATAATATTAAAATGTTCATATATATACATAGGAAAATGTCTGAGTCATCATGATATTTAAGAGATCAATACTGAAGCGAATGAGATGCATATGCGCGTAGGCGTTAAGCAATGCTCAGTCATGCCAGCTCATACAAACCACACAATAATAAAAGCCAGTGGTACATATAAGTTATTGTTGTACAAATGGCTTAGTTAAATAAATTAATCGAAAGGGCTTAACCAAATTAAACGTAAGCGAACTCGAATATACGTGGAGGCACCACAGATTTTCACCCGTCCTATGAGCAGATATTTGACGTCCACTGAACGATTGTATTAAAGACGGTTCTTGGTTATGTAATTCATCAACACATAGCACTTGACATCTAGTTTCTTGAGATCTCTTCAGGAAGATTACCAAAGAAGATGTTGCAAAATTGTGATCACAGTTGTATGCTGGTTATTAAACGCAAAATCCAACATATCAACGGTATTTTTGAACGCACTAAGTTCAAAGTAGAAGTAAAAAAACTCCAAAGAAATCCAGAGCATATCCATGATTTACTTCATCCAATCGAAGTAAATCGCTCCCTACCACGCGTTTTCAGATGTGCTGACTCAAATTATAAGACTAATAAATTTGGACAAGTATCGGACAGTGACAACATTGTTTTGAGGTTACTCACTGTTTTGGCAAATAACAGACATTTTTGACGAAGTACATACCGTTATATAAACTTTGTAAGGATGAGAACTACACAAAGACGTCTTAAATCTACTGCAACATAGTAAAGATATAATGCGGGATACAAACATTATATGCACTTTTACTAAGGATTTCTCAGTAGCAGAGATTTTTGTTTCTATACACATTTATGTTCATAAAATTCTGTGTTTGCTTCATATTATAAGAGAATTTTTCCGAAAGCTTGCAAAGTATTTACTTTAGTTTTGAAATGTTGATGTTCGAAAATGTATAGATTTAGTAGAATACCTAGCGATGTGATCTGTACGCTTCACGTTGCGCAGTCCATTATGATCAGGTCTACTCATTAACATGGTTGCTTGAGAAAACGTTTTCCATGGTCTTATGGATACATAAGCGGTAATAGGTTGACTGGAAGCTATTATGGGCTTGAGTGAATAAAAGATCTACGATGTTAGCCCAAGCCTCAGGTGATATATGTAGTAAAAAGTGTCAGTTTTAAGTATCAAGGTCACCTCAAACTCTTTTTAGACTGGCCTAAAACCATTGCAAGCAGTCAAAAAAATGAGATTAAGTGACAGCAGGAGAACAGATCAACTGCTACAACAGTGGCATAGTTTATTTTGTTGATATCTCGCCTGCACGATGTGCTTGTAAGAGTTTAAGTGACTATATGTTGCAGTGTGGTAACATTTTGTATGCATATGCGTGAAGGAAAATGTTTATTTGCTGAACACTGTAATAATCACCACCCGTTGCTAAAGAAACCGTCTAGTGGACAATGTTTTCTACTCAGTGACACCATGTCAAGTTCCACAGAGAGTGATGGTCAGCTAGAGTAATTCGCTGGCTGATATGGCGTTTCTCTTCATCTGTTGCACAAATGCATCTATATAGGGTAATGTTTGTATACAATAACGATTACTTCGCAAATTATTCTGCCTTCCATTCAAATTCCAAACACAATGCTTTCATTTGTGTTCACATAGTTCCCCCTGAAATCCGTTCTAGTCCATCAAATTGTTCTCACAGCATTTCATTAGAGAGGACTGCGAAACGAGGGAACGATTGTTTATTATAGTGCTGGTAGACACAGATCACCATGTAGAGGTTCCCCAAGGCCGTTTATCAAAAGCTGAAATCATGATCTTTGTTAGGCTTGTAGTTGCTTTCTAATTGATATATTGTACTACCCGAACATTAGCTTCAATGCCTCAGATGGAGACATCCATGCTAAAACGTATATGTTTTACATGATCGTATGGCAGATAATAAGTCCTTCAAATCAATAGTAATGTGAGTCTTCGATAATGATGCTAACCTCATTAGTTCTACTGGACATACCCTAGCTGAAAGCGCTCCATCACGCGTCCACACCAGATCACTACTAGATAGGCTATGCGATGCATCTCTCGCAATAACTGGACAGATTATATCATTCAATTTTCGAACTACCAACCATCTACGAAACGTGTCTTCTAGTTTGATTGAGTTTCGAACTTTCAAACAAAACGGTGTTAAACATTGAATAACAATCACATCGGCTAGGTAACTGCTAACGAAGGCTATAGGATCTAATTTTGTACATCTCTGCGCGAAACTGGGAAACATCCTCCCTTGTGATTTCTCCGGTAAGTACTTTTTAATCGTTGTCCAAATTTTTGTATATTTGTTGAAATTTTTCTGGTCCGTAACAATAGTTGTAGTTATAGGTCATTAGTGTTCGATCATAGGCGTCTTCAAAGCATTGCTCGGGTGTCCTGGGACAACCGAGTAGACAGTGCTGTCGAGTACCAGGTAGGGATGACAAATCGACAGATGAATTAGTGAAACTTCATCAGTTAAGGTGGTTGGTACACAAATTTCAACCGCCGACTGCTTCGACGAGCGATGTTTTGTGGTATAGGAGTAGGTTGGAAGAAAGCCAGGGGGGGCCAAGAAGAACCATGGCAGAAATCCATGAAGTAACTGACAGGTGGACTAAGTCATATTGGTAGATGTGGACTATCTGGTTGTAGTCCGTGAGACGACAGTAACGGATGGCTCAAAATTGTTTGCAGTGGCGCAGGTGAGCCCATTCTTTATCTTCTCCTAAATTCTAATCTGAATTCCTCATCACCCATATGCTTCCCTTCTTAAGGTTATTTAACTGAAATATGCTCACTGAATTACATCTTCAAACCCTAATCTTTCCCCATACTGCTTATTTTTCTACTACATCTACCACTGTGGGATTTGAATCTACAGTCGCATTTCTTCGCAAATGTGGTATTGCAATCCGAACTGATGTACGTACGTACCAACTTCTACGTTGTAGCTGACTGATTGACGGACTTTTAGCAATTGTTCTTGCCTTATTTTACTGAGCATTTTGTGAATTCCCTCATGTTGAACCAGATACTTTATTACCTGGTGAAAAGATCGTCCCAGATTACGTGATTGATTCTGAAGGACGTCACTTCTCTGCTTTATGGATGTTTCCTATTGATAACTATTGGTTACCCTTTTTTGGGGCTGATCGGACTGACTTACCCTCTTCGTTTAATGGAAAGTTGTTTCTTGACTGTTGTAATAGTAGTGTTTTACCGAGTGTCTCCACCCGATTGAAGAAGTGCCATTCGGTGCATATTCTTCTGCATGATTTTGAGCGTTTGTTACGCTGTGATAAAAGACTATCAGTTATTATCAGTTTGTTAGCTCATTTCAATAACTTTTACTCAAGGTTTTGTTTCTAGGTAGAAGTTTTGGAACAAAAGCAATAGTGGCAACGATAAACTATCTTTTAGCAGTTATAATGGTTATCAAACCAGAATAAACACCTGTTTAATGAGTTCAGTTGAAACGATAATGTGTACTTTCAAAGTCATTCTGAGTAGAGATAGAGAACGATGGAACTGGGAGTTGTTTTTGAATGACAGGTGTATGCAGAATGTAGTGTAGTCTCTATGGTGGTTGAATATGAAAAGAGGTTCGACAAATGGCGTTCCGGAACGTGATCGAGCCAGTATGTGTGGACAATCGTCTACAGCTAGTGATGATTTCAGAATGTTTCCATGTCAATTTCTTACAAGCTTGAGGAAGTCATGGTTATTCAAGGGGGGAAAACACTTTTGTTCATAACATCTTTCGGAGTGAGGGTTCTCAGAGCCAAGTCAAACTAGAAGTCAGGAGTGAACTAAGCTTGTTAGATTCAGTGATGAGATGCGTTGCACTGGGAATCTCACCATGATTGACTGAGAACCTTCAAATAGGGTTTTTTAGTAAAACCAAGCATCGAAGGGGTATAGAACTATTTACTTTGGGATATATTTACCGGTGCAAGATATGTACTATTGTCTTTCGTAGTCAATTAGTTACTGCTACACCCTAGGAACTAGATGGAATCTTTTGAGTTCTATAAAATAGGAATAATAACATAAAATACTTGATTTCTCATCCAAATAGCTTTTAACTATAGATTGTATTCTGTACGTGTTTGAAACACTTGTGATTGATAGGAACTTGCGATTGCCGCGTCGCATGATTTCTGTATATGGAGCTGTATCAACAGTTCCTGTCGACTGAGGATATTCTTAAGAATATCATTGATGATGCGAAACAGAACATTCGAGCAACATTCAAAGAAATTACGAATGCCTTAGGAGACGTTGAAACTCATGCAAATGATGATGCTATCAGTGAAGATGCAGAGAAACAGTAAGTTCTACATGGTTAGTTAACTGTTTCTAAAGGATTGAAGAAACCGAAGATCCCCCACCAAAGCCTGTGGCTAATCCAAAACGAAAGATAAAAACGAGCATACACTCTGCGAAATGTGAACATAGTCCCTTGAACCGTTCAAAAGTTGACCTGAAAATGGATACATATAAATCACCGGCTAGTCTGTTGAACAACCCAGGAAAGTTAAATAAGCAGTTGCGTAATACGAAAAATAGTCCAAAACAAACGGAGCCTAAAAGTGTAAGTTCGACTTCCAACTAATACTGAGGTCATGTTTGCTACGGAGCTAATTCCGCAGTTTGGAGTAACATTTCCTCGTGGTCCTCGTGAAAACGATCAGCAATGTTTGCCTTTTATTAGTCTTCGGACTTCCGTATGAAAAATAAAGGTTGAATAGTTTCTGTCTATTAGTAGATGTACCAAGTTACTGTAAATGTGGCTTCGAATCCGTGCAGCTGGACAATATATATACTTTATTAGGATGCTCCCCACTCAAATGGATATATAATTGTTGATGGATTTATGCAACAAAACTTGAGTTCCTAATAATATCTTGTTAGTCAGACCCCTGCAAGAGCAACCATATGTACATTTGACCGTGTGCTTATTGTGGATCAGATCATGGTTTGATTCTTTACACTAACATTTAAGCAGCCGTCATGTGTATGCTCTTAGTTCGTCAGTATATATGGTTTTCACCTGAAAATATATATAGTTTGGCTGAGGATCTTCGTACTTATGATAATTGGCAAAGATTTAATTCCGTGCATATAGTGTCTTTGTTTATACTCCAGAACTCTATCCTGCCACGTGCTTCCTAGTAGTGTAAAAATCCAAACTTTGGTTTGGGTTAGTGTTCTGATCAACTAATTCCTATGAAGAAAATCTTATAAGTCTAATAAGCGTGGTCTTTCTGATACAAAAAAACTGCAATCTTCCTAATACTGTGTAGTTTTTAATAAACAGGGCTACTAGCACTGACTTATTGCTTGTAATATTCATCGACTTATTTAAACCCAGCTTATTTTGCTTCGTATTATAATTTCTTTCAGGTCTTGCAGTTGAGTAATAGTTTCTGCGATCAGATTGAAGCGTCATTCAAACAACTTTATGTTTAAACAAAAATCTGATGTCAAAGTAAATTTTGGACTGTAAACCATTAAAAAAGCAGACTAGTAATATAGAGATAAGCTTTAACTTGTGTATTTTTCACAACTCATCCTCATTTCGGCCCATCGATTTCGGTATTTCGTTTCCGACCATCCGAACTTCTGAATTATGTATATACTAAGTATCACGCTGCTAATTAGTATTACTAACATTGTAGTTTAACGGTCAATGCTTCCGGCTTACCACCATTTCATTTTCTAGTTCGGTTTAGTAGTATCATTAGGTGTAAGGCAAAAACTGTACTTTTAAAAATCACCTTATAATGCCAGTTTTCTGTTCTTGTCACCTTTTATTAGGAAATAAAGTCTGGTCAAATTAACGAAGATATCTCAGGAACCAATTATGTTCAAGTACCTGATCAAAAGTTATCAGAGAAGAAACGAAAATTATCAATAGATACTTCAGACTACCAACCACTTGTTAAACGTGCCAGCTGCAATGAGGTAAAAGTTTCGCTTCCGTTTGTTTTTATGCTTGTCTCTCAAACTGCTTATCTTCAACGACCAGTATTTCATTGTCATGCACCACTCTTACTATCCGATTAGTGATACCGCGGTGAACCTGCAAAATTCAGCCTCATACATAGTATTAAACGCCTTATTCCTATCAAATGTAGAAAGCTGTTTTATAACATATTCCAGTCATATTGCTTATTGTCAGTCTTTTAACTTTCCTTCGCGCAACGTCAAAACAGTCGTAAAATATCTGAAATTTTCATGGATAGTATTCTGATCTCGGCCTCATCGAACTCTCCTTACGACGTGAAAACAATTCAAACTTTCTCCTATCTTGGTTGTTTGGAATACCACACCATTTTACGGTAACGGAGAGTTTACAACTCTACGGTGCCTTTAATTATAGGTATTACTTGGCAAAATACATACCTTTCATCACTCAAAAACGGCGACAAGTAATTATATGTAACATTGAAATGGTCTCTGGAAATTTGGTGTTGGTTTACTGAAGTTCAGTGTACCTAGTTCCCATCATCTTTACAATCGGATTTTTATTTGGCTTCTTCAGTCTCACAATACCTGACCTGATATAAATGTTCATCACCTCAAGTAATGACATCAACATACCACTATAAAATTATGAGTGAATAGCAAAGAAATGAAATCAAATATTATAAGAAACATTATACATCATGAGTATAAAGTATAAAGTAGGATTGAACCTCGTGTTTTAAAGGAAGATAAATGTCTCTGCACCACTGAAACCTATTCTAAGTCGTTCTTTGACCTCACCTACTTAATCAATAGTTCAGTGTTAATTCGTATTCTACATACATACATATGCGTTGCTTAGCTCCACTTTTATTTCCTAGTTACGTGTTTTCGAATGATTAGTTTCATCTACTCGAAAGAAGAACCGATGGTCGTATTCTGATAATCCATTACTGAAAACGACAACTGTAGAACTAGAAAACTGATATAACTCATACATTATGTATGTGTCAGTTTACAACACTGCTACATTATTTCAAAAGCTTAGCAAAGGTCTCTGTCTGAGGATGTAAGTTTATTTACTGGCTTTAAACTTGTTATATGATAATTCAGAAACTACACACTGACATTGTTTTACTCAACAACGGGTTGTGTGATCGAAATCGATCATAATGAATTTTTGTTTAATAGGTTGGCGTTAGCAAACTTGAAACTGTGAGTCAACCTAAATAATGATTAAAATTGTAGCCACACATTGTAGTGGTTTAACGTCTTTCTATTGGTGCTATCTAACGAATATTTTTATTTTACAGACAAGATTGATTTCAGAACAAAGTCATCTGGAAGATGATGCATCATCTAAAGATGAAAAGTTATTGAATTTAACTATGTCTCTATGTCATGCTCCAACTTCAGCACCGTCCCCTACTAATACTACGAAATCTCCTAGCTTTGAGTCAGCTACTTCTGTTCCCGATTCACCAACTGCTCCACAACCAAATATTGTTAATAACAACAATAATGCAATTGCGAGCAAATCTCCGTTAGGTGACATAACAAATAGACTGAAAACACCCAGTCATTCCACATTTTCATCTGAAACTCAAATAAAACACGTCCCAAGACTTCCAGTTCTCGCAACTGATAAAAGATTTACTTCCCTCGAGAATAAAACCAATAATACGTATGGAAAGTTTCGCTTATTTTCATCTACTGAGAAATTAGGTGGCGTTTCCAGACTCAATTCTTTAGTTCATTCTGTTCACGCACCAAAACCAAGAACAGGTAAGCCTACAATAGTTTTTGTTTATATCGGGTTAATTAATTTTGATCTTTCATTTTTCTGTAAGAATCTTGCATGTTTTATACAAATAGCATCAGTTGTGTTAAAATTTTTTTCTAAATATTCTAACCGGCAGGTTTAAGTTCATTATTTCAACCCAGCAGGACTCATATACGTCATAAGGTAATTCGATCAACATTATAAGAATATTGAGCAAAATAAATAAATATAGGGCTTAGTATTTTGTCTTTCACATTCACCTAAAAAGTTCCAAATGAAACAAAACTTATATTGAATTCCACCCAATTTACTCCTGCAAGCTGTACTCAATTATTTGCTAGCAATCCTTTTTAACTTAGAAACTCTTTCAGCCAATCGAGGCGAAAAGTTTGGCGCAAGTCAGTCAGTCAGATGCAACGTAGAACTTTCGTAGGTTATTAGTATTCGATTACAAATAGAATGATATAGTCGATCATTAATCTTTTTGATTACTGCTAATACTTCTACTACCTCTACTACTATGGGAATTTCAGTCAGTCAGTCAGATGCAACGTAGAACTTGGTACGGAAGTACATCAGTTCATGTTGCCATACCACATCAGCACAGAGATATAATTTTCAATTCAAATCCAATGGTAGAAGAGTTAGAAAGGGTATTAGAAGTAATCGGAGAGATTAGGATGAGAAGATATTATTCAAGAAGTATGCTTAAATGAGAAAAGTTTCGAAAGTCAAAAGTAGAGGGGTTGAAGAACCCAGAAGATTAGGATTTGAGAGAACACAAAGAATAAATGCACATGCGCCATTGCAAACGATTTTGAGTCATGTCATTTAAGGTCTCTTACCATCGATTATTATCATCTCGCGGACCCCAACCAGGTAGTCGACAATTACCGACATGGCTAAGTCCACTCGTCAATGACTTCATGGAATCCTGCCATGTTTTGGTTTGGCCGTCCCTAGCTTTCTTCCAACCTTTTCCTACATTACGAAACAAAGCTCGTCGAGGCAATCGGTGGTTAGGCATACGCAGCACATGTCCCAACCACCTCAACTGATGAAGTTTCAGCACTTCATCTATTGATCTGCCACTCTTACCTAGCACCCGTTTCCTAATAACAGCGTTGCTCACTCGGGTGTCCCACGATATACGAGCAATGCTTCGAAGACACCTATGATCGAAAACCAATAACCTACGAATATCTTCTACTCTCACTGGCCATGTTTCACAGCCATAAAGTAAGACGGAGCGAACCACTGCGCAGTACACTCGTCCTTTAGTCAGCAAACGGATATCTCGCCTACGCCATAAGTGACGCAGGTTGGCAAAAGCCGATTGAGCCTTCTGTATCCGTGCCGAGATTTCGTCAGTCACCAGCACTGATGAGACTCCCAAGATAAGTGAAGCGGTCTACACGTTCGACCACTTCACTCCCTATCACTAGTTCAGGTGCCGATGAAACCCAATCTTGAAGCAACATTTTGCATTTCGAGGGGGAAAACCGCATCCCGAACATGCTTGCATTGTTGCTTAGGGTAGTCAGAAGACTCTGCATTTTGTCAGCGTCTTCACCAAGTAGGACAATGTCATCGGCATATTCTAAGTCAATAAGCGAGCCACCTGGTAGAAGGTCTACTCCTGAAAATTCAGACGAGGATAATGTTATGTCTAGGAGCATGTCTATGATAAAATTAAACAAGAATGGAGAAAGTGGACATCCCTGACGGACACCACTTGAAGTAGAGAATTCCGGTGACAGTTCGCCATAAGCTCTCACTCGACCAGTGGTGTTGGAGTAGAGAGCTTGTATGAGGTTAATGTACTTCTTTGGTACACCTTTCAATGACAGACACTGCCACAGAACCTCACGATCCACTGAGTCAAATGCCGCCTTAAGGTCCAGGAAAACAACTATTGTAGGACGCCTAAATGTGTGTCTGTGTTCCAGGACCTGTCGTAGTGTGAAAATGTGGTCTATACAACCACGTCCAGGTCGAAAACCAGCCTGGTTTTCTCGAGTCTGCTCTTCACGAGCTTTCGTTAAGCTTCGAAGTATTACTGAGGCCAATATTTTAGATACTATATTAGTTAGACTTATTCCCCTGTGATTGTCACAAGAAGACTTTTGTCCTTTCTTATAGATTGGGACAATCAGTGATTGAAACCAGTCGGATGGGATTACGTCCAGTTCCCAGATCTCGGTCAACCTAGTTGCTAAAACTGGACCACCATCCTTAAATATCTCAGGGGTCAGTCTATCAGGACCTGCGGCTCGCCCTCGCTTCAGATTTCCTAACGCTTTCTCAACTTCATTAAGACTAGGGGAACTTACGACGATTTGCCATTCAGAATGACTGCAGATCGTGGGTAACCGAAGAGTGGCTCGAGGCCAATTAAACTGATCCCTAAAGTGTTCTGCCCATCGATTCAGTCTCCTGGATTGAGAATAAATAATAGTCCGATCATTTTCCGAGATAGTCTCACTTACACTAGGATTCCTATTATTATCATTAAGTAAAACTCTAAGAGGCTTACTTACGGTGTCTTTCCTACCCCCAGTAAGCCTCAAACAAATACGCGCTCGCACTAGGGCATGATCTGAATCTAAATATGTGCCCCAGAACGAGCGACAGTCTTCTATCGAACCCCTCCATTGGTGGCTGATGGCGATGTGATCTAGTTGAGTCCAACATTGAGACAAATTAGGGGGTCGCCAGATCAAGAGGTGCTTTTCCTTATGCCTAAAGTTAGTGTTCGCTAAGAATAGGCGGTTATCTGAGCATAGTTGCTACAGACGGTCGCCATTGTCTGTTATCTGAGCTGCGACACCATAACATCCACCTAGGTGTCTTTCATTTTCACTCAGTCTACCTACTTGAGCATTAAAGTCACCAGCCATTATTACTATACCAGAGCGCCTAGCTTTTTGGAGGAGGTCCGAAAGCTTTCTGTAAAATTCATCTTTAACCCCGTCTGAACTGCAGTCAGTGGGGCAGATATGACAAAGAGGCAACGGCGAGTGTCCCTATCCATCCTAGTCCTTACTGTCCCGTTTAGTCGGACAGCGCACAAGCGACTATCTACTGGGATCCAGTCAAGGAGAGATTGCTCAGCTCTACGACTCAATGCTATGCCTACACCAGCGAGACCCGTGGAAGCAGCATCAGGGCTACCGGATACACGAAGAGTAAATCGAGCTGCTTCTTTATTTTGACAAGGTGAAATCAGGTTAATGACTTTACTAGGATACTGTATGCGCATTTCCGAGACGCAGCACACATCGATGGCACGAGATTCTAAAGTCCTAGCTAATGATGCCTGTTTCCCTATTTGACACAAAGTCCGTACATTAAAAGCTCCAACATGTAGTCTAGAACGGGGTTTCAAGAGACCAGGAACGACGTTTCGTGAACTCGCTTCGTCTGCATTAGCGGTGCAGTGAGAAAAGGGAGTGTGAGTAGAGTTAGTCGTAGAGATAAGAGAGATATTAGCTGGGTGTAGGAAGGATTTGATTTTGACCAATTTGGTCTCGCGTGCTGTTGCGGGTATGAGGGTGGTTGTCACTTCCCGGCTGCCCACACCGTGGAAGGTTGTTTCTTGACGAACCTGAAAAGAAAGATAGATTAGTGTTGTTGCGTGACCGCAGAGCCCAAGGGACAACTGCTTGAGGCCGGTCATGCACGGCCTTGTTATGAAACTTTTTTGAGTATTAGCTCCGCTCTTAAAGGCCCTTAGTGGGCACCCTTACCGACGGAGACGGAAATCCATGAGGTAGGGTGGGGTATGACATTTTTAGGGTCGACCTTTTCTAACCCTTTCTTCCTTGTGAGCAGGCTGCAGATGCTGGTTGTCCGAGGGAAACACCTTACTGCTGTCACACCCCTCTGCAGTCAGCAGTACGACTTTGCCCTCAGACCTTGGGTAGCTACATTTAGTCTCGTCGTTCTCCAATCGACCAGCCTGGCATGGTAGGACCTTCAGGAACATATGTTCCAGCCAGTATAGCTCGGTTGGGTCATCACGATAGGCAAGCCCGACCACCACTTCAAGGTAGCAGCTATGGTCGCAAGTGAAACAATCTGTGAGGCTGATCGGACACGAGTAACATCTAAGAACGTCCTGGACGACGGACAGTCCTTCGAGCCAGTCCAGCGTGTCTGCAGACCGGCTATATCGATTAAATTGTTTTGTCTTCTGTGGGGGGTGGTAACTGATTCCCTTAATGAGGTGGAAGTTCACAAGGAGCCATAGCTCTTAAAATGACGTACCTCCAGCCCTTTTTAAAGATGGTAGCAACCTTCTGACTATGCAACCGGCTAAGTTGTTTACAACCTTTGGGCAATTAGTGTTCTGATATTGCGAAATCAATCGATGGTTATCCCTACCTTTAAAAGAGGTTCGCTTCATTTATGTAACAACTGTCAAAAAATCAGTCTGCTTCTGAGTGCGTCGAAATTATTGGCTTCCGTCATACTTCCTAGAATGTTCAAAACCCAAGAAGGATTAACTCTCAAGAAGCGGGCTGGCATTCTTTGTTATCGGATTGTATTGGTCATATCTTCGCCCTCTGCCAAATTTTAGAACACCGCCACACATCGTAGGCCAACAGTTGTGTTTCTTGACATCAGGACCGCCTTCGACTCGTTGCTCAAGACTGTTCTCTGGGATTGTCTATTGAAAAAGTGCCTGAGAAGTTTAATAACATCCTTAAGACCTTATATACAAACAACTCAGGCAAAGTGAGGACATACAACCACCTCACTCCATTGTTTCATCCAATCATTTGAATCATGCAGGGCTGCACAATCTCACCATCCCTCTTGCCACCGATGACGTTCTGGAAACAGCCCAGATGTATGTAACTAAGAGTAGTGTGGATCTGTTACCTTGAGGAAGACTTTTCAACCTTGAGTATGCGGACGATTTGTGCGAAGATTCCCAAGCCATTCAGTCTGCACTTAATCATTTGGCAATCAGTGTCCGTATGTATGAAATGTGCTTTTCACTTTCTGAGTGCCAAGTACCTTACAAGACTGACAGGATCCTTAACCTGCACTCGTTGTTGGTAGTTTGCAATCGGAAATAGTCGAGAGATTCTCGTTTCTGGGTAGCTGTGTAAGTGGAGTGAGTGGTAAGACTGATTCATGTATAATGAAAACCAAAGCGGCTTATGCCGATCTGGACCATTTTTGACACCGTGATGTTAGTATGACTGTAAACGGTTAGGTCTAAAATAAGCCAGTGGGAGCAGTTTTCTTCTATGCTTGTGAAACCTTGCCTCTCCGCGTTAGGGATATTAAACAACTCTGTTTTCGATCATTGTTGTCTCTAAAGAGTCGCCAACATTCGGTGACAGGTTTGGCAACGTTTGTTCGGACATAGCATCAATTATTTGATTGATATCATCTTGAAACATCGATTTCGGTGGCTCAAATATGTACTACGAATGTTGTCCCTGTGAATTCCACACCTTGCACTAATTGCCGAGGCTGGGACTAGTTGAAAAACCCGGAAAGGTAGTCATTGTATGATATGGTATCATGGTATGACACAAAGCTTCACAACTACATAGTTAGTGTCCTAGAGGTAGTGCAGCTCAATGACTTAAGACATCAAACTTAGCTCAGAGTATAAACCAGTGGCGGTCCACGTCACTTTCATTGTGTGACTCACATACATTTTAGTTCCTCCTATCAATAATGTGTGTATATAAAATAACTCAACCATTTATCATTATTTCAAAAATCCATTAGGGGCTATAAAAAATTAGTTATATAAAGCAGGTTTAAAGCAACTTGTTTTTCTAATTTGACTATCCATTTACGTACAATACAATCAAAGCTATAATGACTTTGGAAAATGCCTGTACGTTTACTGATATGGCTTTTACTGTGACTAGGAAAAACTATTTGCTACTGGATAATGGAAACAAAAGACTGTTATTAATTGACGTAAAGTAAGATTACAGATATAGATACATTTATGCACCATCTGCTGATTCCAACTGTTCAAAATGTACGATAAAATAAATTTCGAATGTAATGATATTTTACTATTTGAAACTGATCAGTCAGTAATTCATTGTAAGTATACAATCTACAATATCAACAGAGTAACTACATTGACTAACAAATGCAACCAAATTAGTGTTATTTATTTTTTTCCTCCCTAATAAAATCCAATAAACGTACCTGGAAAATATCTGAATCAGATTTGAATGCACAAATAAAATCTTAATCATAGTCATCCCATAAACTTGTCTCAACTCCTAGTGTAATGTCTACGAACATTTAACATACGGCGCGTACCTACGCCTTTATGTATCTGATAGGCACATATAAACTACCAATAGCGTGATAGAATTTTCAAAAGAGGGAATTTCAGCTTACGATAGTTCCCATGTCGCAAAGGATGCACTGAAATCACACACGACGTTCAGTGATGCCATTCGTTATTGGTTCCACTTCACGTCTGCAGCTTGAAGATGCAAATGTTAGTCCATATATTTTATTTCTTTACTGCTTTTGTTAAGAGGTACCAATTCTTAGGCCGTAATGTAGTCATACCATGCAGTTGAATAAATCGGATTAAGTTGATTTCATATAATTTTTTTCGGGGTATTTATGTCATTTTCGTCGCTCTTCCATAGGTTCAAGATTAAATTCTATCAACGAAAAAGTATCCGTTAATTCATCTTCAATTGGTTACTCTAATAAACAAAAAAATCCACCCAGTTCCGTTCTATCTGAGAAGGAACAGCGAATAGAAGCCAAAAGACGCGTTTTCATTGAACAAATGGAGAAAAGAGAAGAGCGTTTGCGAGCTTTCCAGGATGCTAAAAAGCAAAAAATGGAAGCTCGTAAAAAGGCAAATGAAGAACGTTTTCTTGCCGTTCAGCAACGATATCAACAAATGCTACAAGGAAATCATCTTCAGGTAAAAGTATGTTTCCAATAATGTGTCTGTTAAACTGCTAGGATTATCTTATCGCTTTTGTCATCTTTACCCTTTTTCAATGGAGATTTCGGAATTTCCTGGCCAAAGTAATAAATAGACTCCTCATATATTACGTTCATATTTCAGGGAATAGTTGGGCTGTTCTAATACTCCAGTAACGTCGGCCAGACTGTCCTGTACTATATAATCAGTGACGATCAATCCACCTAACGAGGCAGAGGCGTGCAGAGAGCTCTAACTCACGAAGCCCTTAAAATCGCTAGGTTCAGACGATCTAACCTCAATTATTTTCGAAGAAAGTGGCGTACTTCTGATTAGGTTGTTTGGAAAGGTTTGATATACAGAGTCCGAACATTCTGGAATGAAACGATTGTTGTCCCCATTCTTAAAGAGGACATATATTATGTATGTAACAACTTATTTACATCTTGGAAACTCCGTACATAAAGTCCAACAGAGTGAAGTCTTGAAGCCACTTCTCCTCATAGTTTCATTTCAACAGTGGGATTAGGCAGTTTCCCAATATCACTGTACACCAACAGTGCCATCGACGATATCCGAAAAACAGCTTTGATTGAAGTAGACGATGAGATTGGAAACGACTTTTTTTGCTTGGCAGTTTTTCTCAATATTAGTTTAAGTATATAATTGTAGAACTTGAAGGAAATTTTTTAAGAATATTCTTTGTTCATACATTAGTGTTTTAATATGATGAGGCTTTTTAAGTAGTTATAAGAATTGATCGTTTAGAACAGTTTGAAAAAGAGTAAGTATGCCCTAAATTTAACTTAAATTACATAAACTAGAACGTTGCTAAATATTTGTCCAGACAAAATAAAGTAATTTACCTCCTTTAAAGCTTGGCCTATGAGCTAGGATTTGTTAAATAACGTTTTTTTCACGCCATGTAACTGGAACCCGAACCATTTGTCCTCTCTAGACCTCCTAGACTCAATCAGCGCGTCAATCCTAGCTTTTCGCATTTCACACGCTTAAAATACTGTGAATTCTTATTGTTAATGTGCTAATTATTATCTAACACATTCCAAACACATATTACGACGATTTAACATACATCCAGTTTGACTGCATAGAACAGTGTATATTCTGATGGTTTTGTTTATTCGATTATCAAAGCATGATGCTTCACAACTTACTCCACTTATGCTAGTACACTATCAACATTTAATATGGAATACAAGTTGTACAATTTCACAGTTGATAAAAAATGTAACGAAAATATTTTTGTTGGATTTGTTTCAGGAAAACAATACTTCAGTTAATTCCGTCCAACCGCATAACGTTAGTGCAAAACCATTGCAGACTACGACTCTACCCAAAAAGTGCATTGTAAATTTAAATCCTGTAGATCATAATACGTTAAAAGTACAATATAAACCTGTCACAACAATTAAACAACCCCAACTGAACAGCTGTCCGAAACCTCAACCAATTTCTAAACTCAACGTAATCCAACCAACAAAACAACCACAAACTCAAGAGAAAGTAATCACAACTCAAAAACTATCACTGATAAACAGTCCAGTTATCAAGTTAGTATCTCTCTCTCTCTCTCTCTCTCTCTCTCTATATATATATATATATATATATATATATATATATATATATATAACTTCAAACGTTATCGTTAATAGATTTTAACTGTTTTCCAATCTATATCTTTTCATATAATTTTAGTGAATCTTTCGATATATCACAGTTAAATTCTGATTCGGAATCAGAAGATGATGAACTAAACCTGAAAGTTCCTAGTTGGTGTCGTAAAGGTATTAGCTTATATTTCCATTTCTTTATCGATGTTTTAATTTATTTTTTGTATTTCTTCATTTACGTTTTTACTGTGATGAGATGGTTTGTCATTGGTAAATGAGGTCACCGCAACAATTAATTAGTCCTACCAGCTAAATCAGTTACAGCACCTAGCACAATAATGTTTCGGCCACAGATGCGGACTGTTTAAAAACGGCGGTTTGACCGTAAACGTAATAGTTTTTCGATATTTTCTCAGTTAGTCAGCTGCAACAACGTAGCAATCCATACGTGTGTACATACATCAGTTCAGGTTGCCATACCACATTAGTACAGAGACGCAATTGTCAGTTCAAATCCCATAGTAGTAGAGGTAGTGAGAGAATTAACAGTAATCGAAGAGATTAGGGTTCGAAGATATTATTCAAAAAGTATAATCCAGTGAAATGAACTTAAAGAAAACAGATAAAGGTGATGAGGAATTCAGAAGATTAGGATTTCAAAGAATGCACCTGCCCCATTGCAGACGGTTTTGAGTCATGTCATTCAGGGTCTCTAACCATCGATTATTATCATCTCGCGGACCTCAACCAGGTAGTCGATAACTACCGACATGACTCAGTCCACCTGTCAGTGACTTCATAGATTTGTGCCATGTCTTGGTTTGGCCGCCCCTAACTTTCTTGCAACCAACTCCTGCATCACAAAACGTCGCTCGCCGAAGCAGTCAGTGGTTAAGCATAGGCAACTTATGTCCCAACCACCTCAACTGATGAAGTTTCAATACTTCATCTATTTAATTGCCATCCCTACCTATTACTCGTTTCCTAACAACAGCATTGATTACTTGGCTGTCCCAGGACACACGAATAACGCTTCGGAGACACCTTTAATCGAAAACAAGCAACCTACGAATATCCTCAACTCTTACCAGCCATGCCGGTCACAACGACCCTAGGAGCGTGACTGCAGAGCCCAAGGGACAATGGCTTGAGGCAGGTCAGGCATGGCCTTTTTATGAGACGTTTTTAAATTGTTAGCTCCGCTCTTGTTTAAAAGGACTTAGCGCCAGTGACAGAAATCTGTGATGTAGAGTGACATGTGACATTTTTGGGGTCGACCATTTATAACCCCCTCCTTCCTCATGAGAAGGCAGTATCGCTGCAGATGCTGGTTGTCCGAGTGAAACACCTTGCTGGTGTCACGCCTCTTTACAGTCAGCAGTACGACTTTGCCCTCAAACCTTCAGTAGCTGTTTTTAATCTCACCATTCTCCAATCCACCTGCAAGGCATGGTAGAACCTACAGGAACATATGTTCCGGCCAATATAGCTCGGTTGGGCCATCACGATAGGCCCGACCACCACGTCAAGGTTAGCAGCTACGGTTGTGTTCGAGATTTTCTACTTAAATCGGGTTAATATTAGCAGCTTTCCTGAACGTAATAAATAGATAAGGTATTCTAAACCCTTAAAACACTAACTTTTGTACTAACTAGTTAGTATTCATCAGCTCGTATTTGTCCTGCCAGTGTGTCAATGAGAACAACTTATTCTACAGAATCTTACTAATCTTCCTTGTAGTGTTGCGTATGCTTATGTACGATGAAATAATAAAAGTATTAGGCTAGAGTATGTAAATAACACTCTTTTACTTCCAAAACAATAATAATCTGCAAATTTTGTATTTATAAATCACTAAATGCAAAATATATGGCTAACTTATCGTTTTTAATCTTATTTAAGGAAATCCTGAAATGATAGCAGCAATGTCGGATGTTTATTCAAATAAGCTAAAATGGCAAAATGAATTCCTACCTGCATCAATGATAAATTTTGATATTGCTGATGTGTTCCGTAATTATCAGTATACAGTTCGACCACGTACAAGTAGCGGTATATGGAATACTTCTCCTGGTGCTTCAAAGAGTTCTGTTGGTCGTTCGATTTTTAAGAAGATAACTTCATAATACATACTGAGCTCTCAAAAACTTGTACATCCCCTATTTTATTAACATCTAATTGTGTTGTACTCTTGCTTATATCCTACTTCATTAACTTTGTTTTTATTACTTATATTAAATTATTCGATATATGTATGAATCCAAGTATGCATAATCCATCCAGCTGTTAAAAACTAAACCTAATTGTATATTTATGTTAAGATTTATTAGTTATCTTATTTGAGTTATTTTCTGAATGATAGAACGGTATATATGTAGTGTTACTCGGTGTTGCATTATTGGCTTACTGGCGTGAATTGCAAACTTCAGCGGAACGCTCACTAAGTAATTCGAAATAATCAATAAAAGTATCCTTTTGACCAACTACTAATGTTTGTTAACATGTTAACGAAGCACAAGTCTAATGAAAGCGATTTTGTTACAGAGTTATAGAGATTCTTATTTTGCCTGAAATCATGAGTCGACCATTGTTGGGCGCTAATTGTCCGGCTAATGCGTAAAACTTGGCTAAAATGAGTTGTAGGTAGTCCTGACAGAGCTTATTATTTTCATTCCAGTAGATTGGAACGATGGGCAGAACACTTTAGGGGTCAGTTTGATTGGCCTTCAGCCACACTTCGGTTGACCACGATCTCCAGTTATCGTGAATGGCGAACCGACATAAGTCCTCCTAGTCTTTACGAAGTTAAGAATACGATAGGAAGTCTGAAGCGGGGTGAACAGCGGGTACTGACCCCTAAGATATTTAAGGATGGTGGTCCAGTTTTAGCAGTAAGATTGACTGAGATCTTATGTAGAATCTGGGTACTGGACGTGATTCCATCCGACTGGTCTCGATCCTGGATTTTCTCAATTAGTAATAAAGGACATGTCCTCTTGTGACAATCAGAGAGGAATCAGTCTAATATGATTTTTAAATTGTTAGCCACGATTATACTTCGCCGCATAACTAGAGCCCGTGAAGAGCAAACTACAAAAAACCAGGCTAGATTTCGACCAAATATTCACTCTTCGTCAGGCCTTGGGACATGGACACGCATTTCAACGTCCCTCTATAGATGTATTCCTTAACCTTAAAGCGGCATTTGACTCTGTGGGTCGTGAGGTTCTGTGACAGTCTGTCATTAAAAGGTGTACCAGAGAAGTACATTAACCTTACGCTGGCTCTCTACTCAGTCAATCAATCGAAGGAATATAAGAGAGTTATTAGGAAGTGTATGAAGGATTTGATTCTGACCGATTTGGTCTCCTGTGCTTTTACGCGCTCTCTACTCGAAAACTACAGGTCGAAATTCTTTACTTCAAGTGGTGTCCGTCAGAGATGTCCACTCTCTCCATTTTTGTTTAATTTTGTCATAAATATGCTTCTAGATATAACATCTTCGTCAGACTTTTCAGGAGTGAACCTACCAGGAAACACGCTTGATGCCTTAGAGTATGCTGTTCTGACTACCAACAGCAACTTAAGCCTTTTCAACAAATCTCGGTGGGACGTATGTCTTTCAGTGTTTACATAGCTATACCATACGCAAAAAACTAAGTAATAGATCCACAATTAATGAAAAATAACTTTAGGAAGGAAAAAGCAAGAGCATAGGCACTAAACGAGTGCTCACAAATAGAAGGATATTAAAGTACAGTCATTAAAGTATCTCATAATTATAGTAGAAATATGAACGATGGTACTCAGTAAGATAGTTCCAAAGGTCACAGTTCATAATATTTGCTCCGCTCCAACAATTCCCGTTGTAAGGTGATATCACACATGGTTTCGTTCTACAAATTAAATAGGACAGTAACCAGTCAGATCTTAGCAGAAATTTAATAATTTCGAGTCACTAACATTATTCCATAAAGACTGACCGTTGACCAATCTTAGCAGAATCGGTACATGATTACATACTGCTATTCGTTTTCTATAAACGCTACGGACGTTCACATTAACGCATTTGGATTATCCTATAATGATCGTTATGATGCTGAAATAAAATTTATCGAGTTTGAATTACCCCAACATTTCGTGATCTGGGATAAAATGGTACGACTGAATAAAAGTTTAGTTCTGCTGTGAATTTCGCAATTCACCATTTGTACATTTTGCCTTTGGTAAGGACATAATTGGGTGTGAAGCAACACCAGGTTTCATCTCTAAAACAGATTTTGTAAAACCACTGGTGGGCTCAGATTTGAGCCCTTTATAACTGCTAGCCAAAAGTTTATGCACAACTTGACCGGCATTCTCATCTCTTTCTTGCCCGTAGTACCACAAATTGCGCCAGTAATATCGACTTTGGGATTTCTAAGTAGAATAGTGTCAGACTAACTGGACAGCATTCATAATTTTGTCATGAATTCAAAAGGTCTTTTAATAAGTTGCTGTAACAAGTTCTATTTGTTTCGAAGCAAAATACGCTATGTTCTCTTGTATGCGCTTCAAATCCTTCGCTAGTAAATGTGGACTTAAAATGAAATCATATTTTGTGTGCTTGCTGGTAGCAGCCTTCTAATACATCGTTTAAGCATCACGACAGACGCCGTTGGTGATGATTGAAGCTTAATCGACTGTATCACCTACCTATTCCAAACAACTGGAGTCTTCTGTCATAAAATCTACAATGATTCATTGTCATTATTATTGAAATGACTTCATCCATTGATCGAAAATATTTCATTTTAGAATGCCATATTAGTTGTAATTATGTTTAGTCAACAAATAAAGTTTGAAACACAATTCGTTTTGTTATATTTTACAAACAATAAAAAATAATGTTAAAATTATAAGATCAACCTAAAAGCTTAAAATGAAGACTATAAAAATACCAAATCCAACCGTTAAATAAACAGACATTAGGAAAGTACATACTGAACTTTCTAAAGTTTACTCAATGTCTTATATTAACATATTCCTACAAATATTTACAGTATATCTTTGTATGAAAATATTTTTTCAATAATAAATAAATTTTTTTGTTCAGTTATCTTATCTGTTTTGGAAATGAACTATAGCTCAGCAGAAGCAATATCTTAGTCAAAAAATATTTCAGTTATACATCTGATCATGAAAAATAAAGATAGATAGTAGTGACAGACTGTATTGACTTCATTAAAAAAAGCTGCACATTTAACGAATTTATTAAATGTTGAAAAAAAGCATTTCACAATTGAATGCAGTTATTAGTCCACTATAGTTATTCTAGTGAACAGTAAAACGATGAATACACTTATGTGATTTGAAAACAGCTACATAACAAAATTTTAATCATTTCACACTAATTATGTATTCAATTTTTATAATCGATGACATGTGTCAAGGTGATAAGAACATAGATAGTTATAGAGGCGAGTTTAAAACAAACGTAATAAATTTTACGTTATTTTCAGTGAATCAGAAAACGGTTTTTTTTAATGAATTTATTTCCGGAAAATATACTAAATGAAACTGCAAAGAGTTGATAGATTTTACATAAGAAAAATGAATCTGTTGAATGGAGGATTCGAATCAGGCATAAAGTGGTTGGAATTAGGGATATGGTTGATCGGGATACTGTAAACACACTACAAAGAAACAATCGAGAATTGAATATGTTGAACACTATTCTATAACTATACAAAATAATGTTTTGAGAACTATGTAATTGTGCTTCGACTGCTGGATTTACATGATATTAGATATTTAGTTTTGAAGTCAGCGTATAAACCTAAGTCCTTTTTCAGAAGTGATTATTTCGTCTTTAAATTATACTATATTTTACAGAAAATTGTAAATGAATGTAAGTATTTTCAAATTTCAGAGTAAATGTTAAAATTGTTCAATTACATTTCATTATAAAATACAATAAAAATGTACTAAACACAATAGTTAACAAAAATAATGGACAGTGTGTAGGTGGTTGAGGTCTACATGCATAATAATTTGATGTTTTTTCAGGGTGGTCGTTTGTGTTAATTCTACTTCTAAATTCTTCTACAACTTGATCCGGTCCATATCGATATGATTTATATCTATTGAATTTCTGGTTTCGTGCATATAACGTACGAGCACGTTGGAATTCATCATCAAAATTTGTTAAGTTCTACATTTGAGAGAAGATTAAAAATAAATTTGAAAAATTTCATGTAAAATTTATTCTCCGAGTGACAATGATTCATAGAAATATTACACGATAATCTCACATATTTATACATAATTTACAAATAATAAAAACATTTTGAAACATACATTCGTACAGTAATATCATGGAAGATGAAAATATTATTCGCTTTTGGGTTATACTGTGATTAGTAATATAAACGGATTAAGCGGACAAAAAAGGATAAATAATCTAGGGGAACAAGATATACAAACAGAGAATTGATGGACTAAGGTCACTATTCGGACTCTGTGACCTACTAAAAAATAAATTAAACTTTGTGACACCTACACGTCCAACCTACTGATTCTAACAAATCAAACACTGATGGAGCACTGAGTACCAGAGATAGTCTGGTTCTATTGATCAAACTAGACAATCACGATATTCCACGGTACTAAAAGATCAGTGTGTTTTGATCGTATGAAAGGTAAGAAGCGATCCATATAACTCGCCAGTAACGGCTCACACTGTAAAACTAGGTGAAGCGGATCTGAATCCCTCGAGAAGTTGAAGTCTCCTTAAGGTCATAGGTACGACTACCAACTAACATCAACAATCTCGAACCACGACTTACTTCCTTACGCCGGTTACCCCGGCCGCCGACCAGCATTCTCCAACCTACTCTGTCCTAGGCCTTCCTTTCCAGTTCTATCCAAATTTTGTTCATTCTTCTCATGTCTGTCTCCATTTCGCCTTTCCTTGGCCTTTCTCTTTTACGTTGACCTTGAAGGTTCCGCGTTAGGACTTGTCTAGTGACTTATTTCGATGCTTTTCTTAATGTGTATCATATCCACTTCCAGAGCTTCTGCCTCCACTGCAATCTGGTTTGTTCTCCTCCATAGTAGGTTACTGCTGATGGTGTCTGGCAAAGGGATGAGGAGTATCTTGAGTAGAAAATTATTAATACACATTTCTATCATATGGATGGTCTATTATCTTCACATACATCTGAGTTTGCTTATGTTCAATTTGGTTAAGCCCTTTTGATTAACCCATTTAAAAGACTGAGTCATTCGGATAGTAATAACTTATATGCACCATTGATTTTATTATTGTCGGGTTTGTATGAGCAGATACGACTGAACATTGCTTACCGCCTACGTGCACATTCATTATATTCGCATTAATATTAGCCTGTTAAATAACTCCATAACTCATTTCATTTTCCTAAGCATATATATGTATATTTTTATTCTATTCACTGATTCGCTTAATCTTCGAAACTCGCATATCATCTAGTTTCGTGTGCTTGTGGTCTTGGTAGTCTGTTTATGGTCCGGCAATAAACGCGTTCCATACTTCGTATTCGTCTTTTGATTTATAAACTGTTGGGCGTTATTTAGTAACGGTTGTACTGGACGAGCAGTACAATACACGAAATCTAAGAATATATCGAGTACCGAACACCACAAAACTGTTGAGACACCGGTCAAAACAATAGTAGTTCTCCAACTATCCGCTCCATACAGCAGAACTGTCTTGACATTTGTACTGAAAATTCCGACTTCCGTGTGGGTTGACAGTCGTCTTGAGTTGCAGATGTACTTCGGTTGTAGAAATGCTGCCAAGATATGTAAAGGTTTCCAAATCCTCCAAAGCTCCTCCGCCAAGTGGGATTTGGTTGGTGCATGTTGTGTTGTATCGGAGAATCTTGCTTTTCCCTTCGCGCATGTTGAGGCCTACTGCTGCAGAGAATGCTGCTACACTGGTCGTCTTCTCTTGCATTTGAGGGTGTGTCGTATAAAACAGCCAGATCATCTGCGAAGTCGAGATCTTCCGGCTGCATCCAAGCTGTCGACTGTATCCCGTACTCCTCCCGGAGGCTGACGTCTTCATAATTCAGTCGATCACCAGAAAGAGAGAAAATGAGAGTAAGTAACCTTGCTTGACACCGATCTTCACTACGAACGACTCTATTAGCTGTCCTTCATGCACGATTTCGCAGTTTAATCCACCATAAGAATTCCGTATGATATTGACTACCTACCGTAGTGACGAAGAAGCCTCCACGCTATCAACTGTTTCCTCGAAGTTGATGTAGAGTGGTGAGTTCCATTCAATTGATTGTTCCACAATGAGAGAGTAAAGAGTTTTTGCAGTTACTGCTACGTCTGCTTTCATTACCTCTGCTGGTATATTGTCTGGTCCCGTCGCTTTGCCGCTCTTGATTTGTCTGATCACGCTAATCTCTTTAATTGTTAGTGTGCCAACGCCGACTGGATCTCTTTATGCTGCTTCGATGTTGGGTGAGTTCAGTGTGGCTGTTCGATTCAAGAGTTCCTTAGAGAGCTCTACCCATCTGTTCCACTGTTCTTCAATATCGGTGATTACTCTGCCTTCCTTTCTTTCACCGGACTTTCTGGTTAACGATAAATTTTAGCGAGCTTCTTTGTTGTATCATACAATTAACTCATGCTTCCTTCTAGAACCACAAGCGTGAACCAATATTTCATTCTATGTACAAGGAACTAGAAGAGCTCATCTTCAGTTTACTAATTATCAATTAAAAACTGCTTTAAATATTTAACAACGAAACGAACACAAAGTTAAGCATATTGTAAATTAGTAAAGTTTAATTATAAAATTCCGCTGAATCAAGTGAAGTTATATACGATGAACTTCATTTAGATAAGGCAGAAACCATGTCAATTATGAGACAAATATCATCAACATTAGCGAATCATAGTCATGTGATACTGTGAGCGGATCGAGGTTATAAATATATATCAGTGGTGATCGGAAGGTTGAGTGCTCGTCGTAAAACCTTAAGATCTTGAGGTTAGATTCTCCGTTGAATCCGTGAATGTATGATACTATGATAAAAATAAAATTCAACCTCTACAACTTACATTAGTCCTATTTGGTTGAATCCAACAACTACTTGCTAAATATTGATCATACTGTGATCGAGTTTTCTGATCACGAAGTAATTCATAAGCAGCTGTGATCAAGTGAAATTCTTTATTCTTCAATTTCTCCGGATTAGTATGAAGTAATCGATCTGGATGTAAACATTTTGATAAATTATAATAAGCGAATTTAATTTCTCTAGAAGTTGCAGATTGTTTTACACCTAATACATCATAAGCATTATATTTATCTAATGGAAAACTGGATATTGATCTGATTTGACATAGTTGACGAAATTGAGGACGAAACAATATGCGGCGATTGGATGATAGTATTTTGACGATAATTTGACTGTTGAAAACTATGTAAACATATATGAAGTTGTCGAAAATACAATTTTCATCGTAATACACAGTTGTTTATCACCTGTTTATCTGAAAATTAAAATGCCGAATCTTAATCCAAAATAAAACCATGAAGTGTTACCGAACGACAGCAATAAAAACAGAATAATTAAAATATGAATAAAATCCAAATTTATTTTCCAATATATTCTACAGTGTATTTTTTTCATTAATATCTAACTAAATATATCTACCAAATAAGTACAAGTTTCAAGAATACGATTTTACATCATGCTTTTTATTCAAGGTCTAGTTATACTAATCACATGACCAAATCGAAAGTAGAGGGGGCTGAATAAAATCTCGGAAACAGTTCACAAGTGTAAAATCCTAATAGGCCTCGAATATTGGGTACTTGAAGTGAATGTTAAGAACAACCGGCGTTCAATCCTCGTGCCACCGTAAATCTAAAGTGAGTTCAATTATTTCCTTGAGTGACAATATACTTGTAGTATCCCAATGAGTAGAAAAGCGAAAACATTTTTTACGCTTATGTACTATAGCACACAGTCTTAGCAGGACCACAGTTAAAACAGGCAACTATGTATATAACAAACAATTATAATCTGTTTCGTAAACAGTAAATTAATACAAAATCATCAAATGATACTCAATTACAACAGAGAACAATAAACACACGTATACTGAACAGCAGCATTGACACAACAAAATGAATCAATAACAGAGGGTTAGTCATATTTAAATACCTGATGCAATTTCATGACTGGTAACTCAATGAAAAGGTTCAAAGTAATAACCAATCTGGAATTAAATTAGTCTTAAATGGTGGGCTTCTAACTTAAATATTTTTGGTCGGTTCACTCTATTGATATCAACATCGATACCTAAACTTCCTTGAATAATTTTTAAGCGCTTCAGTTTAGTGACTAATAAAATTTGAACCGGGGAAGATTATAACTTTAATTTGATAAACTCGATCGATCAATTAACCATCAAGATGAAATTAATAACCTATTTGTGTAGAAAACTTATTCACTATCTCAATAAAACGAAACAAAGTCGTTTATTCACTGTGAAAAGCAACAGGTATCTAAATCTTTTTCGGAATGTAAATCTGAAAACTAAACATTCTATAAAAATAGTTCTACTTCACAATGAATTTTCCATTATTAAATTTCCCACCCATAGCTCTTCTCAGAAGCGTGGACTACGGACATTATGAGTAAATGATTTTCAATCACAAGATTTAAAAAAAATCTTAAATGCCGATAGGTCATCTACTTTGGTTTAGATAAATGGGTTAGATAACATAACTGAAAACCGAATATATACTTGGTAAATGATTTATTAGTGTGATAATCAAGAGACGTTATTATAATTTTAATTCTTATTTAACAGGTCTATTTAGTAGGCATATATTATATACTGAATGAATAGTGAAGAAAATAATCAGCTGTTTTTTTGGGCAGAGTTTTGGAGGTTTGTGTTTTTTTTACACATTTGAAATCATCAATCAATCATTGTTAGACCACCATTAGAAACCTGGAAGCTCCGGACGGCCGTTTCGTCCTGGTATGGGACTCATCAGCAGTGTGCATCCACGACTCCTGCACCTCGCGGGATTCGAACACGTGACTTTCGGTATTGTGCGCGAACGCCTTACCATTGGACCACTGGGCCGGCATCCAACGGTGTTAACGTCTAATTCTGATTGATCTAGGGATTTTGCGCGGCCTCACCCATTTGTCTTTGGTAGTTACTGCCTACACCCGACAGGGTTGAACTCGATTGGTCACGTCTTCTCAACTAGAACTCCGAGAATTTTCTCATGGAGCTAGTTACTAGTGAGCATTGGTACGATATTTTGGGGCAGAGTTTTGGAGGTTTGTTTTTTTACACATTTTAAATCATCAATCAATCATTGTTAGACCACCATTAGAAACCTGGAAGCACTGGACGGCCGTTTCGTCCTGGTATGGGACTCATCAGCAGTGCACATTAATACCGTTGGATGCCGGCCCAGTGGTCCGATGGTTAGGCGTTCGCGCACAATACCGAAGGTCCCGGGTTCGAATCCTGCGAGGAGCAGGAATCGTGGATGCGCACTGTTGATGAGTCCCATACCAGGACGAAACGGCCGTCCAGTGCTTCCAGGTTTCTAATGGTGGTCTAACAATGATTGATTGATGATTTCAAATGTTTAAAAAAAATCAGCTGTTTAACGTGTACTTGAATCTACTGGATTTAAATCTAATATAAAAAAAATAAAAACATTGATAAGTGATGAGTAAACTGAATTAATAAAACAAATCAAACTAAACACACACAAAAAAAAGAAAGTCAGTAAAACATTTTTCAAATGTGTATTTTTATTGTACAAAATTACAATGTTGATGATACAATATGTTATATGATACAGAAGGATAGTATTTCATCAATATACATATATAAAATTACAACAAATAATGATATGAGCAGCGAGCAATTAACGAATACACTAACCAAACGATTTGCCAATCACAACAGTATGATCAACACCACATACTACATCTTTAGATTTAATTGGAAGTAATAATGAAGTTGGATAAGTTTGACTATTATCAGCATTATTGGTAATTTGTTTGCCTAAGCCTAAACAATATAGACCACCACGTGGAGCACCCCATGCCCATAATAAACCATCATTACTTTGTGCAATGAAATGATGCAAACCAGCAACAACATAATTAATGCATGATTCACTATTTACAATAGCTGGTATAAATAAACCCGGTGGAATTAATGTTGGACGAGGTGAATATGTCACTTTTGGACCTAATCCAATACATCCAAAACCCCAAACAAATACCTTGAGATTTAGATGATACAAATACATATGAGAAATAGAATTAACTAAAGTAACAATACATTATCTTATTTTTATAATAAATAAAAAAAGTATGATTTTACAAAGTTGAATCTAAAAGAAAAATAGTCAAGGAAATTTGTAGAGAAAAATTTAATTTGAAAACAGTTTTCATGATGGACTGATATAGAATAAATTGGCAGGCGAAGAGTCAAAAACCGAGTAGTAATGAAGAATTGTTTCTCTCAAGTGAAAACTAATCTCTAAAAATACTTGTTTTATTTAATAACACTGTCTATATGTTTGTTAGTGAGACTAGATTTGTAGATAATTTCTCAAAGATCTAATGAGAAAGAGTGATTTGTGTAGATGAATCTTCATTCAAAATATTACACAAATATTATTGATGACATTGGATAATGCTGATGATGACAGTGTAATATCATGTATAGAATTTTTTTAGCGGCAAAACTTTAATCGATTAATTTGAAGTGATATTTAATCATGTTTCTTTTGTGTCAAATATTTTGTAGATATGCAAAAAACGACAGATAGAAAGGAGATCAAGATCAGCCGCCTTACAAAGAATTCAATTTAAATCAGTTTGAAAATGCATGAACCTTGATTGTTTTTTAAGTATGGAAGTTTACTACTGAATGATACGACATGATTTTGTACTTCAGGTACATAATCACAAGTTTTAAAGTATAAATAATACAGCAAAAAATAAGATATATCTTGTTAGGATATTCACCAAATATCCTAAGAATACTACTTTTAGAAGTGCAATCCTATTGGTCGATTTCTATTGGCCGAAATTATGATCGTTCTTACCGTCAGGGTCAAATACTTCAATGTTACCTCTTATTGGTCATCTGGACGGTCAATGTCATTCAAATGTTCTTTTCTATTGGTCGTCCTAAATTGTCAATGTCACAGACGTTGATGCTTTTTCTTATTCGACCATAGTGTATAAATACGCGCTATCTGGAAGACTTAATAATTCCGTTTTCCCTGCCTACTTCTTTTGTTTTCGACCCAATAAACATCTTCCTTCCACGGTGTTACGTTCTGATTTCTAGGAGATTTGGAAAAGCCTTTTGGGTCGTATTGTGATATTTGAATTGGACGCCGTTAGGACTGAAGAGTTTTGCGTAGCAGCGTTTACAACATATCTCTAATCTTCCTGACGTTCTGACTGACAGCTAGGGTTGGGGTGAGAAATTTTGTGAGGGGAGTCCACTGTTATTTAAGGGTATACAGAAAATATGATTGATAAACTTATTGTGTTCAGTGGGAAAAGAAGAGATTCATAACATATGAAAGTAGGGAACTCAGCAGTTTGATCGATGCACTAACATTGAAAAGGCCTAGAATCCCATAAAGTCATGGTCGCTCACGTCGATTATAAAAAATAGGAATATATGCATGATACAACGTTTGTACCTTAATGACTTCGTTTTAAAGTTTGATAAAGGTCAGTCAGTCAGTCAGTCGCAACGTAGAACTTCGTACGTAAGTACATCAGTTCATGTCGCCATACCACATCAGCACC
>OX103971.1:68021369-68038371 GCA_944470395.2 Schistosoma turkestanicum
CTTATTTATAAACTTTTAAATTGTTTCTTTACAATTTACTTAACATTTTCCAAATAGTTCTGCCATAAACCCAGAAAATATTAGATATGCTATTTAGTTCCTGTCTTTTTTTTTTAAATTTGAGTTAAACTTCAAAACTATACAATAAGTGACAATATCACAACAACAACATATACTATTCAAAATGAAGCTGGTTTTGTAGCCTACTTGGCAGACAATTAAAGAGCTGATGAAAGTAAGTCTGCTGTATTAACTAGCTTGTACCATACATGAACTAGGCTTGAGCAATATGAGATGCAATTCCTTTATTACAAACCTTAATGAATCCAAGGAATGCAATAGACGTTTACAAACCACATTACTTAGTCACATACTGTTAATTCGGCTCTATTTTGAAAAAAAACTATTCGATAATGCTCTGCTATAATACGCAGATTGTTAGAAAGGACAGAATAAAATTCTGATAATGAAATTCTAATTTCTCCTTAGTTAAAGCACTTTGTAAAAAGTTATTACATTTCATATTTACAAATATTCTTCAATACAATTAATAATATTAAAATTACAATATTATATCAACTTTGTGCAAGTATCTTTTAAAACTGGAAAAACATTTCGAATCAATAAATCACCAGCTTATCGTATAATTTATTTTACTATTTTTTCAGTATTAAAAGCTTACAGAATCGTATGAATGGCATCAGAATATCTCTATTTGATTATCGATAATTACAAATCAGATATCACTTTGTTATTCATTTTCATCATGATGAATGACATTGTATGCTGCTTAGATTGATTTTATTTAATTCTTATGACATTTACGCATATGTATATGTGTCTATCTACATGTGTGTATTTATTAAAATGAGATAAGTTGAAACGACCTACTAAAATATCTTTTCACCAAACTAATCAATAAAAAATATCTTATATATGAAAGAACAAAAGTAGATCATTTTGTATACTACTTATTGTTAATAATAGTTTAAGTTTATTCACATCCTTATTTCGTTTTTTTCGTGCTCTTCAGCTATTGATTACATTGTTTATAGATCTTTTTATGTGCTTTGTTTTTTTCGTTTTGGTTTTTTAACAAATCTAATAAACTTTTGATCATCTCTTACACTCAGATAGAAATATTCATTTTTTTTAAAAAACAAATATATTTTACTTAAGTAGCAAGACCTAAACACATGAACTTAAAATTTAAACAAAAAGACAGTGGTCCTAGTCAACGTTTTGCAAAGAATTTAAGTAGATCAATTTTGACTATTAACAGTAATTTATGAATATAATTCACTCGGAAATTAATAAAACAGAAATAAGATATAAATATGGATATTTTAATTTTGATAGCTTAATCAACTTAATAATTGAAGTATTAGCAGAAGGTTTTACTTATTAAAATTTTTTACATCTAAAGCATAGTTTTTGTTTCCTCATTCCAGCATTCATAATTATATCCCAGTGATTTTGGTGTTTCATGTACACAAGTGTCCATGAACACAGGAAACCAATATACTTCATATTATCTCTTCAGAATATAATCTGTTATGGACAATCTTGTCTGAATTAAAAATCTGATTAACTCTACTCCTGTATATCTAAATCAGTTTACTTTAGGAAAAAAATCGTTTACCATCTTGACGGTTGAATTCAACAGGCAACGTTTCCCGTTGAATCAAAAACTATTTCTAACTCACCAACAGAGTATTTCTAAAGCTACATTTTATGATATAAGGTCAACTTTTCGTAATGCTAAATAGCAGTTTTTAGTTAACAATCAAGTCAAATATTTTAGGGAATGTTAGCCTTTCAATCACTTCTAATAATTAAATTGGACTGGTTCCAGTTTGATAATGTTTCCCTTATTTTTTGATGATGCTAGTTAAACAGAAGGTTCGATATGATTATGATTTAATCTAGAAAGTATCATTTTCTTCAATATTCCAGATCTATACTATTTTTAATACACACCATAGTTAACCGACAAGTCAACAATAGTGATTCAAATGTGAAATACGGAGGACTGATGGTGTAATTCTACTGACCAGATCTTTTATACTACAAGAAAAAGGATTTAGTTTTTTGACACTATTCACAATTTAGTTAGCTCGGTATTTATTTTTTTTATAAATTTAGTTACGATACAATGGGACATCAATAATTTTAAATGTTCAATAACAAGACTGTCATATGAGAATATTAATCGCTCAAAAAATATGATATTATGTTATTTTCACATGATCAATCCAAAGAGCATTTCTACTTTTTATCCTTTTAAATAACTAAAGTCAAAATCAAGGTCTATTGTTAACAAAAAAAGATGACACTTTTTAGAGGAAAAAAACTGAAATTTTAGTTTAATAATGATATTCCTATTGATTAAATGATTTAAAATTTACTTAATACAATAAGCTTTGGATATTTCACATGTTACCAAGTCATTGACATACTATTAAAAGATAGTTAAACTGGAATCCAGACTCTCATATGAATATGGATTGAATACTATGGCAACATTTGGTTTCACATTAAACTAACATACGCTGTTTGCATTGGATAAGCAAACCCCCATATTTAAGTAGGTTTGGGATACTAGGGTGTTTATGTGCGTCACATGATGAAAAATAAATGCATTCTGATCCCTTATTAACAGGAAGGTCTAATTTCTTCAACTCGAAATCTATTAAATTATAAAAGCTTGTTATCTGCTTAGTTAAGAACTTAGCTGACGATAGCTCACAGAACGGTTCAAGACTGAAATTCAGTAGTTTTTTCGATGTAGAACCTGTGTTCAAGTGAGCTCATCTGATGATAGGAACAACCTTGGAATCCACCTGACATTATCATTTGACTAGTCAATAACAAGTAACATCGTTTTATGACCATTCACATTTGAATCAAGCTAAATATTTGTTATGTAATAACCAGTAACTTATTTTGAGAGGTGATTACTGAAGTTCTAGTCAGAAGTTATGACCAGTGGAATTCAACCACGTCGCGTGTGAGGTTTTCACCTATCCGTGCGATTGCAAGATGGTCATGCAATATCGCTCGATTGATTTAGGTTAAACAATCGATCTCAGCTAAGTGGTCTTAAAGTTAAAAGCTCTAAATGAGACCTAAAGTTGCTGGCTCCGACCCTAGGTACGACTGTGAAAGCACACTGCCAGTGTGAAGCCTTATAGTATTATTAAAAAGCTAGCCTATGCTTCCTGTTTTTTTCCAGGATTGTCAGTCCGCGATATAAATCAGAAAGAGATAGATATTTGACTGACAAATACTGACAAACTCGTCATATTTTGAAACTCAGTCATGTTTGAAATTAATTGAGCCATCAAGAAAATGGAGCTGAACGATTGGTTTTATTCTAAGTACATTATTTTGGTATTATAATATTATTGATAATATTTGATTGAAGTAATTATATATAAATATTCATCATGAATATTCAGTGTATTTACAGATACACTTTGAAATTCTTAATGAGACAAACCGTTTTGCAAACTTTTGTTTGTTCTGTCTTTTTGTTGTGAATATTTGAGAAAATTGTTGTTATGATTCAACAAACATAGTTTATTGTTCACTAGTTTATATTTCGAAACAACTCTAAGACTTCTTAAATTTAGGATAAATATTTGTAACACAAACTATATAGACTAGTTTTAAGAAATACAAAATATTGGATTTGATAAGTAGTGTTCCAAATGAGTAGTACATATGTTATTGATTTTTTAAAATTTATTAAACATGAAATTAGTTAATATGAGCTTATGATTGTTGTTGTATTTTATGTTAACTTATTGGTTTTAAACTGACAATCTATTTTTTGGAATATGTTCTTTGAGTTAATATTTTTATATTAATAACTTCAATCCACAATGCTAGAGACATTTATTTTGTAACTTTTGTACAGTTCTGTTTACAAAACTGTACATAAAGAATTCTTATTTAGTCGTTGAAGCATAAAACATTGTGTGGGTTGATAAAACTTACAGAACAGTGTCTTTTATTATCATGACTTTTAAAACACATTGCACATACACATACTGTATAACCTTATTTATGGATTCGTATTTAAACACTGTGATTGACCATTTGAACTACTTGATTGCAAACCATCAAATCAATGAAGGGATTGAAAAATATACATAACTTTGAATGAATGCAAAAGTGAATTAAGATGAAATGGTTAGGGTTTTGTGTAATCATTTTATAAGTGAACAAGGTTATTATCATTTAGACATCATAACTGAATTAATTAGTCAAATATAGTAAGATGTTAAAAAGGTATATAGAATCTCAGAAGTAATCTACAGCACATGGAAATAATTATCTGTGTATATTTCTGTACACTTACATACAATAAAATATATTTTGTTTAGTTTTCACTTGAGCTCATTTTATAGATTGAAGAGTACTTATCCAAATACATACAGTTAATTTTTTTAATGATATATTGAACAATTGAACATTTTTAATTATATGTGATTGATAAAAAAGATTGAAAAAACATCGAGAATTTTCGAAAAGTAATCTTCTCAACAACTTGACCTGAAATTGTCCAACTAAAACCCTACTGTTTTATTCAGTTATCTTTCCAGATAAATAATCATTACACTTCTTCAGTTGACAAATAAAATTAACATTTTGATATGCAGTCAAAACTTATTAAGTTTAAAGTGAAAATGTTACCAATTGATAGTAATATGATCACTTTTATGTATCTATTTGGTTGAATTCCTTTTTTCATAGATAATACAGCGTCAGTTTATCAAGAATTCAAAATTATCGAATTGCTTTAAATAATAAATTCCATCTGTCAATACTTATTAACCCTAGAAACATGATTGTATTGTTATTAACTTTATCATTATTGTTGAGTTGATTTTGTTGAAAAATAGTCATACGTTTTATTTTAGATGAAATTAGATATACAAATAGATTTGAATTCTTATTTGGTTTTGTTTTTCTACTTATCAATAGCGAAATTAACTATTTGTCAGTTTGAGGTTGTGGAGACTGTTGAATTTTACTGAAATGAATCAATTTAAGTTAGACTTCCATTGAAAACCTGAAAAAATTGGACCGGACGTTTGTTCTTAGTATGGGACTCTTCAGCTGTGAACGTTTACAACCTAATGCACGAGAATCGAACCTAGGACATTCAGTCTTTTAATCACAACGCTCAGAAAGTTACAATTCAAATTAATCAACTAGTTACTTTTGTGGTGTGAGCTACTTATAAGTAATATATGACGTGAGTGTAAACGTAATGTCCGGCAGCATAATATGGGGGAAGATCAAGAAAGGAAGAGTTAGAAAACAATGGAATTTGTATGAAACGCATGAATAGTGACAATCAGTTGATGTTTGGCAACAGGAACAGTCCAGTTTGATAGGATGAACTGATCTTTTGCAAATGAACAATTTACGATATGGTTTTCCGATTTTACTGAGTAACTCTGTAATTTTCGTTAAATACAATTCGGTTGCCCCACCTGTGTTCTCGCTCACTACACGTTTAGCATGTACACTTTATTGATTTCCAGTTAAACTAATATTAGCATGGGTATAAGGATAGCTAATGTTTTTGAGTTAAATTTATCATGATAAAGTAATGCCAACTTTAATTCCAAAAGATTTACGCCATAGATCAGTTCATTGTATTATTTTGTTATAATTAAACACTACTGAACAGATAAAACAGTTTATTAGAATATAACTAACGAAAAGCATATTCACAACTTGAAACCTTTTATGATTCGAACAATTTAGGTCAACTGAAAGAACTTTTCATCTAATCATACTATTGCATTTCTTCATGATAATATGATTATTAGATAAAACATATGTATATATATATGTTAATATTGGCAAAATAATTGATTACATTGTTATTCAATTATCTTCGATTTATCTTTTTTCTTTCCATCTGGAAATATTTTCGATATTCTTATTTAATTACAGATTACTGTTGTGTCAATGAAAAAAGATTGTAGAAAAAAAGACCTTAGGTATTTTACTGTAAAACTACTATCACTGGTCAAGATACAGTGTAAGAAAGGAATATACAAAATGTAACTGAATTTTGGCTTCGGATATGCAAATATATAAATGTAATTACATAAATACGATATCAAGAGGTGGCCTAGCGGTTATTGTGTCCTACTTTCAGCCACTAAGTCATAGGTTCGACCCCGGGTCCACTCAGATCTCACACTAGCAGTGTGGCAAGTACACGAATTTAAACCAGATATGTTAGGAAGAAATGCATATAATCATACACACATACATGCACGTACACACACACACACACACTAGAACACATATGCGCGGAAAGAAAACAAGAAAGAAATGTAAAAAATTGTCCAGAAAGGCAGAAAAGAAACAGAATCATCAAGATGAAAGGAAAATACTCTAATCACAATCGATTAGTCAGTAAAATCATCAAAATAAACATTTGAAAAGAATAGTTTAATATGATGTTAGTAAAAACTTAAGACACTAAGAAAGTTTTAATCGACGGATTGATGCTAATTAAAGGACCGTTTACAAACTAGAGTAGTGGATATTAGCAACTGTTACATTCTAAATATGCAATTCTTCAGTGGTATACATTTCCATTACCTAAGCAGGAGAATTAAGATCAGAATCTTTAGATTTTAAATAAAACAGGTTATTGCTTTGTACGAGTTCGTGTTAAAGCAATTTGTATTTCTAATCTTAATCATTTGAAATCATGAATCGATCAGTGTTAGACCAGCATTAGAAACTTGGAAGTACTGGACGGCCGTTTCCTTCTAGTATGGGACTCATCAGAAGTGAGCATCCACGACTCCTGCACCTCACTCTATTCGAACCCAGGAACTTCGGCCTTACGCGCGAAAGCCCAACTTCAGGACCACTGAGCCGGCATCTATCGATGTTAATGTCTAACTTCTATCAAGTCAACCTCATACACTGTCTTCGGTAGTTATTGTCTACACCCGAACAGGTTGAACTTCACCGGTTACGACTTCCCACTAGAACTCGGAGAAGATTCCTCACGGAGCTAGTCGCTAGTGAGCACAGGTAATTGTATTACGGGGTTGTGAAGATTGTTAAGTTACACATTTGAAATCATTGATCGATTCATGATTTCAAATGTGTAACTTAACAACCTTTACAACCCCGTAATGTAATCTTAATCAATCATGATAATTTGACCTGTCTCAGTTTCGACTTAGTGAATAATAATAGATGAACCAGCAGATATTTTCAGCAAAGATTTATTCAACAGTGTAAGCAATTTCAAACGAGTATTCACTTATCTGTTGACTTTAAAAATGAATAACACTGAAATTTGTATCATTACTTTATATTTAGATGTGATAAATAGTAATATTCTTCAAACATTTTGTAGTTATACAAACAAATGGATCAATATAATTTACTTGTTGATTTGAATGATACAATATCATTTATGATATTTCCATTAGATTTTTTATTATTTTTCTAACAATAAAATTACTGACTACTAGAGAGCAAAACAATGAAAATACTCTATAGACTAATAGGGTATCATCTTGTAGCGTTAAAAAAAACATGATGATAACTTTTGTTTTCATTAATGAAATCAGAAATAAACGAGCATTGTTATAATTATTGCAATTTTATGTACTTTTATACGCTTGTATACTCCGCGTGGAGCATAGGCCACCAAACAAACTGTTCACAAAATCACCCATATCATTAGGTTGTTACTTTTACACTTCACTCTCATTCATCCCGAATTCATCATATTATTATCGTTTAGGTGAAATTATTCAATACAATTATTTTTTTATTAATGATGTTTGTTTCCTCTGTACGATTAACTCACTGAAACGCACAAATCACGTTTATTGAAAGGCAGTTGCACAAAAGTGCATTATTATTTCTTCTTTGAAAATGATGATCAAATGACAAACTAGTTGGTTTCACATATTAAGAATAAATATTTTACTTGAACATTAATACTGTTAATCTTTCTGTGAATTACTGCTAAGATAATCATAGAACGATAATCTAGAATGCCTTTTTTAAAATTCAATTTCCCTCATGATCATTGCTTTCTTCTGATTGGCTGCTACTACTTTCTCTCAGGTAATTCTTTTTGTACTTGTAGATGATGCCTTTGTTATCATGGATTATTTCTATTTATGCTATTGAAATAGGAGATTTCTCCTACACTTGATCTTTTTCTTATATTAAACGACAGTTAGTGAATTGTTTTTATAGCTGCTACCGATTATCAAATACTCAACAGAACTGTTCGTATTGAAATAACTAACGCTTATCTTAATTTTCAAGTATTTTAGTCCAAAGGGGGAAATCCCAGTAGATATAACCGTTTAAACAAGGAATTATCACGTACAGAATTTTTCTTGTCTTTATAAAAAGATAATCACTGACCTAATTAATACTTGTTTGAATTCATTCTGAGATCAAACAAAGTGACAAATTGAATCAGTTTATACAGAAACAAAATCATAGTTTAAATAGTTTACTTCATCTAATGCATAAATTTCGGGTGCTGAAAATAAAAAGATTACTCAACTACATTTCTATTCGAACGGTATTGACAAGATTTACTGATTTTTTTTTAAAATGCTAGCTATTTAATCAAGAAAAAAATCAATGACTGAATGTGAATGAATTGACAGATATGAAAAAAAACATATTTCAAGATATTATAAATTCATAAATGTGTGAATAAAACTATACAACTCTCAAACTTGAAATTTCTATCAAACTTTACGAGAGTACAATCACTTTTTGTTTTGTTTTTTCGTCAAATACCAGTATAAGTATTAATCTCATTCCTTTCTCATTGAATCAATGTATAAATTGTTATCATTATTTAACATTCAATTGTTATTTACTTTTATATAAATTTTAGCAGACAGTAAATTTTCAACTAAATACTCACTAATTGAGATACTTGAGATAATCTGTAGCTTAGGTGAATCGTTTTAGAGAAGTTTCTTTCTCTGACCTGGATGATTTAGTCGTGAAGCTTTCATTGTTCTATCGAACAACAGTATCACCACAAACCTCAAGTCAAAGTGAAGTATTCGAGTTTTCCAACAAATAACTCATGGCTTGTTCCGTTGATTTCGATCTTGAGTGGTTATCGTTGACTTCCAGTCAGGCATTATCGGTGTCTTTATTTTGACTGTATCCCCCTTCGGTTTGATTCTCCGTTCTATATTTGCCCATGAATTTCGAATAGATTCCAAATACTTCACTTTTACCTCAGGTTTTTGCTGATAATGTCGTTCAGAAAAACAAATAAAGTTTCACGATCGAACAATTCAGCCAACGAGAACGAAGCTCTACCAATAAGCACAAGTTATTAAAACTAATAAACTAATAAAAACTCAATTTTTAAGTAGAAATTTTATTTCTTGTATATTTGCAGAAAACAACTAGTAATTTTTTAAAATCAGTTAACCATAAATTAAATAAAGAAACTTGTAAGTTATTCAAATTTTATCTACATAATACATTTATAAGAATCAATCTCAAACATAATATCTAAATGTAGATTACAAAAGATTTTTAAAATGATCTATCTTCAATAAATCGGTTAAGGTAATAAGTATACTGGTAGTTTAGATTACTTCGATAGGGCAATATAATTAGAATAATAGTGAGCTTTAAAATTAAGCTCTTCTCTTATTTCGAATATATCAACTCAACTAGTCTGATATGAATTAGGTGTACATCTTAATGGTGACTGACGAATCCGTTAAAACGATAATTATCTTATTCGATTAACAATATGTAGAAGTGAACACAAACTTTTAGTTTTTTATAATAAAACTCTCTCAAAATCATATACAGTGACTTCTCACACAATTTCATTACAGGCCGATGATGAACTTGGCCTTGTAAATCAATAATATCAACATGAATTGTATATCCTAATAATAAAAAACATAACCTATGTCCAATAAATGCTAAGTGAATATAGACAGAAGATAACATATATGTCAACATTTACACGTACACAATTTCGACATACCCATATAAACAAACACAAACAATAACTTTCAAACTTATCTAACATCATTTTATCAAAACAAATTACTATGTGCACCTGTGTTACAGTCATCTAGGTAAAAAAATTGACCAGAAATCAATTAACTCCCAAAACCTAACATGGAGTTAATCGATAAGCTTTTTAGTACCCATCCAATAGAATATTACAAACATCACAGCATTATCACCACTTTTAATTTATATTCATTTAATTTTCTAATTTATTGATTTCTGAATATCATATATCTATCGAAAAAAAATCACTTGATTCATCCTTGCTTTTTTTCTGAAAAATAAAAACGAACAGTTTCATATGAACAATGACAGTTGTACACTAATTAGTCAAAGAAATGCCTAATAAAATCTAGATTGAATATATACAAAGTATTAATGTTGCTTGCCTATTAGTTTAGCAAATTATTTGTCATGACATAAAAAAAAATTATTTATGCTCTGATAATTACCGATACATTGTATGTGCAAAAAAAAATCCACACACAAAAACAAAGCACTAACTTATTTGTCTAATAAATAAGCATCATTTACTTGATAATTTTTTGTTAGTTATCTGTTGTCCAGTGATTTGTGTATTAATAAGTGAAATATTATGAGAATATTTGGAAATACAATTAGTGAACAGACAACTAACCTTTTTTTACATAGTGGATTTCCAATCTCAGAAAATCACAAAAATACGGAGGAAAGTTTGTGTATATATGTGTGTGTGTGTGTGTGCTTGTGTGTAGGAAGAAAACATTGATCTTCTTAATGTAAAGCCTTTTGTCTTATTTTGTAATTGTTGATCAAATACAACAGTTTCGGTTGAACTTGCTACATGTCTTTTTTTTTTTTCATTTAAACACCGGAGTTTTTATATATAGATAAATATTTTGAAGGCTTGTATAAATTATGATTGTCTGAGAGATTATATGTCCAATATTTATAAATTCCCAAATGTAGTAAATCTGAATAATAGGAGATATGATAAGTAGATGAATATACATAATAAGTATTGATGAATCAGATTTTTTCCAAACACGATTCTTCTGGAAAACCTGTTGAATGTGTTAAAAGTGAAATTCGTTTATTATTAGATGCTATGGATTGTTGAGGATAAAGATCTTTAAACCGTTGTGTTTGCATATCATGCTGTTGCATAACCTCTTGAAATGCTTGATGATGATGTCTATATGATAAAGAGGCTTGACTTGTATTCACCTGAGAATTTCTTGCTTCCATACATAAACTGCCTAATTCACCTAATGATCCCATACAACTGGATTCTTCTTTAAGTTCTACTTCGACATTTTTTGCAGTATTACTTAATACAGAAGAGATTCTTTCACGACCAGATTGTTTTGAAAAAGATTGTCGTAAAATTATTTCTGTTTTTCTTTTTTTAAGTTTTTCTTGATTTCTATCTTCAAATATTTCTTCATTAAAATGACCTGAAGTTTTATCATCAGGATAGTTCAAACCTTTTTGATCATCTGAAACATGAACATAAGTAGTAAGTTCTTCACTTTCTGACTCTCTATGATAAAAATAATTGAAGTTTGATACAATGACAGGTACAGGAAGTGCTATCGTTAGAACACCAGCAATTGCACACATTGAACCAACAATCTTTCCCCACATTGTTACAGGTCTCATATCACCATATCCTACTGTAGTCATTGTGACTACTGCCCACCAAAATGCATCAATAATACTTGGAAATTGTTCTTCGCTAGCATCAACCTCGGCAAAGTAAACTGCAGCGGAAAATAGAACTACACAAACAAATAAAAAAAAACATAGTAAACATAATTCTCGAAAGCTAGCTTTAAGTGTCCTCCCAAGAACCTGAAGTCCTTTAGAATGACGGGACAATTTAAATATACGGAAAACTCTCACTAATCGGATCACACTCAAAATTGCCATACTCTTTTGATTCCTTTATCCTCATCTCACACTTCCTCCTAACTCTTCATATTCCTCCTTTCTACCATCTAATATCAATACTCTTTCCGACCTGCACCACTTTTCTGACATTTCACACACACTTATCTCCTCCCCCATAACCCATAACACCCTATTTCCCCACCGTTACTTTCCCTCTCCCCCCTCTTTTTCTCTGTTCACGTCCCCTTTCCCTCTTTGGTAGTGCCTCTCACCTTCTCATACCACATGTATGGTGTCCTTTCTCACTGTGCACTCTACACTCCCTAATCCCTACCCATATGTGTGTATCCACCCCTCTTCCTTCATATTCTCACTTTAGCGTGAGGCTAACGGAGAAGGCACACCGAGAGAGAGATCTAGCACACAACGGATCATTGAGACAACAAAGATTGGATATCGGAATATGTAGTATTAGAGAGTGTTTTCAGTATATTAAAATTGTCCCACGTATTGTCGTATAAAGGAGAAGTGCAGAGTTCTTGAGGGAAGGACACTGTAGAAAAGCTAAGCTTTCGAGAATTATGTTTACTATGTTTTTTTTTATTTGTTTGTGTAGTTCTATTTTCCGCTGCAGTTTACTTTGCCGAAGTTGATGCTAGCGAAGAACAATTTCCAAGTATTATTGATGCATTTTGGTGGGCAGTAGTCACAATGACTACAGTAGGATATGGTGATATGAGACCTGTAACAATGTGGGGAAAGATTGTTGGTTCAATGTGTGCAATTGCTGGTGTTCTAACGATAGCACTTCCTGTACCTGTCATTGTATCAAACTTCAATTATTTTTATCATAGAGAGTCAGAAAGTGAAGAACTTACTACTTATGTTCATGTTTCAGATGATCAAAAAGGTTTGAACTATCCTGATGATAAAACTTCAGGTCATTTTAATGAAGAAATATTTGAAGATAGAAATCAAGAAAAACTTAAAAAAAGAAAAACAGAAATAATTTTACGACAATCTTTTTCAAAACAATCTGGTCGTGAAAGAATCTCTTCTGTATTAAGTAATACTGCAAAAAATATCGAAGTAGAACTTAAAGAAGAATCCAGTTGTATGGGATCATTAGGTGAATTAGGCAGTTTATGTATGGAAGCAAGAAATTCTCAGGTGAATACAAGTCAAGCCTCTTTATCATATAGACATCATCATCAAGCATTTCAAGAGGTTATGCAACAGCATGATATGCAAACACAACGGTTTAAAGATCTTTATCCTCAACAATCCATAGCATCTAATAATAAACGAATTTCACTTTTAACACATTCAACAGGTTTTCCAGAAGAATCGTGTTTGGAAAAAATCTGATTCATCAATACTTATTATGTATATTCATCTACTTATCATATCTCCTATTATTCAGATTTACTACATTTGGGAATTTATAAATATTGGACATATAATCTCTCAGACAATCATAATTTATACAAGCCTTCAAAATATTTATCTATATATAAAAACTCCGGTGTTTAAATGAAAAAAAAAAAGACATGTAGCAAGTTCAACCGAAACTGTTGTATTTGATCAACAATTACAAAATAAGACAAAAGGCTTTACATTAAGAAGATCAATGTTTTCTTCCTACACACAAGCACACACACACACACACATATATACACAAACTTTCCTCCGTATTTTTGTGATTTTCTGAGATTGGAAATCCACTATGTAAAAAAAGGTTAGTTGTCTGTTCACTAATTGTATTTCCAAATATTCTCATAATATTTCACTTATTAATACACAAATCACTGGACAACAGATAACTAACAAAAAATTATCAAGTAAATGATGCTTATTTATTAGACAAATAAGTTAGTGCTTTGTTTTTGTGTGTGGATTTTTTTTTGCACATACAATGTATCGGTAATTATCAGAGCATAAATAATTTTTTTTTATGTCATGACAAATAATTTGCTAAACTAATAGGCAAGCAACATTAATACTTTGTATATATTCAATCTAGATTTTATTAGGCATTTCTTTGACTAATTAGTGTACAACTGTCATTGTTCATATGAAACTGTTCGTTTTTATTTTTCTAGAAAAAGCAAGGATGAATCAAGTGATTTTTTTCGATAGATATATGATATTCAGAAATCAATAAATTAGAAAAAATTAATGGAATATAAATTAAAAGTGGTGATAATGCTGTGTGTTTGTAATATTCTATTGGATGGGTACTAAAAAGCTTATCGATTAACTCCTGTTAGGTTTTGGGAGTTAATTGATTTCTGGTCAATTTTTTTACCTAGATGACTGTAACACAGGTGCACATAGTAATTTGTTTTGATAAAATGATGGTTTAGATAAGTTTGAAAGGTTATTGTTTGTGTTTGTTTATATGGGTATGTCGAAATTGTGTACGTGTAAATGTTGACATATATGTTATCTTCTGTCTATATTCACTTAGCATTTATTGGACATAGGTTATGTTTTTTATTATTAGGATATACAATTCATGTTGATATTATTGATTTACAAGGCCAAGTTCATCATCGGCCTGTAATGAAATTGTGTGAGAAGGTCACTGTATATGATTTTGAGAGAGTTTTATATATAAAAAACTAAAAGTTTGTGTTCACTTCTACATATTGTTAATCGAATAAGATAATTATCGTTTTAACGGATTCGTCAGTTCACCATTAAGATGTTACACCTAATTCATATCAGACTAGTTGAGTTGATATATTCGAAATAAGAGAAGAGCTTATTTTAAAGCTCACTATTATTCTAATTATATTGCCCTATCGAAGTAATCTAAACTACCAGTATACTTATTACCTTAACCGATTTATTGAAGATAGATCATTTTAAAAATCTTTTGTAATCTACATTAGATATTATGTTTGAGATTGATTCTTATAAATGTATTATGTAGATAAAATTTGAATAACTTACAAGTTTCTTTATTTAATTTATGGTTAACTGATTTAAAAAATTACTAGTTGTTTTCTGCAAATATACAAGAAATAAAATTTCTACTTAAAAATTGAGTTTTTATTAGTTTATTAGTTTTAATAACTTGTGCTTATTGTAGAGCTTCGTTCTCGTTGGCTGAATTGTTCGATCGTGAAACTTTATTTGTTTTTCTGAACGACATTATCAGCAAAACCTGAGGTAAAAGTGAAGTATTTGGAATCTATTCGAAGTTCATGGGCGCAAATATAGAACGGAGAAATCAAACCGAAGGGGATACAGTCAAAATAAAGACACCGATAATGCCTGACTGGAAGTCAACGATAACCACTCAAGATCGAAATCAACGGAACAAGCATGAGTTATTTGTTGGAAAACTCGAATACTTCACTTTGACTTGAGTTTGTGGTGATACTGTTGTTCGATACAACAATGACAGCTTCACGACTAAATCATCCAGGCCGGAGAAAGAAACTTCTCTAAAACGATTCACCTAGCTACAGATTATCTCAAGTATCTCAATTAGTGAGTATTTAGTTGAAAATTTACTGTCTGCTAAAATTTATATAAAAGTAAATAACAATTGAATGTTAAATAATGATAACAATTTATACATTGATTCAATGAGAAAGGAATGAGATTAATACTTATACTGGTATTTGACGAAAAAACAAAACAAAAAGTGATTGTACTCTCGTAAAGTTTGATAGAAATTTCAAGTTTGAGAGTTGTATAGTTTTATTCACACATTTATGAATTTATAATATCTTGAAATATGTTTTTTTTCATATCTGTCAATTCATTCACATTCAGTCATTGATTTTTTTCTTGATTAAATAGCTAGCATTTTAAAAAAAAATCAGTAAATCTTGTCAATACCGTTCGAATAGAAATGTAGTTGAGTAATCTTTTTATTTTCAGCACCCGAAATTTATGCATTAGATGAAGTAAACTATTTAAACTATGATTTTGTTTCTGTATAAACTGATTCAATTTGTCACTTTGTTTGATCTCAGAATGAATTCAAACAAGTATTAATTAGGTCAGTGATTATCTTTTTATAAAGACAAGAAAAATTCTGTACGTGATAATTCCTTGTTTAAACGGTTATATCTACTGGGATTTCCCCCTTTGGACTAAAATACTTGAAAATTAAGATAAGCGTTAGTTATTTCAATACGAACAGTTCTGTTGAGTATTTGATAATCGGTAGCAGCTATAAAAACAATTCACTAACTGTCGTTTAATATAAGAAAAAGATCAAGTGTAGGAGAAATCTCCTATTTCAATAGCATAAATAGAAATAATCCATGATAACAAAGGCATCATCTACAAGTACAAAAAGAATTACCTGAGAGAAAGTAGTAGCAGCCAATCAGAAGAAAGCAATGATCATGAGGGAAATTGAATTTTAAAAAAGGCATTCTAGATTATCGTTCTATGATTATCTTAGCAGTAATTCACAGAAAGATTAACAGTATTAATGTTCAAGTAAAATATTTATTCTTAATATGTGAAACCAACTAGTTTGTCATTTGATCATCATTTTCAAAGAAGAAATAATAATGCACTTTTGTGCAACTGCCTTTCAATAAACGTGATTTGTGCGTTTCAGTGAGTTAATCGTACAGAGGAAACAAACATCATTAATAAAAAAATAATTGTATTGAATAATTTCACCTAAACGATAATAATATGATGAATTCGGGATGAATGAGAGTGAAGTGTAAAAGTAACAACCTAATGATATGGGTGATTTTGTGAACAGTTTGTTTGGTGGCCTATGCTCCACGCGGAGTATACAAGCGTATAAAAGTACATAAAATTGCAATAATTATAACAATGCTCGTTTATTTCTGATTTCATTAATGAAAACAAAAGTTATCATCATGTTTTTTTTAACGCTACAAGATGATACCCTATTAGTCTATAGAGTATTTTCATTGTTTTGCTCTCTAGTAGTCAGTAATTTTATTGTTAGAAAAATAATAAAAAATCTAATGGAAATATCATAAATGATATTGTATCATTCAAATCAACAAGTAAATTATATTGATCCATTTGTTTG